>CM049573.1:35430738-35783238 GCA_027123335.1 Amphiprion clarkii
CAGAGTGAATGCAATAATGGTATACATAGTAAATGCATAAGTAAATGAGAGAAGGGCTCAGTGCATCAAGAGAGGTCCCCCAGCAGTCTAGGCAGCATAACTAGGGGCATAACTAAGGGACGTCAAAGAAGAAGTCAGTTGTCCACATGCAAACTCCAGCTCACCCCCTCAGGGTCACTCGAGTCACCCGTAACTACAAGCTTTGTCAAAAAGGAAGATTTTAAGCCTGGTCTTAAAAATAGAGAGGGTGTCCACCTCCCAAACCCAAACTGGGAGCTGGTTCCACAGGAGAGGCGCCTGATAACTGAAGGCTCTGCCTCCCATTCTACTTTTAGAGATTCTGGGAACAAGTAAGCCTGCAGTCTGAGAGCGAAGGGTTCTACTAGGATGATATAGTACTACAAGGTCTTTAAGATATGATGGAGATTGGTCATTAAGAGCTTTTTATGTCAGGAGAAGGATTTTGAATTCAATTCTAGATTTAACAGGAAGCCAATGAAAAGAAACCAGTATAGGAGAAATATGATCTCTCTTCCTAACACCCGTCAGTACTCTGGCTGCAGCATTTTGGATCAGCTGTAGGTGCTTCAGAGAGTTATTGGGACATCCTGACAGTAAGCAATTGCAATAGTGAAGCCTGGAAGTAACAAATGCATGGACTAGTTTTTCTGCATCACTCTGAGACAGGATGTTCCTGATTTTTACAACATTTATCAGGTTAAAAAAGAAAGTCCTACAGATTAGTGTTATGTGCGAGTTCAAGGACATGTCCTGGTCAAAGATAACTCTGAGGTTCCTCACAGTAGTAGTGGAGGCCAATGCAATGCCATCCAGAGTGACTATATGCATTGAAAGTGAGTTTCTAAGATGTTTGGGGCCAAATACAATGATGAAGCCTGGGAAAAGAAATGTAACTTGTTCAGCAAGGACAGTTCGAAGTCAACTTCTTGAAGCTGGTCTGAAGTCACACAGGGCACTGAAGAAGCCCTTCATCAATGAAAGGCAGAGGAGAGCCCGGTTACTCTTTGCTGGGGATCATAAGGATTGGGCTGTTGATGATTGGGATAAAGGTTCTCTTTAGTGATGAATCCAATTTTCAGTTGATGCCCACTCCAGCCAACTTACTGGTTAGGAGGAAGACTGGAGAAGCCTACAAACCAGACTGTCTTGCCCCTACAGTAAAACATGGGGGTGGATCAGTGACCATCTGGGGTTGTTTTAGTGTGGGTGGAGCAGGGCAAATGTAATTGTGTGAAGGGCGAATGAACCAGGTCATGGACAGGGATACTTTTGAAAACAGTTTTCTTCCATCAGTTGGAAAGGACTTTCCTGCCTCCAATTATTGGACTTTTCCAACAAGGCAATGCCCCTTACCACACGGCAAGGTCAGTTATAGCCTGGATGGAGAACAAGAACACTGGAACCATACCTTGGCCTGCTCAATCACCAGATCTAAATCCAATTGAAAACCTGTCGAAAATCATCAAACGTATTTGTATGAATTTGTGCAACAGGAATGGGCTGCTGTAACAGCAGAACAATGTCAGAGGCTGGTGGAGAGCATGTCAAGACGCATGGCTGCAGGTATCAAAAACAATGGTTATGCAATCAAGTACTAACTCCTTTGTGTATCGTTACTAAAACAGACAGAAAAGCAAACATGGAATGCCAAAAAGCACTGTTTTTGGCAGTACAATGCCATTGCTATTGATGTCAGAACTTAGGTGATTTTGGTTAATATCAAGAAAACCATGGAAAATGGCTAGATGTCAGCTCTGTTATAAAACTCTTATGAGCGATTTTTGTTGTTATATTTGTCCAAACAAATGTACCTTTAGTTGCACCAGGCATTAAAATGAACAAGAAATTGAAGCAAACAAAGGTGGTCTAATAATTTTTTCAATGACTGTATGTTTAGATACACAGCTGACCTTAATGGATGAGGAGAGAAGTAATAAAAACCTGATTCCACCCCACTACAAGCCATAACACCTACAGCAGTGATCATCAACTGGCGGCCCGCGGGCCGAATCCGGCCCGCCGAACCGTCCAGTCCGGCCCACAACTGGATTCCAAAATTGTGAGGATCAAAGAGAAAATATCTTGTGGTCCACACTATTAAAGCAACTGAAAACAGCAATAACTGAGACTCTTAACTATCAGTAATCCCCACCATCTATGACTCTATTTAGGCTACATTCTGAAATGAGGACAGACTCGCTGCACTGTTTGACATTTATTGTTTCACACAGTTCTTTTTTTTTTTTTTTTAACAAAACTTTTCCTCATGCCCTTACTTAAAATTAGTTTTTTTTTTTTTTTTTATATATATTTTTTTGGCCTTTTTTCGGCTTTTATTTTAGGCGCGGTGAGAGAGAGACATGAAACAGGGGAGAAGACTTGGGGGAAGACATGCAGCAAAGGGCCGTGAGTGGGAATCGAACCCTGGCCGCTGCATTGGGGACCAGCCCCTATACATGGGTCGCTCGCTTAACGCGTTGAGCTATATAGGCGCCCTAACATTTGGTTTTTATTTCAAAGTCTCAACAAGCTTCAAACTAGTAGACTTCTCAGGACAAAAAAAGGAGGAAAAACCAACTGGCATAAGTTAAAATAGCATGGTAAATAAATACTAACCTGGTACCAGAACAAAACAGGTCACAAATAATGTTGGCACATCAAATAAAACATTAAGTGGGCTATAGCGATTTCAAATCACAAGGCTGAAATGGAATACTCACACTGCTTAATGGCTGAAGTTACATTTCCCCTCTGACACCAACTTTTCCACATCAGGCTTGGCCGCTGTCAGACTTATGAGCAAACAGTCCTCCAAAGACTGGTTTGACAGTCGGTTCCTCTCAGTGTTTTTATCGAGTTCATCTTGGAGAACGCAGCCTTGCAGGTGTAGGTTGAACCCAACATGGTGAGCAGATACATAGCCAGCATCTTCAATGTGCCATAGTCCTCAGGACAAGACACCCAGAATGCTCTGAGGCTTTCAGCACCACGGACAGCAGCCTGGATTTCAGCCAGCTCGCTCTGAATGGACGCCTCGTACAACGGCATCATTTTCACCACGTTTGTGGAGAATTCTCTGCTTGGGCTGATGGTGAATGGGTCACGCACAAATCCAATGATCCCTGGAAATGAAAAAGTCATGGAATCTAGCAGAGAAGTTGTCTTTTAATTGTGTGATGAACGTCTTCATCTTGTCTGTTGCGTTGCTTTCTCCCACCGTCTTCAGTGTGTTGAAGTGCAGCAGCCTCTCTGACAGCAAATCTGCATGGAACAGATCAAGTTTGTTCCCAAAAGCATCAAGTTTTTCCACCAAATCCACCACTGATTTTTCTTTTCCTTGCAGCTGGAGATTAAGTGTATTCAAATGGGAGAAAATGTCTGTTAAAAACGCAGCGTTGCACATGTATTCTCTGTCTTGCATGATGCGGAGATGGTCAGCTGCTGCTTTTGATTTACTTTGTTTCAAAAAATCCACTACTTGGGCACGGAGTTCAACAAAGCGCTCCAGTGCTTTGCCCTTACTGAGCCAGCGCATGTCATTGGCGAGTAACAGGTCATCATGAGAAGCCTGGGATTCCAGCACTAATTTACGGAACAGGCGGTGCTGCGTGCTTGAATTTCCTCTGATGTGGTTAATAATTTTCATTGTTTTCTCCATCACCTCTTTGAGCTCCTGCTTAGCTTTGTGCACAGCATGCTTTGATGGATAATACAGTGAAGTGCGTTAGTTTTAGGAGCAACAGTCTTTATTCTGCTCACCAGACCCTTGTTTTTGCCAATCATGGCAGGTGCACCATCTGTCACTGTCAGGTTGATTTAATCCAGGGACAATCCATGGCTTTTAAAAAAATCTTCCAGTTTTCCAAAGATGATGTCAGCAGTGGTGTTGTCCTCCAGCGGAAGCAACGCCAGCAGCTCCTCTCGGAAATCTTTGCCATCAAAGTATCTGACAAAAACGCACAACTGTGAAATATCCGTGTGGTCAGTGGACTCATCAATAGCCAGTGAAATGTATTTGGCTTCCTTGATCCCGTCAATGACAGCTTGCTGGACATGCTCTGCCAAGACGTGGATACGACGTGCAGCAGTTGAAGCAGAGAGAGGCATTTGTTTGAAAGATGCAATAACTCTGTCCATGGATTTGTGGGGGGTAAGTTCCTCCAGAACGGTGACCATGCTCTCCTTTAAAACCTCACTTTCTGTGAAAGGCCGGTTATGTTTGCAAAGCACCCAGGCAGCCTGCAGAGATGCACACGTTACTCTCTTTGGATCAGTTAAAGTTCCAGTAATAATGCCATTTGCACGGGAGCAGGCAGATTTCAATGTGGCCATTTTTCTCTGACGGGCCTCTGACTGCTCAGGATATGAATCCTTGAAATTTGTACGTTTAGTGTTGTGGTGACGGCACAGATTATAATCTTTTGCAACAGCAACAGTTTTGTTGCAAATGAGGCATACAGGTGATGCATTTTGGAAGGTTGGCATGATAAATGCCTACTTTTCACTCCAGTCATTATTAAAGGATCTGTTTTCCACATCAACTTTTCCTTTCATGGCCTTTGAGAGAGGGGCTGCACAGTGGACTAGTGGTTAGCGCTTTCTCCTTGCAGCAAGAAGATCCCTGGTTCGTGTCCCGGCTTTCCCGGGATCTTTCTGCATGGAGTTTGCATGTTCTCCCTGTGCATGCGTGGGTTTTCTCCGGGTACTCCGGCTTCCTCCCACAGTCCAAAAATATGCTGAGGTTAATTGATCATTCTAAATTGCCCGTAGGTGTGCGACAGACTGGCGACCTGTCTAGGGTGTCCCCTGCCTTCGCCCGAGTCAGCTGGGATAGGCTCCACCTTGCAGATGTTGACACAGTTCTCCTCACTAGCCCCATATAATTGAAACAAATTAACTTGTAACAGTAATCCTGGAGGTCCTTTGGTATAGGGAAAGCCCAACATCCTGAGACTCTATAATTAGGGGTCCCTGCCATGTGGAAGACTTCTTGTGTGCTCCCGGTCCCAAAGACTTTGTGCCCCAAGGAGCCCAACCATTTCAAATCCATGGTCCTAACCTCTCACCTGATGAAGGCACTTGAGAGGATCATCCTGAACCATCTTCACCCCCTGGTGGGCCCAAACATGGATCCCCTGCAGTTTGTGTACCATCCTGACATGGGGACAGATGACACCATCATCTACCTGCTGCAGAAATCCCTGTCTCAGCTGGAGGACACTGGAAACACCGTGAGGATCACATTCTTTGACTTCTCCAGTGCCTTCAATACAATCCAACCCTCACTGCTGAGGGTGAAGATGGAGAAAGCAGGGGTCAGTGACCTGCTGGCTGCATGGACCATGGACTAACTCACTGACAGACCCCAGTATGTGAGGCTACAGAACTGCATGTCTGATGTGGTGGTCTGCAGCACAGGAGCTCCCCCAGGGTACAGTACTCTCACCTTTCCTCTGCATCAGATTTCCAGTACTCCATGGACAGTTGTCTTCTCCAGAAGTGTATAGGAAGGTCATCATGGACTTTGTCGACTGGTGTGAGCAGAACCACCTTCAAATGAACACCGGCAAGACAAAGGAGATGGTGATCAATTTCCACAGGAAACCATCATAGACTCCATCGCTGAACATCCCAGGACTTGAAATTGAGAGAGCGAGAACCTCCAAGCACCAGGGTGTCCATCTAACTAACACAATGGACTGGACAGATAACACTGTCTCTTTGTATAAGAAGGGTCAGTGTCGTCTATACCTGCTGAGGAGGCTAGCATCATTTGGTGTGAGCAGGCCACTGCTGAGGAGCTTTTATAACACTGTGGTTGGGGGGAACTCAAGGAAAGATTCATGCCATTAACTGGGCCAGGAAACAGAAAAAAACCCTTCCTCAGAGTTTGTCTTGGAATGCAGCTAGCTGTATGTGAATATGCCAGGAATGTGCTTGGCTGGGCAGATGCCAATTCAACAGAATTCGACCCAGAATCAAAGCATCCTGTGGTGATTGATATGCCAGAACACAACCCCTGGCAGATGGATGGCACCATTCAAAACCAGCAACAGTGTGCTCTGGAAGCTTTATGGAGATACAGAATATGTGGATGAATGGCACAGACATCGCTTTGAGGTCAATCCTGAGCTGAAGACCATCTGTGATCTCCTATGCAGTGGTGTGCTGGGGAGGAAGGGCTCTGAGCGAGATAACAACGGACTCAACAGACTGATGAAAAGAGCCAGCTCAGTCTGTGGCTGCCCCCTGGACCCCATTGAGGTGGTGGGAGAGAGGAGGGCTCTGGTCTAACTGTCTGCTATCATAGGAAACATCTCTCACACTCTGCATCAGACTGTGAACTCTGTAAGCAGCACCTTCAGTGCCAGAGTGTTGCACTCTAATTGTATGAAGGAGCGTTTCCCCCTGTATCACTGCACCATAATGCACGCTCAACTTGGTGCAACCTTTTAAATTCTCTTTCATTGCCATATTGAATGTCCACAAAATTCCAAATTAACCTACCACCAAATTAGCAGCTGCTTTCAGGTGCAATGTATTTTTGATTTAATTTCAGAACATTCCTTTCTGTTAACCTCATTCACATCGCAACTTTGTTTGTTTTATGTTGTTGTCGGGTCCTAGTATGTGTTATACTTGTGTTGTGGTTAGTAATAGTATTTTTGTAACACTAGATGTACAGAAATGTATGTTCAGTGGCCTGACTATACTGTTGTTCACATTTTGGTCCCTAACTTGTATAGATGCAGCTCTCTAGCTTTTTATAATTACCATTCCCCTTCAAATTATTTCCCTGTTTACTTCAAAACTTTCCTTTATGGCCAGCAAATAGAGGTTCATATAGAGTATTATTACCACAATGTTACTTGATCATCTCACTGGCCGAATGCAAAGTTAGACTGGGTAAAAATTCTTCATAATCCTTTATTAATCCATTTGTACATATATTTTCCCTATGTCAGAGAGAGCCTCAGGCAGCAGAAGACTAAAATTACTTAGGAGGAAGAGGAGATATTATGGAAAAACCACACTCCTCCATGGGATATACCATGGGCAGACTGAGGTAGTGACTGACATCAATAAATCCTACTAGTGCCTGGAAATGACAGCACAGAGGCTCTGATTGTGGCAGCACAAGAACAGGCCCTGAGCACCAGATCCTTAGACAAAGTGGTGTACAACAGAAGACATGACTCCTAGTGCAGGATGTACAAAGAGGACTCTGAGACTGCCGAGCACATAATGGCAAGATTCAAGATGCAAGCTGGCACATTCAAGTGGCTGGGATAATGTGCAGAAACTTCTGTGCCAAGTACGGACTAGAAGACCCCAGGTGCCAGAAGTGGCTGAGACCAACAAATCAACAGGAACAAAGATTCTGTGGGACTTAAAGTTTCAGACTGACAAGCAAAACTGCAGCTAACATAGTGGCAGCTAACAAAGAGCAGAAGAGGGCATTTGTGGTAGATGTGACAATCCCAGCAGACACTAACTTAAGTAGGAAAGAGCATGCAGAGATTGAAATACCAGATGCTGAACTAACAATTGGAACAGAGGTGGAAGATGAAGGCCAAGGTGATTCCACTGGTAATAAAGGCATTAGGGGCTGTGACCCCCAAACCAGGAGAGTGGCTCCAGCAGGTACAAGGTTCAGGTACAACATCTGAGGTGCCTGTCTAACTGAATTTTTGGAGACCCACACCATTCCCATCATGGGGTGAGGAATTACACAATAATTTGGCAGCTGTCTACATCCATAAAAATTTCCCTAAAAGAACTGCTTCCAGTATTCTGCATCCAAGTAAAGAATAATTTACCATTCATATATTAGAGGGACCTTTATTCTTTGTATTTTGCCAGTTCTATGTCTGTAGATGTGACATATTGTCATGCTCAGGCAACCTGCTGTGTGCTGAAGAAGACTATAGGTTAGGGCGGCTGTGGCTCAGGTGGTTGAGCGGGTCGTCCAATGATCGAAGGGTCGGCGTTTCGATTCCCGCTCTATCCTAGTCATGTGCTGTTGTGTCCTTGGGCAAGACACTTTACCCACCTGGCCTCCAGTGCTGCTACTCACACATTGGCAGCCACGCTTCCGTCAGTCTGCCCCAGGGCAGCTGTGGCTACAAATGTAGTTTACCACCACCGAGTGAGAATGTGTGAGTGAATGAATAACGGATCGATTGTACACGCTTTGAGTATGCCTTCATAGAAAAGCGCTATATAAATCTAATCCATTATTATTATTATAGGTTTCATTGGCATTTAATTTTGCCTACTGGAAGCCTGAAAATAATATCTATTGACAATTGTCAGTAGCTTGTTGAAATAAACCTGCAACTGTTGTAGTGTTTCACTTTGTTTAGGTGAGTTTATTTTATATGTTGGATTTGTTCTTATACTACTTATACCTTCATTGATTCTTCTGAATATTGTCACTATTATTGCTGCAAGCAATTTTTTAAATTGCCCCCAGGGACAAATAAACTTTTCTGAATCTGAAAATTTCAATAAAATCGCTTATCAGTGCATATTACATTGACATTAAAACAATAAAAAATTCATAGCCATTTCAATAGCATGAAAGATGCAGTTCCATACATCTAAGGGTTTATGTACAGCTTTGATTCAGCCATCATGATATTTCTATTTCTGTGATTGTGAATAGATCCATGCTCCTGGGTCCTGGTGATCTGTTGTGTGCTGTATTCCATGTTAATGACGCTCTATTTCTCCCCCTCTGTCTTGGTTTACAGACGGACGCTGCACTGATGTATGATGCTGTGCACGTGGTGGCCGTGGCTGTGCAGCAGTCTCAGCAGATCACTGTCAGCTCATTACAGTGCAACAGACACAAACCCTGGCGCTTCGGGAACCGCTTCATGGCCCTGATCAAAGAGGTAGATACTTGTCTACCTGCTCCCCATTCTGTCCTTCCTCAACATACACAGCACCTTCACACAGAAAACATATGCTCAAGTGTAGACAGAATGTAAATAAGGCTGAAGTAGTCAAGAAGAATGTGAATATGAATAAACAGAAATGATTTATCTGGGTATTTATTTATATGGAAATAATATTCCAGTGTGTGTACATACATACTTCCCTGAGGAGGGCAGCCATCTTGAGCCTGCCCTCTGAATTTCAGCATTAATCACCTATTCACAAGCAAAATGACAACGTTTCTCTCTTTTCTTTTTTTAATTGCCCAACAGTTCCCCACAAATTTGTGTGGCTGGGATGGTTAATCCAGAGCTTTTTGTCTGTGGAAAGGCTGGGGATTAGGGAACCTATATTTAGGGGTCTCTAGCTCTCCAGTCCCATTTCATTTCTAGAGATCATGGAGAGCCTGCTAAGAATTTAATTGTGGGTTAAGGGTTGACAAACCCAGAAGAACCACAAAGGTTTGGATGTGCTCCCTGGTCCTCTTCTCAGTTTCTCAGTTGTTTCCATTTTCTTTCCATCCACTGACCGCCGTTCTCGTCCTCTGACTTTAAGCTCTCTAAGCCTATAGATTCACGCAAGAAGATGCAAACATTTTGAAGATAACACTGTTTAGATCATTAGCTGGAGTGTAGAATGGTTATTGCAACACTTGTTCCAATTCAAACTGATACTGTACACATTCTTATAGTACTCTTTCCCACAGTATTTTACTGTACAGAAGAGTTCACATGCTAATGTTCCTAGATCATGTCAGAAACGGAATGTATATTTATATTAACTAAAGGTATACCTAGTGTCTAAGTATACCATTTTAATCAACTATAGTTAAACAGTGCATATAGGAACAGTTAATTTGCTGAACCACTGCCATAAATTTACTCACATACCCCAAAGTGTAATATTTCTAAACATGAAAACTAACACCATCATATCGATTACTAAGAGTCATCATAACGATTAATAGAAGTAGTTTTTAGCGGATGCTAAGGCTGCTCAAATATGCCAAAGAAAAAGAAATCATGATGAAGTCAGCGTCGAGATTGTAATTATTTACCACAATTTTTCATGTCAGCGTGATATTTGATATATTTTTAACCTTCTCTATTTAGAAAAAAAGAAAATAAAAAACTTGTCTTTATAAACTTGAACTGTCCACACACATGTAATGTGCAACAGAAGATGGCCGACCACTATTTAACTATGCTGTAGCACCTGTCAGGAACAGCTCTAAATGGCACCAGGATCAGCTATCTGGGAACAATGTCTAGGTGGGATTTTGACGAGGTGTTCAGTTATAAATCTGACAGAAGGTAGATTTGCACCATTGGCATCTCAGCCAAGCACATTTGCCAAATATCTCAGTCTGCAGTTCCTCTGGCACTAAGCAGGACTAATATTGCAACAAGACATCATCAGTAAGGTTAAAGCCGTATCTCACAATGGTGTAATCCCAACTCACATTCCCAAATAGTGCTTGTTGAGTATTTCAGTTTTGTTAGGAATAAAGTGAGAGTAGACCCAATAGCAGGATTTTGAAGCAGTGGAAGAGAGGTATTTAACAAGATTTACTGTAAAATGTAAGATACAGCAGAAATATTGCTGGGAACGAGGGTTTGATGCTTGTGTATTGTGAGTTGTAGCTTCCAGAGGCTGAGTCTGAGGAAGGCAGGGAGAGGTGGACAGAGCAGACAGTGGCTGGCCAGTTGCATTGTGAGAGCAGAACAGGATGGCTTGGAAGCAGAGAAGAGCTGAGTGAGGCTGGCAGGTTGCAGATCATGGGCCCGAGGCACAGGAACACACAATGATCACTGAACAGGTCAAACGACACAACGAGATTTCATTGTGAAGTGCAATGCAGCACAATGATAGCTGTAACTTCATTTTCATGTTTTCATCATTGTTAGAAGCCAAAATTGGACATACAAATAATTTAATACAGTATATTAATAATGAGGTCAACATACCATCGTAGAGCTCTCAGATCAGTTTGCTAGCTGAAGTGCAGTCCACTGTATTAGCTCTTCAGTGCTGTTCAGCACTAGAACTACTGCATGACATCATTAGCAAACACCAGACTGCACACCCGGATACCGTGTTTGTTGTTGCCAGGGATTTTAACCACTGCAACCTCAGGACTTCTGCTCCCAAAGTTCCATCAACACGTGAGCTTTCCGACAAGGAACTACAACATTCTGGACCACGTCTATAGCAGCGTGAGGGACACATACAAGGCTGTGCCCCGCCCCCATTTTGGACAATCGGACCATATCTCCGCGTTTCTCTAGCCAGCCTACAGGAAGCTCCTCAAACAAGCCCTTCCAGTAAGTAAAACTCTCAAAGCATGGAATGAAGAGACTGATTTGGTGCTTCAGGACAGTGTTGAGGCTACAGACTGGATTGTGTTTAAGACTGCTGCTCTGAGAGAGGACTGTTTTGTGAATTTAGAGGAATATACATCAGTAGTTACTGGCTACATCAGCTCATGCATTGACAATACTGTCCCCACCAAGCACTACAAATATATCCAAACCAGAAACCATAGCTCAACTGGGATGTACATTCCATGCGAGATGCGCGCTCTTCTGCTTTTGCCTCTGGTGATGTAGAGGGCTACAAAAAGGCCAGATATGGTCTCCGTACATCCATCAGAGAAGCTAAGAGGCAGTACAGACTGAAGCTAGAGGAATACTACAACAACTTAGAGTCCCGATCCATGTGGCAGGCCTGAAACACATCACTGACACCCAGCTGGGGAGCAGCAGGGTCATAGCTAGCCACAACAACACACTTCCAGATGAGCTGAATGAGTTCTACGCTCACTTCAACACCCTCAACACCAACTACCACAGATGGACTCTACCAGCAGAGGCAGCACAGAGCTCTTCACTCACCGTGACTTCCATTTAGGGGTGCAGGGTTCTGAAAAGGACTAACCCTTGAAAAGCAGCTGGCCCTGACAACATCCCTGGCCGTGCTTTAAAGGTCTGTTCTTCAGAGCTGAGGTGTTGACTGAAATATTCAACCTGTCTCTGTCCCAGTCATCAGTGCTTCATGCTTCAAGACCGTCACCAAGAAAAGCACCATAACCTGCCTGAATGACTATCGCTCCATTGCACTAACTCCAATAGTAATGTAATGCTTTGAAAGGTTAGTCATGTCCCACATCAAAGTAACCATCCCAGTCACATTAGATCTCCTGCAATTTGCCTATCATCAGAACAGGTCCACAGGCGACACCGTCAATGCAGTCATCCACACAGCCCTTTCACACCTCAAAAATAAGGACACAAATGTTTGAATGCTGTTTATAGATTACAGCTCAGCATTCAACACTGTCATCCCCAGCAGATTGGCTGGAAAGCTCCTCACCCTCGGACAAACACCCCTCCTTCTGCCGCTGGGTCTTGGAATTTTTAACAGACTGACCCCAGACAGTCAGAGTTGGCACCAGGACATCGAGCACAAAGATAATGAGCATAGGGACCCCCCGAGGCTGTGTGCTCAACCCACTTCTGTACACCCTCTTCACGTACGACTGCGTCTCCTCCCAGAGCAACACCTCCATCATCAAGTTTGCTGACGATATAACTGTCATTGGGCTGATCACTGGTGGAGAGGAGGCAGGCTACAGGGAAGAGGTGGCTCAGCTGGTGTCCTGGTACGAGGATAAAAATCTATCCTTAAACTCTGAGAAGACGAAGGAGATGTTTATCGACCTGAGGAGAACGAGAGACCAACATGTCCCATTACATATCAATGGGACTCAAGTGGAGAAGGTGAGGACCTTCAAAATCCTCAGCACTCACATCAGTGAGGACCTATCCTGGACCCACAACACACAGCAGATTATCAAGAAGGCTCAACATAGGCTGTTCTTCTTCAGGAAGCTGAGGAAATTTGGATTATCCTCCAAACTCCCCAGCAACTTTTACAGATGCACAGTGGAGAGTGTTCTGACCACTTTCATCACCGTATGGTATGGAAACTGCAGCAGTAAGGACTGGAAGGCTCTCCAGCGTGTCATTAAGACAGCATGGTTCATCTATGGAGCAGTCTTCCCCCACTACAGGACATTTACATCACCTGGGTCACAAAGAGAGCCCACAGCATCACCAAGGACCACACCGACCCACAGCACACACTTTTCACACTCCTGCCATCTGGCAGATGTTACATGAGTGCGAACGCAAGGACCACCAGACTGAAAACAGTTTCTATTCACAGGCCATCAGGCTACTAAATCACTGGCTCACCTGCAATAACTAGAAATAGCAATATTTTGCACACATCCCTTGACTGTTTACATGACAGTATTGCAATATTGCCAGCATTTGCACACAGAATTTATTTGTAACTATTTTTATCTTATTTTTATTCTATTATTGTTATTAGGGTCCGAGCACCACGAAGTGGTGCTAGGAACCTATTGAAACCCATGGAATTAGGGTCCGAGCACCAAAGGTGCGAAGACCCTATTGAAACCCTTGGGTTTATTATTATTGTTGTTATTATTATTATTATTATTATTGTTATTATTATTATTATTATTATTATTATTATTATTATTATTATTATTATTATAGGGTCTTTGCACCAAAGGTGCAAAGACCCTATTGAAATGCAAGGAATTATTTCTGACGGTCCGAGCACCGAATGGTGCGAAGACCCTATTGAAACCCTTGGGTTTCTTATTTGGGTCTGAGCACCAAAGGTGCAAAGATCCTAGTGGAATGCATGGGTTTCTTATTCTTAATAGGGTCTGAGCACCAAATGGTGCGAAGACTCTCTTGCAATGCAAGGAATTATTTATTATTAGGGTCAGAGAACCAACGGTGCGAAGATCCTCTTGAAATGCAAGGAATTATCAGGGTCCAAGCACCGAATGGTGCGAAGACCCTATTGGAATGCAAGGAATTATTTATTATTAGGGTCCGAGCACCAAAGGTGCGAAGACTCTATTGAAACCCTATGGTTTATTATTATTTATTATTAGGGTCCGAGCACCAATGGTGCGAAGACCCTATTGAAACCCTATGGTTTATTATTATTTATTATTAGGGTCCGAGCACCAAAGGTGCGAAGACTCTATTGAAACCCTATGGTTTATTATTATTTATTATTAGGGTCCGAGCACCAAAGGTGCGAAGACCCTATTGAAACCCTATGGTTTATTATTATTTATTATTAGGGTCCGAGCACCAATGGTGCGAAGACCCTATTGAAATGCAAGGAATTATTTATTAGGGTCCGAGCACCGAATGGTGCGAAGACCCTATTGAAATGCAAGGAATCATTTATTTATTATTATTATTATTATTATTATTATTATTATTATTATTATTATTATTATTATTATTATTATTATTATTATTATTATTATTAGGGTCCGAGCACCGAATGGTGCGAAGACCCTATTGAAATGCAAGGAATTCTTCTTCTTCTTCTTCACTCTTCTCCTGGGAAATGAATTGCATTTTTGGCAGCCTTATCATACCCCAAAACGCATGAAACTTTGCACACACATCAGGACTGGTGAAAAATTTGATATTTTATGGGAGTTGCGCATGTGTGTCAAAATGGCTCCATAGCGCCCTCTGAAAAACTGAAAATGTGGACATTAGGCCAACTGGCAGGATGTTTGATCTACAGCTACAATATTTGGTAGGCATATGCAGCACATCAGGACACACAAAAAAGTCAATCACAGCCAAACTGTAAACAAAACAGGAAGTCAGCCATCTTGAATTAGCTGTGAAATTTTTTGAGATTAATAAGTCATCGGGGGTAAGTCCGACAGACCTCAAATTTGGCCAGCATATGCAACACTCCCTCCAGAAAAAAAAGTTATCAAAATGCTCCGTACCATTCTTAGCAAGATGATCATATTCACTTCAAATGTGGTGACATAAGCATGAACACATTGATGATGATTCCCAGAGAAAATGGTGACTCATCATCAAAGGGCGTGTCTGTGGCGGCATGGCAAATTTTGATGTCTCGCCATGAAAATTCAATTATTTATATCTCAGCTGTACATGATCCAATCTGGACCAAACTTAATTCATTTCAATTCAATTTTACTTATATAGTGCCAATTACAGTCAAATTGTCTGAAGATGCTTTACAGAACCCATATGCCTGACCCCCAGAACAAGCCAAAAGGCGACAGTGGCAAGGAAAACACGTTTTTAACAGGGAAAAAAACCTCGAGCAGAACCCGGCTCTTTATGTGGGGGGACCCATCTGCCTGCTGGCCGGGCGGGTTGAGAGGGACAGAGGAGGTAGAGGGGTAGAGGCAAGGACCATAAAACACACAATTTGATACATGCATGAGAAAATTGCTGCCACTCCTGCTCCTCGGCCTGTGATTGGAGGAACATGACAGTTAGTATGACTAGGAGGAGTTGATTCATTTAGACTAACATATTCTTCCTGCTGCAACCAGGTTTCAGTCAAACAGAACAAATCAATCTGGTGATCAGTTATCAAATCATTTACTAACAGAGATTTAGATGAGAGATCTAATATTTAACAGACCACATTTAATTGTCCTGTTTCTTTGCTCAGTTGAAATAGTGGCATTAATTTTTATTAGATTTTTATGGTTACTATGTCTTTTGTTTATTTTTGAATTGTTTAATTTATTGAATTTTGGTGGTCGGGGGACAGACACAGTCTCAATAAAGCTAACTGAATTACTGGAGGGTGACAGCTGAGAGGAAACTGCAGAGAGGTGTGGAAGACTACAACTCTGCATCCTGGTCTGAACTCTGGATTGTCATGCTTTAGGAGTTCTAATAAAATCAGCCATATTTCTAGAAATGAGAGCTGCATCAGCCAAAGTGGGATGGATGCCGCCTCTCCTAATCAGACCAGGTTTTCCAAGGTTTTCCGCAAAAAGAGCTCGAATTGTCTATAAAGCCAACGTCGTTTGCAGTACACCACTTAGAAGACTAGCGGCGAAACGATGACATGGGGCTAAACATATCATCGCTGGTCAGATCTGGCAGGGGCCCAGAGAAAACTACGGAGTCCGACGTGGTTTTGGCGAAGTTACACTTCAAGTCAATTAAGTAGTCATTTCACCAGCTGTTCCAGAAACAAGTTAAAAGATTCTGTCAATACTTCCACATCCTACCCATGTTCTCTATGCTTGCATTGGTTGCCTGGGATGATGCAAACAAAGTCTTTGATGGCAGAGAAGTGAGTCTTTTTCCCACCAGGAAATGGGAAGGTGTAGGTGGCTGGGGCTCTGACACATCATTTACTTAAGGGAGGGGTCTGGAATTTAATACAGCTGCTACCTCAGTGAGCACTGTAAACTAATTCCTCAAAACTAAGGGAAGCCCTCCCTAAGACCTTCAAACATGTTTTCACTGATCTTACAAGTCTTTCCCAGAATCCACCCCACCATGCAGCTCTCTCTGCAAGAAACTTCTAATGGATTCCCCTGTCTGTGAAAAACTCTGTTAACTCTGACCCTCTTATTGACTGCCAAAGTTCCCTTAAATCTTGGTCTGCTCTTTTGAATGTTTTATATATATATATATATATATATATATATATATATATATATATATATATATATATATATATATATATATATATATACATATATAGACTTATATTTGGTCCTCCCAACAAAAGATGAAGTTTCCCCTTTTTATACTTTGTGTCAAAGCATTTGTATGTTGTTGATATGTAGCTAGCTCGCTTGTTAGAATTGACCAGATTTGCCATTTCCCTTGCTCCCATTGCTCCCTTTCCCTGATTCGCTTTTTTCCACATTTAGTTGAGCCAGAGCAGTGCATGAACACATTTTTTTTTCTCATGCATTCACATACAATGGACAGAATTTGTCAGAATGTCCACTGGATTAGTATTGCCGACTCTACCTACATATTCCACAAGTTGAAAAGGATCAGGGAGAAGGGAAAAATCCATTACCTGCCATCTTCTTAATACAGAAGAAGACATAAATAGTCCAGTCCAAATGCATTTGAAGTTTTTTTTTATTTGGCCTGATCTGCATGTTGGAGTAACACATATCTCATTCTCACATAGTACAAGTAATTCATAATAATCTCCACTGAAGTAACTTATCTTTGTATCTGTGAACAGCACTAGTATCAGTGGAGGGGTACTCAGACCCTGAGTCATGGTAGTATGACAAATGCTTTCGAGTAGCTGAGTGAATAACTTCCAGATCTGTGACACCCACTCATCGAACTAAAGATAGGCCCTGAAGTCCCTTCCAGCCAGAGTAGTACTGTGATGATTTGCTGTGCCTTCTTTACTCTGAGCCACTTTCATGCTCCATTGTATTCTATCACACCCTTAAATATCTGTAAAGATTGGGTAATTGCCTCCCCACTGTTACAATTGCAGTCCCGGAGTCTGAGTAGGCACCTTGATGTGAGGGAAGACTGTACAAACAAAAAGACTGCGTAAAAAGGGGAGAAATCAAAAGAGTCTGTTTTCTCACTTTCTGACTGCTTTGCCTGGAACACTGATAAGAACACATTTGAAAGCGGAAATGAGCCTTGATGATTTTTGCTGAATGTCTCCTCTGATATTTTGACTTTCTGTACCTCTTTCTTTAGGCTCATTGGGATGGCCTCACTGGGAGAATCACTTTCAACCGGACCAATGGCCTGAGAACAGATTTTGACCTTGATGTCATCAGTCTGAAAGAAGAGGGGCTTGAAAAGGTTGTGTGTCTTAATTGTTATAAGTGTGTGTTTCCATACTTATAAGTCAACCAAGCATGAAGACATCTGAGATAATATAATGATGAGATAGGACGACTGAAATTGTGTTGCCAATAAAGCAGAATTGACAATTAATCAACGTCAGCCGTGTCTGTACAACGACCAAAGCCAAAGCCTGTGCACACTGACCTTAATATTGATAACCAAGCATGTTTACCAAATTCTGTTTAATTATTTTTTTTTATTTTGAAATTAAGATATCATAGATTCAATACACATAGTGAGACAAATTTACTTTTATTTTAATGGCTTCCTTTGCTCAAGTGACATACTGACAAGTAAGCTGCAGACACAAAAGGAAAAAAGTATTTTGTTTATTAAAAAGACTGACTTTTCAGACACAGCATACAACAGTGGCCTCAAATCACTATACTAATGATTCAAAACACAGCAGAGTTCACATTTGGATTTCAAACCAATTATACTATTTCAGAGGTGACATAAGAGCTAAATACAAGAAAGTTCAGTGTCACAGTGCACCACATCATGACTGACAAAGCTTTTTAAGATAGTCCATAGTTGTGACAGGGCACCACAGTGGTGGATGTGGCACTGCATTAGGACAGAAGTCATTGGGGCATGACAATAATAGAGGGCACTATGAATGCCTGTGAATACACCAAATATTGACCTACTCTGCAGACACTTGACAAAAGAGGAATATTCCAGTATTCCAGCAACATCAATCCAAAGCACATAAGAGTTTTTACAGAAGAAAAAGTTTTTAAAAAAACAAAGCAAAACAAAAAAACATCATCTGGCCAGTTGCCTGACAAGAATGAAACAGAACAACTTGGGGGTATTTTAAAGAGAAGGACAGGGCAACACAACCCCCCAAGCACAGCAGCTGAAAGAAATCATCTCTGAGGAATATCAGAACAACTGACTTTAAGTTAAGGAATAGGTCTGTCACCAAAACTAAAGGTGGGCAAATGAAGGAATGATTTAATCAGTAATAAAAAGTGCGCTGACTTTTGCTGCAGTTGTTGGGCCTACATTTTTAATCTAGAAAATATTGAAAGTTTTTTCAAATAGTGGGGCGCGCCCCCTGGGGGGGGGGGCGCAGAGGCATGACAAGGGGGGCACGGGCAACTGGAAGGAAAAGGTCCGTCTACATGGAACTAATTAACCCCTAATCCCTAACCCTAATCTTTTTTGGTGCTCAGCAGTCAACTTTAGATTCAAGTGATTATCAGAAGAAAGAAACACAGCAAATATAAATAATATTCTCACATACAACTGCAAAGACTTTGTACTTCAGCATCCTGCTTAGCTCTCAGAAGCTCCTGGACCTCTGCTGTGTTTGCCTGCACCTCCATGAATAATTTACTCCATTAATAAAAACCCCTTCAGAAGCCCTCCAGCCTCATGAGGTCTGAATTAAAGAGTTGATTTGCAATTACAAAGCCTATCTGAGGCCCTTGCACAGGGCATGAGAGATGCCCTGAGGAGTGTGTGACTTGTGTGGGTTGAAGTGTTTGTGGCCCTGTCTGGTAATGCTCATGGTGGAAGGGGTGATTGGAGCGTGGGGGTGCTGTTGGGGAGGCTTGGGTGTAAAGACTTAGGGAGAGCTGAGAGAGGCCAAAAGAAGCCATTAAGCATGAACTGATAGCTTTGCCATCCTCTTTATCACCCTTGCTTCTTCAGAATGCACCTATCTATTTCCCAACTCCCCTATCATACTCCTCTGATTTCAGACCACCTCAGTGGGCTCTCCTTCACCAACCCTCCTAAAGGCCACAAGGCTATTCTGGATCGGAGATCATCTCTAGCATTGCTCCCTGTGCGACTCTAGATTTTAGGTGTTTAAGATTTACATGGCTGTCAACTGTGTCGACAGAGTGCTGCACATTATTCACTACATGTGAAAGAGTGGTGTATCAAAAATGGTGATTTGTTGCTTGAAAATGCATTGATGTTGAATGCAAACATGTCCATGTCTAAAAGAAAAGTGCCACACCATGTGCATGTGTGCATGTCTGCATGTGTGTGCTTGCATGCATGGGTGCATGTTTCATTTTAATCAAATTTTAAGTTGGTTCTTAAATGTCAAGCTGAAACAAAATGCTCGACAGGTACATTTTGCCTTTATCATCTGCTTTTTGAGCTGTTTTTCTCTCACAGTGAGCAAGTTTCAAAGAGAAATTGTTAGTACTTGGCTTCGGTAGGCTGTGGCATTTAAATGATGGCTAATTGATAAAATATTCCCCACACCATTACACCACCAGCAGCCTGAACTGTTGATAGAAGGCAGGATGGATCCATGCTTGAATCTTGTTTACACCAAATTCTGACCATCTGAATGTCACAGCTGATATCGAGACTAATTAGACCAGGCAACGTTTTTCCAATCTTCTCTTGTACAATTTTGGTGAAACAGTGTGAATTGTAGCCTCAGTTTCCTGTTCTTAGCTGACAGGAGTGGTACCTGGTGTGGTCTTCTGCTGCTGCAGCATTCGAAGTTTGATGTGTTGTGCATTCAGAGATGGTATTCTGCATTCCTTGGTTAGAACAAGTGGTTATTTGAGTTAATGTTGCTTTTCTGTCATCTTCAACCAGTCTGCCCATTCTCCTCTGACCTCTCACATCAACAAGGCATTTTCATCCATACAACTGCCACTGAGTGGCTATTTTCTCTTTTTTTTTGGACCACTCTCGACAAACCCTAGAGATGGTTGTGCGTGAAAATCCTAGTAGATCAACAGTTTTTGAAATACTCAATTCAATTCAATTCAATTTTATTTATATAGCGCCAATTACAGTCAAATTGTCTCAAGACGTTTTACAAAACCCATATGCCTGACCCCCAGAGCAAGCCAAAAGGTGACAGTGGCAAGGAAAACACCCTTTTAACAGGGAATAAAAACTTTGAACAGAACCTCCCATTCTACTTTTAGAGATTCTAGGAACAACAAGTAAGCCTGCAGTCTGACAGTGAAGAGTTCTGCTAGGATAATACTGTACTATCAGGTCTTTGAGATATGATGGAGATTGGTTGTTAAGAGCTTTATATGTCAGAAAAAGGATTTGGAATTCTATTCTAGATTTAACAGGAAGCCACTGAAGAGAAACCACTATAGGAAAATTGCATCTCTCTTGCTAACTCGGGTCAGTACTCTGGCTGTGGCGTTTTGGATCAACTGTAGATGTCTGAGAGAGCTATTGACACAACCTGATAATAAGGAATTACAGTAGTCAAGCCTAGAAGTAACAAATGCATGGACTAGTTTTTCTGCATCACTCCCAGACAGGATGTTCCTGATTTTTACAATATTTCTCAGGTGGAAAAAGGAAGTGCTACAGATTTGTTTAATGTGTGAGTTAAAGGACATGTCCTGGTCAAAGATAACGCCAAGGTTACTCACAGTAGTAATGGAGGCCAATGTAATGCCATCCAGAGTAACTATATGCTTTGAAAGCAATTTTCTAAGATGTTTGGGGCCAAATACAATGACTTCAGTCTGGTCTGAATTTAGTAGTAGGAAATTATAGGTCATCCAGGTCTTTATGTCCTTAAGACAATCTTGCAGTCTGGCTAGCTGATTAGTTTCATCTGGCTTCATAGATAAATACAATGGAGTGTCGTCAGCGTAACAATGGAAATTAATACAGTGCTTCCTAATAATATTGCCTAAGGGAAGCATGTATGATGTGAACAGTATTGGTCCTAAGACAGAACCCTGAGGAACTCCATGATTAACCCTAGTATGCTCAGAAGAGTCATTGTTGACATGCACAATCTGGAACCTGTCTGATAAGTAGGATTTAAACCAGTCCAGTGCTGTCCCTTTAATGCCAATACAATGTTCCAGTCGCTGTAATAAAAGTTTGTGGTCGATTGTATCGAATGCTGCACTAAGGTCCAATAAAATAAGTATAGAGACCAGTCCATTATCTGAAGCTATGAGAAGGTCATTAGTAACTTTCACCAGAGCTGTTTCTGTGCTATGATGCACTCTGAAGCCTGACTGAAACTCTTCAAACAAGCTATTCCTTTGTAAATGTTCACATAATTGATTTGCAACTGTTCTTTCCAGAATTTTAGAGAGAAATGGGAGGTTGGAAATTGGTCTATAGTTGGCTAAAACATCTGGATGTAGAGTGGGCTTTTTAAGTAAAGGTTTGATTACAGCAACCTTAAAAGCCTGTGGTACATAGCCTGTTACTAGCGAGAGATTAGTCAGATCTAACATTGAGGAATTAATTAAAGGTAAAGCCTCCTCGAACAGTTTAGTTGGGATAGGATCTAAAAGACATGTTGATGGTTTAGATGTAGAAACTATTGAAATAAGTTCAGAGATGTATGGGAGTGAAAAATTCTAAATATCCATCTGGTCTTACAGCCAATTCTAAAGCATCTGTACTCGATGATACATCTGTGACATTTGTAGGAAGGGCCAGATTAATTTTTTCTCTAATTGTAATAATTTTATTTGTAAAGAAGCTCATGAAGTCGTTACTGCTCAAAGCTAAAGGAAAACAAGGTTCAACAGAGCTCTGACTCTTTGTCAGCCTGGCTACAGTGCTGAAGAGAAACCTGGGGTTGTTCTTGTTTTCGTCTATTAAAGATGAATAATATGTTGTCCTGGCATTACAAAGAGCTTTTTTATAAATTACTAGACTATTTTTCCAAGCTACATAAACTTCCTCTAAATTAGTGGAATACCACTTCCTTTCCAGCTTTCAGGACGCCTGCTTTAAAGTCTGCAGCTGGGAATTATACCAAGGAGCAGGTCCTCTCTGAGATAGAACTTTCTTTTTTACAGGTGCAACACTATCAAGTGTTGTACGCAGTGAGGCTGCAGCATTATTAACAAAATAATCCACTTCCGTGGGGGTAAAATTATAATACTTCCCTTCCATTTTATCAGTAAGTGGTGATGAACTAAATAGAGAGGGTATTACTTCCTTAAATTTAGTCACCGAATTGTCAGACAGACATCTACTGTAATGATATTTATTCTTAACTCCTATACAATCTATTGTTGTAAATTGAAATGTTATCATAAAATGGTCAGAAAGAAGAGGGTTCCGGGGAAATACTGTTAACTGTTTGATTTCTATGCCATAAGTCAGAACGAGGTCAAGGGTGTGATTAAAACTATGAGTTGGTTTATTTACATGTTGAGAAAACCCAATTGAGGCTAATATTGAATTAAAAGCAGTCGTAAGGCTATCACTGTCCACGTCAACATGAATGTTAAAGTCACCCACAATAATCACTTTATCTGAGCTGAGCAATAAATCAGATAAAAAGTCTGAGAATTGAGATAAAAACTCAGAGTATGGACTCAGAGTATAACTCACTTAAATCCCTTTCAACATGCTTAAGGTGTTAATTAAACACCTTTAAAGGTTCATGTTAGAATCCCCGACTTACACATGCTTCCCGTTAATTTGGTACTTAAAGGTGGAAATGCTTGCGTCAAAAGAAAACTCCTTCCTGCAAAGTGCATATTACTGTATGTTGGTCGGCTGTTCCGTCTTGAGGTTTTTTTGTATTCGTATTTCCCACTGAGAGGGCCAACGTGCTGTTTACTAGGGCCTGACTGATATGGATTTTTTGAGGCTGATGCCAATTCCAGTATTTGGCAGAAAAAAGTCTGGTAACTGATAAATCGACTGATTAATTTTACAAATATATAATGAATAAAATAGCTTCTTTTTTGGTCCATTAATGCTTAGAACAACAAAGATATGAATTACAGGCAGAACATTTTACTGTTTTACAATGCTTTGTCCTTTTCTATTTGTTTTAACTTTACAACAGAGAGGAATTTTCAAGTACAAAAACATGCAACAAAGCATTAAACCTCGGGAAATTATATAACTTAATAAAGACTCAATCTATAAATGAGTTATTAAATACATCTTGTCTTGTACTTCTTGTTGCTGCAAATTAGTAGAGGTAGGTTATCTATCTATCTATCTATCTATCTATCTATCTATCTATCTATCTATCTATCTATCTATCTATCTATCTATCTATCTATCTATCTATCTATCTATCTATCTATCTATCTATCTATCTATCTATCTATCTATCTATCTATCTATCTATCTATCTATAAATCACCCCAAGAGCACAGCAACGATCCATCCAGGTCACCAACATCTAAAGAACCTCCCTTGCTTCAGTTAACCCCTTGACGCCTATTGTCACAAATTCACATCATACCACTTTCATTCACACTGCAGCTGAGCTAGCGCATCCATTCCCCCAATGCTGGCTTGTGCATATTTACTCTGTACCTTGGAACCTTTTGCAAGCATTAGTTTCTCATAGGACCTGTCAGAGTGGGACCTAATTATTATATATCTGTTATTATTATTATATATCTGTTCTATGTGTAATAGACAAATTAACAATCACTTATTTTTAGCATCAGCCGGAAAGCAAAAGTTCTTTTTTCAATTTTATTGTAAATAAATTCAGGCATCAAGGGGTTGAGGTCAGTGTTCATGACTCAACAATAAGGAAGAGACTGGGCAGAAATGGATCCATGGCAGAGTTCCAAGGAGAAAACCACTGCTGACCAAAAAGAACATAAAGGCTCATCTTACTTTTGCAAACAAACATCTGAATGATCCCCAAGACTTTTGGGAGAATATTCTATGGATTGATGAGGTGAAAGTAAAACTTTTTTGGAGGTGTGTGGCTCGTTACATCTGGCGTAAAAGTAACAGCATTTCAGAAAAAGAACATCATACTAACAGTGAAACATGGTGGTGGTAGTCTGATGGTCTGGGGCTGCTTTGCTGCTTCAGGACCTGGACGACTTGCTGTGATTGATGGAACCATGAATTCTGCTCTCTACCAGAAAATCCTGAAGGAGAATGTTCGGCCATCACTTTGTGACCTCAGGCTGAAGCACACTTGGGTTCTGCAGCAGGACAATGGTCCAAAATACACCAGCAAGTTGACTTCTGAATGGCTTCAGAAATACATCATGAAGGTTTTGTAATGGCCTAGTCAAAGACCGGACATGAATCTGATTGAAATGCTGTGGCATGACCTTAAAAAGGCCATTCATGCTCAAAAACTCTCCAGTGTTGCTGAATTAAAACAATTCTGCAAAGAAGAGTGGACCAAAATATCTCCACAGAGATGTTGAAAGACTCATTGGCAGTTCTAGAAAATGCTTGATTTGAGTTGTTGCTGCTGAGAGTGACCCAAACAGTTATTAGGTTTATAGATATAGATCTTATAGATTATAAATATAGATATATAGATATAGATATGTATTTATCTGTTCTGGAGCCACAACCAAGCAATTAAACTTATGTATGTTGTTTCACAGATTGGTACCTGGGACCCTCCAAGTGGCCTGAACATGACAGACAACCAGAAGGGGAAGACTACAAATGTCTCTGATTCCTTGTCCAATCGATCCTTGGTCGTCTCCACCATACTGGTATTTTATGTTTTGTTTGTTTGTTTTCTGATTTCTTGCTGGAATCATTTTTTGTACATGCTCTGTCCTCAAACAGGCTTTGCTAACTTTTAGTTAACTCTGTCAAGGCTTTGCCTCAGCACCCGGAGACAAAATTTGCGCTCACAAACCACCCACTGCAGTCCCTTGCAAAACCCCAGAGTGCAGATGCTGCCAGCTCCCATTTTCACTTAGCTGAACTGAAGGGCAAGTTACTATCACTCTCTGGAGTGGTATAATATGTCTACAAGCAAGTCAGCTTAAGAGAAAATGGACGACGTATAGTCTTTGGCGACTTCAGTCTGAAAAAAGGCCTGTCTATCCTGTTGCAATAGCTCCAGCCACCAACCCATGGCCTACTTTGGGCCCTCTGCATTGTGTAGTTCAGATAGAATGATGGAGGCAATTCACAAAGTCCACAACCTCCACATCTTGCAAAAAGGCCAAGGAGTGGACCTGAGATATGTACCTCTGTACTATATGTCTCGTGTTTAAGGACATCCAAGCTGGCTAGGATGCACCATTTTGCCCCACAACTGTGTTACATGTAGTCAGACAACACCTTGGTAGTAACTTACCTGAGCAGGGATGGAGGCATGAGATGAGGTCCCCCAGTGTATATGGAATAATTGCATGAGTTTTGACATGAGTGGATAGCCCTCAGGGTATATTGAGAGCTTGCTACATGTCTGGGACTTTCTATTCGGAGTCAGTAGGCTGTCCAAGACAGGGAGGGCTGCTAGAGGATGGGTAATGCATCATGGTGGCTGGGTTAACTTTAAGATAAGATGCCTTCATTATTCATGTACATGAAAATACAACAAAATTCTGCTGGCAGTCTCTTAATTATATAGTTATAGTTAGAATATTGTGATTTCCAGTGACCACTATGTTGCAGTGGTCACTGGAAATCAGAATATAGGATTATATATGTATAAAAATAAAATCAAATAAATATGGAAGTATGTGTACAAGTAGCAGCAAAGATGTGGCGAACAGTAAGGTACATTTATAGAGTATCCATTGAGCATTATTGCATGTTTTTAAGTGATAAGTGTGCTATAATGGATTATGACTTTAGACTCTTCACAGCTCTGGAGAAGAAGCTGTTCCTCAGTCTGTCTGACGTAGTCAGTATGGATGGTTCTGAACAGGTGGTGACCAGGGTGAGAGGGGTCTCTCCTGATGTTTACAGCTTGTCTGTGGAGTCCGCTTGAGTAGATGTCACTCAGTTTTTCAGTGGGGAGCCGACACTCTACTGAGCCATCTTGACAATATGCTGCAGGTCGTTTTCTGCTGCTGTACAATTTGAGTACCAGACAGTACACCCATAAGTTAGCATACTCCCTATTGTATAGCAGTAAAAGGTTTTGAGCAGCTGTTGTGGGAGTGTGGTGCATCTCAGAGTCCTCAGGAAGAATAGGCGCTGCTGGGCCTTCTTGATGAGGTGAATGGTGTTTCTCGGTTCTCCGAGATATGCACCTTGAGGTGCTTGAAGCTAGAGATCTGCTCCACTTCCCCCCCTACTGATGTCAAGTCCCCTGTGAATCGTTTTGTTTATTTTTTGAAGTCTATTCCCAGTTCTTTTGTTTTGTTTATTTTGAGGTTCAGGTCGTTGCTCCTGCACCATGTGGAGAGAGCTTGGACCTCCTCCCTGTATGAAGTCTCATTATTGTTTTTATCAGACAGACTATGGTTGTGTCGTCTGCAAATTTTGTTACAGTATTCAAGCTGTGGGTGCGTGTGCAGTCATGGGTGTAGAGGGAGTAGAGGAGTGGGCTGAGGATGCAACCTTGGGGTACATCAGTGTACAAAGTGATGGTGCAGGAGTTGTGGTTGCCCAGTCTGATGTGCTGGAGTCTGTTGGTGAGAAAATCTTTGATTTGCAGACAGAGGGGGGTTTCAAACTGCAGTGTCTTCAGTTTGCTGATCAGCTTGCTCAGGCTGATGGAATTGAATGCTGAGCTGAAGTCAACAAACAGCATCCTCAGCATCTTTGCCTGTGGGCAATTGGTTCTGGTCAAAGTCCAGGGGGATGGAGGCCTTGATGTTGGCCAGAATCAGTCTCTCAAAGCACTTCATGATAACTGGCATGAGCGACTGACTGGTAATCATTCAGGCTGGATTACAGGGCTTCGGGGATGGGGATGATGGTGGTGGTGTTCTGGCAGGTGGGGACTGTGGCAAGTTGCAGGGACCAACTGAATGTGGTGGTCAAAACTCTAGCTAGCTGGCTAGTACATGCCTTTAGTGCACAGCCTGAGACTCGGTCTGGCCCTGCTGCTTTGTTGTTGTTAATTCTTTGCAGTGCCTTCTTCACCTGGTAGGACTGGAGAGTGAGTGGCTGGTCGTTTGCTGGTTGGGTGGGAGGAGGTGGTTAGTGAGGCTGATCATGAGTTGGAGTTGACCTCAAAGAGGGCAAAAAAATGTTGAGTTGATGTGGGAGGGAGGTGCCAGTTGAGGTGGGGGTGCTATGGCTTTGTTTGGTATCATGGTTTTCTGAGTACTTTTACTACCATAGTACATTTTCCTCAGACTTGTACAGTATGGTGTTGGAACTTTTGCTTTAGTAAAGGGTTGAGTATTTTCTCCATCATATCCCAACTCTTACCATCAAGGAAAACAACCATAGAATAACTATATGAATTTTTGTGTTTTTAAGCAACGAGGATACATGGCAACAGTCTGACTGCATGTCCTCCTAAAGGAAAGTGGTGACATAGACTAGTAAGTTTGTTGTGTGAAGTGAGTCTGTCCTGGCCTGTGACAGAAGCAGCACCATGTTGCTGCAGTTACTGTAAAATGTTGCTAGAAAGGGCAGCAAAGTTACTTCAGTTGGCTATTACAAGCCTCGACAAGCACAATAGTTACAGAAAATCTGTGTGCTGTGTTCACTGTCACAGCAGGAAAATGAAGTCTGTTCATATAATTTTACTGCAACTCCTCCTGCATTATTATCAGCAAAGATTGTATAGTCCACTTATAAATGTTAGCAGCAGAAACGCAGTGAGAAAAAGCAATCAGAATTGTAGCAAGGGGGTGTCCTCTCTGGTTTCTGTTTTCGTGTTTACTTTGGCTACTTTACTGTAGTGATAGCTGAGTCTTGTAAAGCTATTTGTAGCAACATTTGCTATATTAAGGTGATTGTTAGAAGACAGTCACACAGTTGGTGCAGCTCACTTACTAATGAAACAGCTCAGAACAACTGAACAGGATAACAGAATAATGCAGCTCACAATTTTTTTTTAAGACAAACAGACCTGGAGATAAAAAAAAATAAAACAAAACAAAACAAAACATGGAGGCAGTTAGCTTACAGAGTGTTGCAGATAAACAGCAATAAATATAAGGTATGTGCAGTGTACTGCATCAGCCTATGCTCTGTCATTCCAATCGTAGTCAGGAAATGAGAACTTCTCTTGGACCGAGGCAGTCGTTAGCTTCATCACTAACTAGGGATTAACTGCAACACTCACACTGCCAGCCACTTGCTCTCTGTCACTCCATTACTAGCACTTCATCTTGACATACGTATCCACACTGCTCAACACTCTGTAGCAACTGTTTATACACTAACATAAGTATATAGTTTTTATAAACAATAAGCGGAATCAAAATTAAATTTCCTTAATGATTGCTTTAGATTTGAAGGACCCTATAGCCCTGCCTCCTGGGCTGTTCAAGAAGGGGATCTGGGAGTTAGTGGCTATATGTGAATCTTCCAAGAGAGCTGAGTGTTGGAGTGCACCCATCCTGCATCTCTGCCAAGGAAGACAAGGATGTGGTGAAGTTGTAGCCAAACATTTCCTGTTAACCCACATTCATTACTTTCTCATTCAGGTCGGGAATGAATCCAGCCAGCTGTTTGCCTGCGATGGTTGCAAGGCCAGGATATGTCCCCTTTCCATAGGGCTTGGCCTTAGAGTGCTTTTGATAAGGGGACTGCAACCTCAACTCCCCTGTCCTCCACTGGAAGACATCTGCTTGACTGCATCTTTGTCTTCATCTTTTACCTTTATACAGAGACACAGACACACAATGTTGTGTTTGGTGCCTTGTTCAGTGCTCGTGCATGTGAGAAACGCAGATGTAGCCTACTGCCTTGTGACCTGACGACTTCAGTGTGGGTTGTACTAGGGGTGTGATGTAACATGATTTTTTTTTTTCAGTTCGACTCTAGTTACGGAGTATATGGATAATTTTGGTCCTTCACCTTCTGTCTTAACAATTACTAAAGCTCATCGAGCAGGTCTGAAATAGCAACAGAAAGTAATGGATGATGTAATGTCAGTGCTATTAGTGCATGCATAGCCCACTAACATCAGACCCATGTGGCCCCCATATGAATGCATATTGCTGAGTATTAACAGGAGGTGAGCAGTGTATGCACTGAGGTTGGTAAGAGACAGCAGTTGATGCTTGCTATCCCTTTACTTAGGGGTGTGTGGTGTTCTGTAGCAAAGTTCTACATAATCAGTCAGTCACATTTATTTATATATAAATATGTAGCACAAGTCATGTGCTAAATACAATTTCAGTTACTCAGAATTCCCAGTTAACCAGTTAAAAAGATCATAGGTTTATTAAAAAGAAGGTTTTAAAGAATAAGAACAATAATAACATTGCTTGCAGTTTACAACGTGTCACTTGTTGGAATAACTGTACAATAGACATTCAACACGCAGTATCATCCCCTCCATTACCTCCAGTGTGGCAGAATTAAAAGCTGGTTGTTGTTGCTCATTTGCTGGTGCTCTTGACAACATGTAATGGTTGGCTGATACTGGTGCATACATAAAGCACACAGCGCAGGAAACCATGGCAGGGGTTGGGAACCTAAAGTGTATTTTATCCTGTTGCAATTAGATTAAACAGGCTTGAACCACAGTTTACCTTTACCAGACCAAAACAAAGAAACTGCAAGATGCGCTAATAACAGATCTCTCCAAATGCAATAATCTTGTTATCAGGCCAGTCAGTTGTGACATAAAGCAACTGTTATTGTCGTGATGTTACTGTGAACCAAAAGCCATTTAAAATAGCAAAGTTTTATTATTGTAACTTGCAGTGAATTTGAAAGTCTTGGACAAAGTTGGTTGGTTTTATTCATAACAGTTATGCCTAACACAGTCAGAGGACATGCAGGAGGAAACAAAACGCATCTCGTCTCAATATGTCCATATCACCTGAGTCAGGTCTTTTGATAACATTAGGGCATTGACCAATTGCTAAAGATAAACCCAGTTTGTGCAATTATCTAACATTGTCTACGATGAATTCTAAGTAAAGAAGTCTGCAAAATTCTAAGAGATGCTTCTTGCCACTTGGGCCAATGGTGTGCAAATTAAACATAGCAGCTTTAAATGTCTGTTTATAGCCAAATCAAACTGTAATGGTGCTTTATGTGGGACCAATTATAGAAGACTAGAAAGGCTCTCAGCCATAACAGACTCCCTCGAAAGATGTCATTATTTTTAAGCTTTTCCTCTTGAAAAATCCTTCAGTGCTTTGCCTGAGCTGCTCTTTCTTTTTCAAGCACTTTGTGGTGATGCTGCTTTCCGACTCAATTGAAGTAGAGTACCCCAAAGCATTGCACTCCCAAATTGCCAGTTGACTTCACCACTGCAGAGGACTCTTATTTGGTCAAAGTAATTTCAGGCAGGGAAAATTGACGGACTGATTGTCCAATAAGGTTTCAAGGTTTACGGCTCTGCTTTGTATCGAACAATTTATCAGGCACATTGTTTCTCTTGCCAGTGGTGTTATAACCAATAGACAGAACTTTGAGTAAATTTTCTAATATGTACCTTTGCAAAAATACTTATTCACTTACCGTCAGTTCTTTCTAAGGATGTCTTTATCCGCTTACATGGCCACTTACAATTCATTCAGTATTAGGTATTTATGATCTGATATTTATTTAAATATTGAGTATTTTTATTCATGACATATGAAGGAAATTTAACAGAAATAATGTGATTCCTGAAAGTAACATGGCACAGTCACTCAGAAAATGTCTCACTCTTTAAGACACATTCAGAGACAGAAACACTGAGCGGCAGATCACAAAGTAACAGAGTTACGGGGTTCTTCTTTTACTCCATCAACACACCTTAGCAGGCTAGACTGCAGGGACAGACAAATGCAACAATAGCTCTGGTTTATCTTGGCGTGTCATCAAGTTATTCATGGATTTAGTGGAAATTAGCAACAGCTGGTAAGCATCACCAATTACATTTGTCATTTTAAAGACTGATCTTTACTAATCAGAATGGGAAAGCAGGAAAAAAAAAAAAACGTTTCAGTAATCAAGCAACTAAGCACATGTTTCCAGCCTTGGTAAACAGAGTTAGCCACTAAAGTGACCAAAAAATCATGTGATTCACACACTATAATTTTCATGTGCAAATTTGTAGTGAAATGTGGCAACAAATAACAGCACAAGCTGGCAGAGATGCACTGACTTGACCCATTCAGCCATGCTTTCACTGACCTTATACTAATACTCAAGATTGCCTCTGGTTTTTTATTGCTTCCATGGAAATCATCAATATTTCTGAATGAATTAAATGTTAAAAGTAGACATTTACAACTAGCATATGCTGTCTTTTTTGAGTGTTCAAAAATACACAGCTAATTTTTAAGTGTTCTATTTTTGTTTGTGTTTAACAATGAAACTTATGATAAATAAATTCTTTATTTTAAATAATTTATTCTAGTCATTACTCTAAAAACTACTGAATGTAGATATTTCTAAACTAATTTGTGGAATTAGACTCGGCCACCTTACGTTTGTTCTTTTTGAGCTATTCAGAGAAGGACTTACTCTGAGTCATTGTCATGCTGCACAAGCTGTTTGTGCTTGAGCTTTACATCATGAACTAATGGGCAGATATTATCTGGGATTATTTTCTGATAGAGAGCAGAATTCATGGCTCCATCAATTATGACAAGTCGTTCAGGTCCTGTGGAAGCAAAGCAGCTCCAAATCATGACACTTGTGGAATTCAGTTGTAATAACATTTGTATGTAGTGGAAATAGCCTTATACATGGAAATATAATTATATGTAACAAAAATGTATAGCCTAATGCAGTCGCACCACATAGTTGTAGAAACTACATTTAATGATTAAAACTGCACTCGTTTATCAGGGGCACCACTTAGGCATTTAACCTAAGCCACCAAGAGACCTGAATCAAGAATAGTTCAGGTGTAATAATCATTAATTCACCAAAATACATTTATCGATCAGTCTCATCATCAAAAATTGTAAACTCTGATTTCTCTGACCTCCAGTTAACCAAACAAAGACATACATGATAGAACAGACGATAATTATACACAAACATTTATGAACTAATACTACAAACAATAAACAACAATAACGTAACAACAACAGACAGTGCATAAGTGGATGAATAAATGCAGATAAACTAATGAACTGTAGAAAGATGATGAAGTTAGAATCACTCTGGATTCGGAAAATTATAAATTCACCCATTTAGCAGGAGGGAAGTGATACTTGCGTAGCCTTTGTAGTAGTGAAAGAGAGGCTGCTGCAGGATGTGGAGCTGTGATGATCTGCTGGAGGAGTTGGTTCAGGAACACAGAGACGAGACACTTTGGCAGGTTTGCGTTGCAAAAGTGTGCCAAAGTAAAAACACAAAGAGCTAACGCTCCTAGTTATACAAAAAATAAAAACAAATAAATAAAAGTTGCACCGTTGTATCATTACTGTTAACTTAAGAAATCCAACTTTAAGTGAAAGAGGAAAACAAAGCCCTAGTTGAAAGTTAAGCCATTTGTTTCTTTAAGCTATCATAAGAGGACCCAGGTTTAAGACTGGTTAAAGTCATCGTTTTCAGTCCTAACCCACTTCAGAAACACCCTCGTTTTTCTGATGAGTCATCATTGCATTCCAGTGACTTTTTTGTATGCAGAAAATTTTGGAGCCAAATTCAAATCAGCATCTAACCAATCACAGATGTGTTCCTCTCAAGGGTCAGAGACCAGATACCTCTAGAGCTTACTTTAGTTCATTTCTTCTAACTATTTTCGACTACCAATGATCTAAAATCTCACTACATATGGGATTAGAATGACACCAAACATAGTATGTTTATCTCAGTGTTCCTGAGATAATAATAAAAGGTGTAAACAGAAAAATAAACCTATAAATTGTAGACTTTAGGCTTCATGAAAGTACATTCATAACATAGCTAAAAATATAAGCATATACATTCAATAATAAGAAAATAAGACCTAGAAAATATATATGCTTAAAGTAAAAAGTCTATCTCTGCCTTTATGGCTGTGGTCTGTGATATAGAGAAGGGGGGTGTTGGGGTCTCGTGTGTCCTCCTTAAACACTTCAGATTCCATGTTTTCTTCTTCCATACTAGTCCTGATCACCCTGGTATCAGAAACTGAGTCCAGATCATCCATCTGGTGATACATTCCCTTAATGTTAACTGTTCAATTCATTCCTGTGTAGAAAGTTCTGTGTGTTAGGTAGGGTGATCAGAAGTTCACCAAGAAGAATGCAATCTCCCCTTCTCAGAGGTGTTGCTTTCCTCACAGTTGACACTTATAACCCTTATCAGATTCTGGTGGAGGTAGAAGGCATCATGTGGTCTCCAAGAGAGCTGCTAGTGGTCCTTTAGTGGTAGACTTCCAATCTGCGGATGTTCCATTTGGATGTGAGTTTTGGATTAACTATCTTCTGAAATGGTTTAATTCCAAATTTATGGCTCGAGAAAGGGCCTCTGGACTATCTATATGTTGCCTTGGAATGTCCGACTCCTCAGTCTACTACACAGCATTGGCTTAAAACAGATGCAACCCATGTTTTCCAAATAGTTCCACCTTTGACTCATCAGTCCACAGGATGTTATCCCAAAAGTCTTGGAGCTTATCTTCACATGTTTTTTTTCTTTCTTTTGTAAATGCCAGACAAGCTTTTATGTTCTTTAAGGTTAGGAGGGTTTTGCACCTTGCAACTCTCCAAAGGATGCCATTTTCCCCACTGTTTCCTTATTGTGGAATCATTTATACTGACCTTAACTGAGGCAAATGAGGCCAGGAGTTGATTTTTTTTTTTTTTTAAGTGTTCGTCAGGGTTCTTTAGAGACTTCCTGGGAAGGTTCACCACTGTTCCATGTTTTCTCCATTTGTGGACATTGTCTCTCACTGTGGTTCTCTGGAGTCCCAGAGCCTTAGCAATGGCTTTGAAACCCTTCCATATAAATGTTGATTGCTTTGTTTCAGATCTGTTCTTGAATCTCTTTATAAAATAGTATAATGTATTGCTTTTTGAGACTTTTTATCTACTTCAAAATGCCACACATGTTCTATTTAGGTGATATTTAAGTTCCGCAAGCCTGGGAATAATCATAGTTGGATATGACTGGTGAAATTGAACCCAACTGCTAAATGAATGTGGTCATTTGGTAGATTGGTAGCTAAGGGGGTGCTTTCTTTTCAACATTGGGCAAATTGGGTGTGGACAGCATGTTTTCTTCAATAAATGACGTTATCCTTTAAAAACTGCATTTTGAATTTTCTTGGGTTATGTTTGTCACACAGTAGAATTAATTTGACGATCTGAAACATTTAAGTGTCACAAATATCAAAAGGAAGAGGGGGGCAAATAATTTTTTCACAGCACTATACACATTGATGGCTTGGATATTTTTCCTCCCATCAAGCTGACTTCTTAGCACCTGTGTTATGCCGTGGAGGCACAATGCTGTGGCTGACCTCTTTGTGTTCTCATCACAGCCCATTTTACATGTTCGTTCTCTTTGCTACCATGTGGCCACACAGATCCTGGTGAGGTGGATCAGTGAGTTGATGTCTGCTTCACTCTTGGCATATAGTTTGATGTCATCTATAGACATGATGTTGCTTTTACTTGCTCCACTTCTGAATCTGTATCCATAGGCGCTCTTTGTGATGGTCTGATTGATTGGACTGTGTATGACTTGTGCAGCTGTCTTGGAGTTGGTTTCCAATGTTCTTTTCCTCAGCTACACTGAGTTCTGGATGGATGTTATCATTGTACCACTGTAATGTTATCATTGTTCTATAGATAAATAGATATGCCATAGTTGTACATATGGTATAAGCAAAAACATTCAGATGAACTACCACAAACCCAGTTTGCTTACTTACATATATTACGTACTTGTATGTTTGGCATTATGCATGTCTTTAAGCTTACAAACAGGAGGCACATACTTGTAGAAGTAAGCTAAATTAAAGCCAGTATGATCCTATTATTGAGGAGACAAGCATAAAAATAACAATATCAAGTAAATTGCGGGTTGTCATTATTTATCGTGGGTCTTCTTTCCTTCCCTGCATGCTGTGAAGTGATTGGATTGCAGTTATTAGCAAAGACTCTCCGCAGCTGTAATTGCCATATCAGGATTGAGTCATGGGGAGATGTGTGATGGCTGTGAGTAGCGAGGAAAAGAAGGGAGGGCTGACAATAATTGGGTTTGTTACATTTGATTGATGCACACTTTCATCCAGCTTCTCATCAGTTTCTCTCAGGGATTATGTACTATAAAACATGATGTAATTACTGTTGAGATCTTGGCCTATCAACAGTTTATCTACTTTGGAAATCACTTGCGTAATGTTGCTGTGCAAATGGAGTACCTTTAGGCTAATGGCTGGAGCTGCAGATAATATACTGTGTAATGTCTTAGAGAGAGCAAAGAGCAGAGATGCTTTCATTTCTAAAGAAGCATGTTTTATTAGTCACTGCAAGAGAATAGTACAGCTACCTGCAACACTAACCCTACAGACCCAGGAATTTTATAGTCAACATTTCCAATGATGACTTTGACAGATCATCTTACAGTGTCAACATCTTTAACATAGTTTTTTAGTTTCTTGTGTATTTCTGTGACCATCCAAAGGACAGCCAAGAGATCCTTCACAATGGACTAAGCTACTTTGACAAAAGCAAAGTCAGTGTGTAGCTGCACAGGAACACCAGCACAGTCAAAAATATCTCGTAGTCTAAAAGGGAATCCATGATGGCATATGCTTTTCCAACCACAGCTGATTTAAAGAGTGGACTATTCTGAAACTTGAGCAATGTCTCAACAAGGGCCACATGTAGTCCTTTGTCTGGTTGCACAAATGTTCTAAATATCATCTCCAGTGCAGTATCCTTGGAAGACTGTCTTGTTTCATCTATGAGTGAAATACTTTGGTGTTAAGCATCCTGACGGACACCTTTCCAAACATTTGCATTGAACTATATTTAACTACAAGACCTTTCTGCAACTACGGTCAGATACATGGTGGATTACAACACTGCACTGATGTTTTGATGTTATGTCTTATGTCATATTGATTCATACTTAATGAATTCAACTTACATATGACAATGTCTTACATGTTGTGTAAAGGTTTAGGCAATTTAACTGTTTAAATTCTTTTTAGATTCATAGCACAGTGCCATCAAGGAAGTGTCTGATCCTTCCTAATTTTATTCTGCAGCATGACAACGAACGTGGGTAAGGGGAGTAACATTAAACTAAATTTAAAAAATATATAAGATAACAATTTGCTCAGCATTCCAACTATTCAATGCCAGATAAATAACCTTGGATGTAGCTTAGGGGGGAGACCTTTGTTTTATATAAAATCACAAATATATTACTACCCAAAAAGAACGATTACATTAACCTCAGTCCCTGTGAAGAGAAAATAACAAAAGAAAGGGACTGTAACAGTAATGGGAGTTCTCCTCTACAGGCCTTCATGTCAAGAATATAGTAGTAGCTCAAATATAAAAGTGGGAGAAATAACACCCTGAGACAATTACACAATTACCTCAAAATCACAATTTTCTTTTTACCTTAACTGAGAAACAAATTCACGTGAGCTGACCTGACCAAATAGCTTATATTAATAATCTGGCTGTGAAGAGGCAGAAACACAGAACCAGGCACCAATAAATGCCTGTATGCATGCCCAGATGCATTACGATTGGCTGCAGATTCATCAGCCAATAGCACAAGGGAAGATGAAGGACAAGAGCTAAGACTTGCAGTGCCTGTTGAAAGTATTCACTCCCCCTGGAAATTTTCCCTTTTTGCTTTTAACATTGAAACATGGTCTTTTTTGAAAAGAATTTACAAAAAAGGAGTAAAAGAGAACACAGATTTATGCAATCATTTATTTTGTGTTTTGCATTTCTAATTAATTGATATTATTTTGTTAATTTGACCATATTTCAGTGTTGAAAAGGCTTCCAAGGAGGGGGGGTTCTTTTTAGCAACACTGTACATTGTTGTGGTTCCTAAAACTTCTACACAGGATTTTGATACTGTACGTGAATTTCACAGTTGTAAAATAAGGACAATTTGATCAAGGGTTCAAAAAGACATGACTTAGAATTCAGCTTGTAATTACACATTTCAGTAAAACTTCCAAACCATTAAAAAAATCATTCTACCATAATTTGTCTCAGCACAATGCTGTGCACTGAAATCATTATGCTTAACATCTGTCTACAGTCACTATGACAAGGCATATTTATACTATACTTGTAAAACTGCCCGTTTCTTCAGACTGCCATGGAAAGTTCCAGTCAGGGAAATGCATAAAAGCTGCTAGTGATCTTTAATGATTTTTGTTTGTTTCTTTATTTCAGTTGTGGTATAGTTATATGATAAACAACACCTGCTTGGAGATATATTTTGGGATTTATTTGTTTGAAAGAGACAAGGGAATCGTAGAAATGAGGGACGAGCTGCAAGAACGAGCATCTAAGGCTAACAAAGACAGATGGTGCTAGGAGCAGAGGTAGAGAGGGAAGGAAACAGGCGGAGGAGGAAACGGACTGAATTGTGGAGGGGAGAGAGGAGAAGGATATGGCAGAGGAGATGCTCAGTTGGTGGGAGGCAGAAAGGAAACAGTATGAAAAAAGACATTAGTAATTTCTCCAGCTGTCCGTGTGAACAGAGGGGATGTACCAGCTCTTGCTTTCTCTTTTTGTGTCCTTATATCAGCATCTCTTATCTTATTGACAAAGCGTGTGGTGTCCTAAAAGCTGGGCCTGGGCTCAGATCCAGCCTGCTGTGCCTGAGAGGAGCACAGAGTCATTGATATGGGGGATTATCTCGTATTATGGTCATGCCTCACTTTGCACCCGCCATACCTCACAAGACAGACCTGGGACTGCTGGCCAACGCACACACACACACACACACACACACACAAACACAGCAGCTTTCAACATGCTTCGCTAGCTGAGCCAGTGTGTATTTGGACTTGTGCATCTATCTCACATATCAGACATCCTCTCAGATAGGCCTTATCAGTAGGTTAAAAAAAAAAAATGCCAAGTGCTGCAGAGACTCATCCCTCCTCCACTATTTCACCTAACAGGAAGAGCCATATGTGATGTTCAAGAAGTCTGACAAACCGCTGTATGGGAACGAACGCTTTGAGGGCTACTGCATAGATCTGCTGAGAGAGCTGGCCAACATCCTGGGATTCACTTATGAGGTTCGCCTGGTAGAAGATGGAAAATATGGTTCTCAGGATGAGAACACAGGCCAGTGGAATGGCATGGTCAAGGAGCTAATGGACCACGTGAGTCTCGACATCATAACTACATAAATGTGAATGTGATTTCAGCTGACAAAACCTGCACCTGAACCTACAACATCAACTTTAATACATTTTGTTGATAGAGCACTTTCAGTTACTCTACTATTATCTAAAACACTTCATTTGGAGGTAAAAGTGAAAGAACGATATGACACGATAAAATAAAGTATGCATCCCTAAGATGTTGTCATGACCAACCTGTCATTTCACAAATGTTAACAAGTGTTCTCTAATGCTATTGCATGTAGAAAAGTGGCATAATAATAATAATAATAATAATAATAATAATAATAATAATAATAATAATAATAATTTCAAAGTTTCAGTATGGAGTGTGCAGGTGATTCACACTGTCATCCACAGTGCATAAGGGAAAAGAAACATTTAAAATAACTCCATTTAAAAGTAATGAAAGATCTACTTCCACAAACTAAACCAAAAGATTTTAAAACATTCATTTGTAAATGGGAATTGACAATGAGAGTCTAAGCTGCTGTCAGATGGCACTCATTTGTATCATTTCCTGTTTTAAATAAAAGAAAATATTTTTGTATGATAACAGTAAAAACACAATAGTGTCACTTTAGTGAACTACATACTTACACATTTTATATGCACAATGGATTTAGAAGCATGTATATGCACACAGTAGGGCAAAGTTAAAGCACTTAGTGGAACTGTTCTGGTGTTTTGTTTTATTTGGGATTTTTTGTGTTTTGTTTTCTGAAACAGCATATAATTTTGGCAGTGGAATGCTATTATTACTGGTAGATAGATCAAGAAGGAACATCTACAGGAGCATGAGGAAGAACGAGATATTAAAAAGCATAGTAATAAAAATTCAAAAATGTTGGGGAGAATGGTTTTGGGTTTAATAAAAAGCATACGATATGATGTGTATTACAACAGATATTGGTCAACAAGTGCATTAAGCATTAGATTTTCTTCAGTGATGGTCGCTCTCTTTATAAATAGTACCTAAAATGTCATACCACAGATGAAAAACAAGAAACAACAGGCCTTTTTCTGTCATCTGAACAGTTCTTTGTAGTAGTGAAATTGGACCATGTATTCTAATCCATACATTAAGCAACTAAACACTGGTGACCAAAATATTAGATAACTGTTTGTCATTTGTTAAATGTCATATATTGGTCAGAAAACAAGCTTCACAGCAAAAGGAACTTAAAAAGATAACAGAGGTAGTTTAAAATATGAGAGTATACACTGCAATCATTAGACTGATGAACATTTTTCAAATATAGTTTATGGTAATAATTGTTGCAGATAGAGATTAAAAAGAACATTTTTCACTTTAAGTGTCTCTCTTGTTGGATTTTTATGTAGTTGTCCAGATGTGCAAAATTCTCTGGTTTATTGTTTTTATTTTATTCTGGTGTAATAGTTTTATAACTTTTTTTAGACATCAGGGTAAATGTCAAAATCTATAACCAACCAAATGTTTGGTTGGAAATAACCAAGAATAAGATATATTGTGGAGGAGTATTGCACACACACACTGGGAAGGGAAGAAAAGAAAGAAAAGAAGGAGTTAACAACTGGCACAATTTGAGAGTACAGTGATGCGAGGAGAGCATAGATTCTGTCGTGAGTTGTTTCCCCCACAGAGCTTATTAAAACACACACACAATCTGCTCACAGTGTAGATCATTACACCCAACAAAGTCCCAGTTAGGACAAACTGTATGGACAGAGAAATAGCAGGCGCTGCATCCTCAGTAGTCAATATCTGACCTCATTAGAAGCAACATCCACAAGGGGTCAAGTCTCCCTTAACTCCTCCACACTTGTCTTCTACTTCTGTTCTTGATCACTGCAGAGATTGGCCGTTGTGACAGATAGGCGGGTCTTTTCCTGGGCCAAGGGTCCAATCCCCTGCGAGATGGTATTCAGAGTGGGCCTGCCCCATTTTTTGCACAGAGCTTGACTTAAACATTTGGTGATTGCAGTAGACAGAGCCTCAGAAGACTGCAGAGTGCAGACTCAGAGAGAAGCTTGATGGTGGAGGAAATGCTGGTTTGAGCTAAACAAGTTGGAAAGGTCTTGTCTTAGGAATTTAGCAAAATTAGATTTGGTCTGTCTAATGTTCAAAGTGCAATAAAAATAAAAACACGGTACTATTTTAGAGTAGTTTGGCTAGATTCAGATATGCCTGTTATCAGCTAGACTTTTCATGTATCATCACTGTGAGCAGTGAGTTCAGTCAATTCCTCCTCAAGTGATATATGGCAACCTTCACAAGACAAAAAGGATGTATCTTTGAGAAATGAACCATTTGACCTTGCTGTGAATGTTTAGCATTTATAGTCACAATGCAGCCTGAGATTTATAACAGTCAGACCAGATATGGTAACATGATTTTTCTCAGCAGCCTCGATAAATTCCTTCCCTGTATCTTTAAAGCACATATTTTACATGTAAGCATGCCATGTTATATATAATTGTGGAAACCTCGGAAACACCATGTTAATGTTCATTGAATGCAACACTGTATGGCACAATCAGCTACATGTATTCACAGTAAGTATTAATTTAAAAGCAAACCCATTCCCACTGCAGCACCTGAACCAAACATTAACCTGAACTCTTATAAAACCTAACCTAAGATGTCCAGAGAGAAAAAAGTGAATTTAATAGTGGGAGTGCATTTGATCAGTTGCAAGAGAAAGAGGGCTTTAAATTTCTAGCTAAGTGCCTTAGGACAGACTCTGTAGTGTGTAAAGACCCTGTTTTCTTAATTTGATTGCCTCTAAATGTTTCCTGTGTCCATAACTTATAGCCTATCCCTCTTGCCTTTATGTTTACTGTTGACAGAGAGCTGATCTGGCAGTGGCTCCCCTCGCCATCACATATGTGCGCGAGAAGGTTATCGACTTTTCCAAGCCATTCATGACACTGGGTATAAGTATACTGTACCGCAAGCCCAACGGAACCAACCCTGGGGTCTTCTCCTTCCTCAACCCCCTCTCGCCCGATATCTGGATGTATATTCTGCTGGCTTACTTGGGTGTCAGTTGTGTGCTGTTTGTCATAGCCAGGTAACATGCCGCTTCCAGTGAATGCAGCTTCATACAGATATATACTTAGCTGCCATCTCTCAGTCTTGTCAGGTGAATATTGACAATTACAACATCCTGCACTGACACAGTGGACACGCACCAGAGCAGCGACGCAGCATTATCAGCGCATAATGTAATGCACTTTAACCAAATAAGAAGCACATAAAGGCTTACCTAATCCCACCATTAGACATTTCTAAAGATTTCATTTCTGCATGTACAATACCTTGTTTCAGATTAGCACTTGGCATGGCTGTTAGGCTACTCCTGGCTTTCTGGCCCAAAGAAAAGCCCTGAGGAAATATAGACATGCACAGGAACACAGACTTTAGACAGAGATTTTGTAGGTCTGTCAGCTGTTTTAGGGTTGTGTGTATGTTCCTTACAGTGACAGAAAGGTTGTGCGCTCATATATGTCTGCATAAGTGTGTGTGGGATATGTCAAGCTCAATGTGAATGTCTGCTGCCCTTCTCCCACCTTTCCCTCACTCTCCCCAGTGTCTCACAGTTCAATGCTGTCTTTTCTTGTTTTCTTCTTTCCTTCACTTTGCTTCAAATATGAGTATCGCTCAGTATGGTCTATCACTTTTTTTCTGCTTGTTTTGTTCCACAGTTTCCAACTGATATATATATATATATATATATATATATATACATATATATATATATTACTGTGATTATTATCTCATAAGTGGAGCCTTAACCTAAAAGTTCAGGCCTCTAACTGCAGGAACTTGGTACTACCCAAGTTCAAAATGCATTGCACTTGTTCAGAGAAAACCCAACACAAGGATGGAGTGCTGTCTGCAGAGGGAGGTTGAATCGATTCCTTCAAACATGCTTTTTGGCGAACATGTCTAAAAATGTCATCGTGTATTTTTCAAACCACAGAGTGGTCTCAGACATCTTGTCATGATAGGTGATAAAATCGCATGGGAGGGTTTCGGGCATTGTACTCATCTACAGAAAGAGAGCATGATAAACTGGAGGAATTGGTATTACACAGCAACTGAGCTTTACATAACTGAAAAAAAGATCATCTTTGTTCTATTTTGAGATTTTATGTGAAATACCTCTAGACTTGATGGATGAAAATCTTGCATCGATTGCTACGTGTTGTACATATAATGGATACAAGCAATTCTGTGTACTTGCTTTAGCATCCATCTGCTTGACTGTTTAGTTTGGAGATGCAGCTAACATCAAGACTGCCATAGTAGGTCATTTGTACCGGTTTTCTTTTCTTTTAGCGTCTTTGCGCGGACAAATTTGCCAGAGTGTAAAACTAGGTCAATGCTTTTTGAAGGCTTACTTTCTTGATCTAGTTGCTCTTGCAAGTGACTGATGTTTGAAGCACAGTGAAGTGAAAAGTTAATGTTAACTCTAAAACTTTTGGGTGCCAATGGCTCTCTTGCAGCCATGACCTGGCAGTTTTACTGTTAACGCACATGATTTTTCGATGTTACTGGCGATATGATCACACAAGGGAATAAAAAGCAGCAACTGTCATCTAAGTTGGCCCAGAATATGCACCTATCTGTATCTATTATCACAATAATTAAGTGTTTGGGTAAGTTGATAAAAATCCCTCTCACTTTCTTCCTTCTTTTTCCTGATATACACAAATGCATGCTGGGCTACAGTTGCATGTTTTTCTCTGTTTTTGAGTGCATTAAATAACAGTCTCACAAAATTTCATGAAATGAGACATGCAAAAGGCAGATTTAATATTGCTAAAAAATGCGGAGATTACATCCCTCCATCATGACAGAATTATGCAACAAAAACATTCATAATATACATTCCTAATGTACTGTCAGGCATTAGGTAGTCCACCATAGTAGTGGAGCTGTCAAAAGTCTTCTTGCTCATCCTGTAGTACGCAGGCAAAGATTTTAGCTTTAATTGGCTAGGCTGTCTGCGTCTGAGATATGGCCTTCACTCCAGCAGAATAGAGGTGGATAAGATTAAGCAGAACACATTAAATGTGTTGTCTGAGGGTTCACCCCCTGTAGAAATTTTAAGTATTAAATACTTCCTTTCTTGCATTTTAGTAAATTTTAATATTTTTATATATTATTATTTAAATCAATTTATGCCTTTTTTCAGTGAGGTAACAATGGTTTTTCATAATAAAAGTCATCATGTTTCTACAGGACAGGACAGATGCACCTGTTGTAAATACTGAAGGGTAACATAATAATAATAATTAATAACAATAAATAAATACTGAATGGTAACATAATATTAATAATTAATAACAATAAATAAATACTGAAGGGTAACATAATAATAATAATTAATAACAATAAATAAATACTGAAGGGTAACATAATAATAATAATTAATAACAATAAATAAATACTGAAGGGTAACATAATAATAATAATTAATAACAATAAATAAATACTGAATGGTAACATAATAGTAATAATTAATAACAATAAATAAATACTGAAGGGTAACATAATAATAATAATTAATAACAATAAATAAATACTGAATGGTAACATAATAGTAATAATTAATAACAATAAATAAATACTGAAGGGTAACATAATAATAATAATTAATAACAATAAATAAATACTGAATGGTAACATAATAGTAATAATTAATAACAATAAATAAATACTGAAGGGTAACATAATAATAATAATTAATAACAATAAATAAATACTGAAGGGTAACATAATAATAATAATTAATAACAATAAATAAATACTGAAGGGTAACATAATAATAATAATTAATAACAATAAATAAATACTGAAGGGTAACATAATATTAATAATTAATAACAATAAATAAATACTGAAGGGTAACATAATAATAATAATTAATAACAATAAATAAATACTGAAGGGTAACATATTCCCTGCATCCTACCAACATCTATGCTAGTGGGAAGAATGTCTTACCAAAATGAGTCATTCAGCTACTGTAAGTCCAGAGGCTTTGCTTTCAACATGTTTATTGGAACAGCCTATTAGAGTTGGATAGTTCCTGAATCTGGAATGGTCTAGAGAGAGATGTCCCAAAATAAATGCTAGAAAAACACTGATGGCCAGATACCACAAGTGAGTGAGGAAAAATCTGTAATACTAATAGGGTCAGCTAAATGTGAAAGCTGTGTATGCTAGGATGGGAATTTCCATCCATTATCTATACACTACTGATCCTCAGGGTGGCAGCAGTGCTGGAGTCTATTCCAGCTGATTGAGGGTGAAGGCAGGGGACACCCTGCACAGGTTGCCAGTCTAGGATGGGAATTAGATCGTACTCTTATTACCTCCCAAGTCTCCCATCAACAACATAAGTATTTTTTCATGATCCAATGTTCCTATGGCAGGAATAGGGTTACACATCAAAGTTAAATATGTATTTCTTCAATGCTATGGAAAAAGGATGGTTATTTTGGGAACAAAGGAACTACTTGACCAGTTCAGTTTACCAGATATTGGGTTTAATAGATTCTTGATTAAGAACAGAGAAAGATGATAGATTGGGAGTGCTTCACTTTGCTGTGAAACCATAACCGCTCTTGTTAAAAGGTGGACTTTCTTGATCGTTTTCTTTCAAACATGAGGCTGATCGTTGCTAGAAAGTCTACCACCTTGACTGGTTTAGAAAACTGATCACATCACTTCTGCATTTGCTCTTGACCCTCCACAGTCATAGTTGACATGTTTCGAAATTTAATGTAGACGTCAGTAGATAATTTGTAGTCTGCATAAAACAAAATAAGTTAATGTTTTATTGCGACAATTTGCTTTTTTCTACATACCCAGACTTCTTTTAGATTGATTAAAAAAAAAAAAAACATGTCCTTTCATGGTGGGTAAATGTGTTTCTTACGTACGTGATTTATATGTTAAAATTTCACACTCATTTCACAAAAGTTTGTAAGACCAGACAGTCTTAACAGGATGAATGTAACTGGCAAGACCTACAGTTTAGTTTTGCTGTGTATATATATATATATATACATATATATATATATATATATATATATATATATATATATATATATATATATATATATATATACATATGTATATATGTATATATATATATGTGTGTGTGTGTGTGTGTGTGTGTGTGTGTGTGTGTGTGTGTGTGTGTGTGTGTGTGTGTGTGTGTGTGTGTGTGTGCACATTACACATTTTATCTATGTATGCTTGTGTTTATGCTGCACTGTGTGACTGACTGTATGAGTGTGAGACTGTCAGAGACTGATTATTAGGACTGACTTACACAGTACAAGAATTAGAGGAGCTTTTCTATTCCGCCCGTAGACCTATTCCACATGGATGCACAGCTGAATGATAACTCTTTTGTACTACCACCTGCACTGATATCTTCAGTTACTGCTGTCAGTGTTACCGGTTGTTCTTGCTTTTATGTCATCCCAAATGATAACACTAGTACTGCTGCAGCTTCTGGTACGGCTGATGTAACATACAGTACTCTGCTAAAGCCTGTATATTATGACTCTACTACATTTTGGACAATCAAAATTCCTTCATCCTTCACCTCAAGCAAAGTTTCTTGAGATAAAGGAAGAGCAGAGGCAAAGAGTTGTGACATAATTGATGAAAACATTTATGCAGTGTCATTTTTCTCTAAATACTTTAAATAAGTCATATTGGCATATGAAATTTCCTGTTTTTCAAAAACTATTTGTCTCTGTGCAATGTCATCTTTTCCTCACTTCAAAAGTGTGATGTGTTTGTCCTCAGTCTTTGAATCAAAGGTTTTTGTTTAGTATGTGCTCATATTAAAGGCATGACCTCCAACACGTGGGATTCTCCTTTGACTCTCACACAATTACTTTCCTGCATATATAATTTTATTTATGTTTATTTACTTTAGTTTTTTTGTTTTTTTAAACAAAATCTGATTCTAAAAAACAGAACTTATTATGAATAAGAATATTTCAGAACTGTAATTACATTTAATCTTTAAAATAACTTGTTCTTAAGATATAATGTGCAATTAAATGCAATCCAAAGGATACATTAATTTCAGATATGGATAATTATGATTGTGTAATATCTTATGTTTGATACCTACCAGGTTACAACCTACTGATCCAGCTCACCAGGACTACAGCAAAGACACTGATATGTCACTCAAACTGATTAATAATACCATTAAATATCACAATAGTACATCTGCCCAGACCTATCAGTATAATGGAAGTGGCATTCCAAGCCACTATTCTGAGAGGTCTGGTGACAGAATAAGCCAGTTTACATTCCAACAGACTGCTTTAGACAATTCTCATCATTTATGTCAGCACTCACTAAATATAGTCAATATATGGACAAAAACCCCATAAGATGCATTATCTGACACTATCCAAAGATTGTCACTTGGCATTTAGTCCACAATATACATGTTACAGACCATTTACCGTCAATGAACAGCTAGTATATCATGTACATTAGCGCTATGGTAAAACAAAAATGGCTTTCTGTAACCTGTTGCTCTCTATCTCTGCTGCTCACGGGGGGTGCCCAAAAAGAGCAGTGCCATCTGGTGGCAAATTATGAAACTAAACTGTAGGTCTTCCCGGCCATTAAGTAAGGCAATTCTTGCATCTGAGCATCATGCCTGTTTTGCACGTCAACAGCTAGTTTGTACGATGAAGTACTCCTCTTAGTGAAGTTACTGGAAAGCACTGGACAAAAGGACAAGTTCAATTTGTGGAGCATGTCTCCTGGACACAGAAGTAAAGGGACAGGGAGCAAATGAATATAGCATAAACATTATGCTACAAATTACATGGGCAGAAAGGAAAAGAAAAATAAATTCAACACATTCAAGTGTGATGCATACATTTTTATTCTTCCAGCTTTTTGCTATATAGCAAATATTTTTTTTCTTGCATTAAATTTTGACTGTGGAAATTGTTCGCAAACTAGTAGGTGACTGCTTTCTAAGCAGAGGACAGCAGTGTGTTGAAAGACACATAAGGTCTGCCATCCCATGTCAGAACCATTCTGATCATCTCCCCTGGCATTGACGTTATCATGTGAATCATTATTGGAGTTTTCTGGGGGATGACCCTGCCCCCAGAAAGATAAAAGCCTTGTTTCAGTGCTGCTGGAGAATTTCCGTCTTTTCTTTTCGTGCTTATCTTTGTACTGACCTTGCTTAAAGTTTCTGTCTCTGTAGAACAGATGACCTGAGATAATGTTAGGGCAGTGTAATTGGATCAAAATGACAGCAAACAGGCCAAGCACTGCTATAGTGAAAGACAGGTTAAGCTGTGTTGTCTCCTGTAAATGGTGCCAGTGTAGCATTCCCTAACTCAACCAGCAGCAGCAGCAGCAGCAGCAGTCCAGCTGATGACAACTTCACTCATCCATGCTCATGATGGACGGTAATTGACTTTTCAAGACATGATTGGAGGAAACACACTCGGAGACCTTTGTACAAGGCTTTGGGTCAGACAGTCGCATATGCAACAGCAAGGTCACAGTTCAGCTGAACTCAATTTGGCATTGCAAACTGACAAGCAAGCAAATCTGGGATAAATTGGGTGAGCAGTGGGATTGATTTAAGGCCAAGGATACTCTCCAGGCAGAAATCAGGGGCACATTCAGAGGTTCTTGAGCTATATGACACAGTATCCTCCTGTGTGTTGTACGGATGAAAAGGAATGCCCCAATAACTACATTATAGTGGAAAAATCCATTAGTCAATGACGGGGTTCCGTTATGATGCTTTGATTTTATCAATGCAGTCTTACATGTTTATGGTAGAATCTTATATTACAGTAGACAACCAGGTACTATTGTATTTTACCTAGAGGACAAAAGATTAAAACCTTGACACATAGCAGTGTAGTTTCATCTACATTATCTTTTAGGCAGATGCTACATCTGCTTAAGGTTATTATTTTTTACTTTCAGTGCAGGAACAGGGCCCACACTGAGACAAGTCTACATTATGCATTGCAATTTGATAAATCAAACCTTAGTGTCTGTTAAACAACTTGAGTCAAGATAGGGCTCCGTTCCCCCATCGATGGCAGCACAAATCAAATCAGGTCAGGATGCTTAATTGTAGACCAATCAACCTTTACTAATGTAATGTCACTTTTACTTAACATGAATAAATGAGAAATCTCTCTGCTTGAGGAGTGCGTTGAGTGAGAAGGAGTACCAGAGCCGGCGTGGGCATGATGGGAATGAACCGTTTGATCTGCTGAATATTAATGCTCCTCCTAGATTATAAGGATTATTAGTTCTTTTCTCGGCTGACAATGGAGTTATTTTCAGAACCCATCGATTAAATTACTGAGGGAAATGCCTTTGATATGAGCACGCCCACATGAGGAGCCACTTTTGGATTATGAGTGGTGTTAATTCCAACCCACTCCCTAACCATTGTATGTTATTAACATTGAAAAAAAACACACAAGAGAAATTCAGATGAGCAGCCTTTTTTTAAAGATTTATTTTGATTGGTAGGCCATTCAGTAAAAAAATCTTAATCAGCAATACAGTAATTCATGCAATAAAGTTTAAATTTACTGATCCAATTAACAGCATAAAGGCATTGCAATGCTTATTGACTCATAAAATGTTTCTGAACAACTACCTAACCTTTGTTTTTTTTTCTCTCTTGTCTCCCCAGGCAGGACAACTACACTAGGTCTATTTTATTGTGTATTCTTGTGTCATTATGCAACTGCAGTAAACATATATGTATGTGTGTGTGTGTTCTTTGTTAATTGTCACAGGTTTAGCCCCTACGAGTGGTATAACCCCCACCCTTGCAACCCTGACTCGGATGTAGTGGAAAACAATTTCACCCTGCTAAATAGTTTCTGGTTCGGAGTTGGAGCTCTCATGCAGCAAGGTAGACGCCTCTGCGTGCCCCTCTTTTTCTAGCACAAGTCCCACTTTTTTGCTGGGGGTCAACTTTGCTATTTAATCAGGCCTGTGAACATGCATGGGGGCCTCTGTGCATGTACGGAGACGCTTCACAGGTAGAGTCCAGCAGGACTGATTGACTGGAATTTGAGTGAAGTGATCAGTGAATGAGGATGGTGCTCCTGCATGTTTCTCTTCTTCATGCCCACCTATTCTTCCCCTCCCTCTTACTTTCCCCACCTTTTCACAGCCATCTCAACAGGTAAGTGTACCCAACCAGAATACCTGAGATGAATCAAGTGGGTGAGACTGAATGAGAATGTGAACTCAGCAGCTTCCTCTGCCTGTTTGGTTTTGTTTCCTTCTGCCAGACCAATTCCATATCTTCTCAACTAGTTGGCATCCCTGGACTGAGAATAACAATGACATTTTAGCAGACATTAAATGTCATCCTTTCAATAATGTTGTAGCTTTTGACCTGATGGTGCATGTCACAATGAGAGACATATTGCATTTTTATTTAGCAGTTCTTTCAAAGCATTTCACCATGCAACATACTGAAACAGGTAGTAATGACTAGGCCTTGGAAAGCGTGGTCTATATGTATGTCTTGCATCAGAACAGTGGAATGGAGCACACAGAAAACTCACAACAGTGAAAACCCCATTCATCAGTTAGTTCACACAAAATACAAGAAAGATGAGTCAACCCCTTTATCTTTAGTGGTATGAAGTCATGCAGATGTTTTGGATTAGTATGATCAGGTTTGGTGTCTGTCTCTGCCTTTACTGCAGTGCAGTGAAAGAGATGGTGCTGCTCATAGTGCTGATAAAGTGAAGCTATATAATAACTGTAATCAATTCAAATTATATCATTCACTGAGTGCTTTATTGTGGACCACAAACTAATTAATTTCACTGAAAGTTAGCACACTGAATTTATGGCAGTAAAATATTTTTCTGTGGAAAAATATCTTCCTGAATTTACAAAATTTCAATTTTCAATTTCAAAATAGAGCAATTGCATAGCATTCCATATAGGACAAGAATATTGACCTGATTCTGATTTATAAATGCAACTTCAATTTCAATTCAATTCAACTCAATTCAATTACATTTGATTTATATAGTGCCAATTAAAATCCAAATTGTCTCAAGATGTTTTACAGAACCCATATGTCTGAACCCCCAGAGCAGCTCTAAGGTGACAGTGGCAAGAAAAACTCCCTTTTAGTGAGAAGAAACCTTGAGCAGAACTCGGCTCACATGGGGGGACCCATCTGCTGCTGGCCGGCGGGTTGAGAGGGACAGAAGAAGTAGAGAGGTTGAGGAAGTGGGAGGGAGAGGGATGGGAGAAGAGGTGGGTGGGGGACATGGACACATGTAACACACACTGGGATGCATGTATGACACAAGTAACATAGATGATACATACAAAGTACAAGCCAACATCGAGACTGATTCATAGTTTACTGTTATGGTGTACGGCTCTGGTATTAAATATACTGCATAATATAGCTGGTAGTAAGATGCACATATGAAGTATATCAATTAAATTGCTCAACACGATCTGAATTTTGGGTAAAGGGAAACCATCAGCTCTGTTTAAATTGACCCATATTCTTATAATATTATTTCTTTCTATCAAATGACAGCATTTCCCTAAAACTGTTGTTGCTGCTCCACTAAAATGCATGTGGACCTCTCCAAAAAAAAAAAAAGCAGTCGAAATGACTAGATCCCACTACAGCTATGGGCTCAAATATGTTAAGGTCTATCTATCTATCTATCTATCTATCTATCTATCTATCTATCTGTCTATCTGTCTATCTGTCTGTCTGTCTGTCTGTCTGTCTGTCTGTCTGTCTGTCTGTCTGTCTGTCTGTGTATATATATATATATATATACACACACACATATATATGTATATATATATATATTTTTTTTAAATATATATATATATGTGTGTGTGTGTGTGTGTGTGTGTGTGTGTGTGTGTGTGTGTGTGTGTGTGTGTGTGTGTGGACATCTCAGACTTTCCAAAGGTTTAATAGCTGGCTGACTGCATGCTATGACTTACTATAGCATGTTTACTAACATTCCAAAAATTGCTACTAATCATAGTTTACTTATTTTACTTGAAAGATTCAAGTCGAATTTCTGTCAATTATTTGGAAATAAAAACATAAACAGTGGTTTAATTGAAACCTTGCTCCATCAAAATGACAAAAGGATTATTAACATATTGAGCATTTAAAAAATGCTTTGAACTGTCAAGGACCTGATGAAGATTATCATCCATTTTAGCTGCTGGACACAGTCTAGTGAACTGTGTAATTCTTTGAAAGGCCAGTAGAACACATTTGGAGGGGTGACCAGTTGAGAAGATGTGGCAGAGGGCCAAAGGCTGTGAAACTATGCTGGATGAACACAGTGGCTGTATGGTACCATGCTGGTCTACGCTGTAGAGAGGCTCCCCTGCCAGGTGGCCTGCCCCGCCCCCCAGAAAACTGTGGGATGTGCTGTTTGGTCATGACGTTACCTTGGGTACATGACAGTCAGCCCCAACCAGGCTCTGTTTGGGTTTGACTCGCCTCTCTGAGTGGGTCCCACCTTGTTCTCTGTTCATATTTCTGAGGGGAAATAAGAAAAGAAGCTCACAGCTGGTACCATGTTCAACTTTTAAACCTGTATCTGATAGCTACTCCTGGACCCGACACAGAGCAAGCAGAATCAGTTGTTATTCATACTGGTGAATATGGTTTTTTTTTTGTTGTTGTTGTTTTTAAATGCTTGCTACCTTGATTTTGTTTTTGCTTATGGTTTGAGGAATGGACAGTGGATGACTACTGGGAATGCTGGGTGATTCTGATGCAATGGTTGAGCCTTGTCTGACAGTGTGGACGTCTGGTGGCTAATGACAGGCTAAACAAAACTGATTTATTTGTGTTTTAAGTAATAACAAAGTCACACTGTTTTCCTGCTAGCTTTAAGAGAAGCCATTACAAGATTAGCCTTTAGGGAAGCCCTCTACATTTCAATCATGAAATTGGTGTTTATCTGTTAAAGGGGATGTTAATGCAAGATCTGTATCTGCAAAAAAAAAAAAGAAGAAATAAATTAAAAATTAAAAGAATTAACACTTTTCGACACATCTGGTATGACTTTAAATATCAGGCAAAACTAGTAGAGCAAGTCTACTTGTGGGACAACGGATGGAAACTAGCCTTGTGCTAAATCCAGTGCATTTACTGCAACCTTGTGTAAACTATAATGAGATTGTATGTTCAATGATATGCACTGTCCCATCCACATAAATAAACAAACTTGTACAGTCATTTGTAGAATAAAATGTTACCATGCAGTGGTGGGTTATGAATAGTGTGTAACAAATATAATTGAAAAAAGGGTAAAGAGAAACATTTTACACTGACTGACAACTGAAAGTAGGAGCACATCACAAGCACAGGTTTCAGTACAGTTATGTAAATCTGCTTGTTGCTACATGTCACAATTCATATGGTATACCTTCTGGTCAAGTTCAGAATTTCAGGTAGTATGATCATTTAGGTCATAGAATGGACCTTCAGGGCCTCCATATCATTTTTGCAAAGTAGTCTTTATCCTTGAGCAGTTTAGGAGTGTACATGAATCGCCCACACAGTTGTTCCTTGTCTAGTAATGTGTTGCAGTTGACCATGTGGACACAGCATGAAGATTCAAAAATACTAAGAATAAAATTAATATAAACTACTGTGGGTTGAGTGATATAGGGCTTCTTCTGTGACAGTATCTAAATCTAGAATCTTTATTCATTACTTCAGTATGCAATGAGTAAAATACAGCGTTGTACTAGTCCTATCAGTTTCTAAACTGGACTACCAGGTGTCATGATAGTTTACCTGATTTAGCAGGTGAACCATGAGTTGGGGATAAAAGAACCCACTGCAGGGGAATGAATCCATTCTGACTCATGATGTATAACATGCTGCTTGTCATTTCCAAACTCTTCTCCTTCACCTTTCCTGGTACTGCGCTATAATATAGGGCAAAATAATCTGTGTTATCTGCACATTTAGTTTTTTATTATATTTGGCAGTCAACACAGCCATTGTGCATACAATATCTTGGTTATAACGTAACAGGTAAGTTTACCAATTAAAATGTTGCTAAACCTTCATGTGCTCTTGGGTGAAACAGGAAGAGAAGAATTGTGGGAGGCATATGCCATCTCCAGGGTGCCATTCTTTGCCCTTTGCTGTATCTGTAGAAGCGGACACTCACTGCAGCTGGCTGTCATTTCTTCCCCGGCATGCTCCCACTTTACTAGACAGTTCACTCAAGGGACTGTGAGAAAGACAGAAAGGTTGATGAGAAGTGAGAGTGAAGATTGAGGCTCTTTCAAAGGGAGTGGAGCACAGAGTTGTTAACCTCCTATAACTCTGACTCTGTATCAGCTTTCCCTCTGCGTGAATGTACAGCTTTCAGTTTCTTATGCTGCTGGAGTAAAATGGTCCTGATATAACCCAGTCCCACTCTCTCTCACCCAGACAACAAACATCCCTCCATTACTTTCATTGCTACTCTCATGCAGACATACCCTCCATCTGCTGCATGCATTCTGCATAAATGACAATCTGTCACTGTAAAGCAATGATTTTACTACCTTGCCGACACACACACAGACACCACGGCTGCATAGCTGTTGCTATTCTACTTCTGCTGGACTTTTGGCACTTTTTATAGAGTAAATTGTTAGGCCTTGCTCAAGGACAACTTGGTGGTGCTCGGCCTTGATCCCCTAACCTGCTGATCAGTAGGCTAAAATAAGAAAACAGACACAGGCCGTACAGATAAAAGAGTTTGTTTTGTAGGACAACGTTATTTCTTTTACACCGACAAATCCAAGATAAGATGGTTTTACCTTAGCTGACATGTTTCAACTGCGACTGACGTGTCCTTTTTATCATGTGACGTCAGCACAGGTCAGATGACGCTCTGAAGAAGACTGCAGTTGCAGTTGAAACATGTCAGCTGAGGTAAAACCATCTTATCTTGGATTTGTCGGTGTAAAAGAAATAACGTTATCCTATGATAGTCAATGACAAAATGAACATCATCCAAAGAGTTTGTTTTGTTTTGGAATTAAATACCACTAATGCTTATGGCTGTACTAGCATATAACTGGCTGGACTGACCTCCTCCAGTTAAAGTCATTTTTTTCAGTCACATGTTGAATTTCAAGGGACTAGATGGGGAAATATCTCCAGGCAATACTGTGAAGGGAGACCGGCTGTCGAGCGCACATGAGGAGCATGATTCACCAGTGTAAGACTAAACATCAGTCATGCCACTGTGTCCACTGTCTGAATGTGTGATGAAGGCAACAGATGCAGAGCAACCCAACCCAGCAATGCCTGGCCTGGCCTCAGTACAGCCCCCACTCCAGCCTAATGCTGTACTAGTCCTCACGCCATCTTCTGCTCCTCTCGTTCAGGATCTGAGCTCATGCCGAAAGCCCTCTCCACCAGAATTGTAGGAGGAATCTGGTGGTTTTTCACGCTCATCATCATCTCCTCCTACACGGCAAACCTGGCGGCCTTCCTCACTGTCGAGAGGATGGAGTCGCCCATCGACTCTGCAGACGACCTGGCCAAGCAGACGAAGATAGAATATGGAGTGGTAGAGGACGGATCCACCATGACCTTCTTTAAGGTTAGTTTAAGCTGGATTTTTATTAAACCAACTGCAGGTCTTTCTGCTGTAGTGTCCTTCTGCTCTCACCCATGGGTATTCACAACTGTGCATGTATTTGGATATTTTTTATTGTGATAGAGGATTTTTTTTAATCAACAGGGTAAACTGCTACAGCAACTTTACCATCTCAAAGTGATAAAGTATTGATAATTATAATCCAGTACAATCCATTATACTGAAATGAGCCATTCAGTGCTTTAAATACTTTTACTTTTGGTACTAGCTAATATTTTTGTATGCTTATTTCAATAAAATCATGAATGCAACACTTTATGTATTATAAAGTGGTGTTACTATATTTTAGCATAGAATAGAAAAGCCACTTTACTGTCAACCAGACCTTACATTAGTTGGTACATATTATGACTGAAATTTTGATGCAAAAAGCTCGCCATCGGACTGATAAAAAAACAAAAAAAAATTCTAAATAAAAAACAACTCCAATATATACATGTAAAAGATTATATGAAGATATTTATATCTATGCATATAAACACACACACACACACACACACACACACACACACACACACACACACACACACACACACACACACACACACACACACACACACACACACACACACACATAACCCTAACCCTAAAATGATGGGTCAGTTGTGCTCAGAATGCTTACTTAAATATCTTCCTTGCTTAGCAAAGACATTTAAAGACTCTTTGTAGGATGGATAGAATAACAGAATCATAAGAATTATGTCATTCGGTCAGTTATACAATGGTGTCATATATATATATATATATGTATATATATAGTATATATCTATATATATATATATATATAGATATATATAGATAGATAGATAGATAGATAGATAGATAGATAGATAGATAGATAGATAGAGAGAGAGAGAGAGAGAGAGAGAGAGAGAGAGAGAGAGAGAGAGAGAGAGAGAGAGTGAGAGAGAGTGAGAGAGAGTGAGACTACCCCTCAAAAGTTTGGGGTCACCCAGACAATTCCATGTTTTCCATTAAACTCCCACTTTTATCCATGTTCTAACATAACTGCACAAGGGTTTTCTAATCATCAATGAGCCTTTCAACACCATTAGCTAACACAATGTAGCATTAGAACACAGGAGTGATGGTTGCTGGAAATGTTCCTCTGTACCTCTATGGAGATATTCCATTAAAAATCAGCTGTTTCCAGCTAGAATTGTCTTTTACCACAATAACAATGTCTAGACTGGATTTCTGATTAATTTAATGTTATCTTCATTGAAAAAAAAAAGCTTTTCTTTCAAAAATAAGGACATTTCTAAATGACTCCAAACTTTTGAACAGTAGTGTATAGTTCTTTTTTTTAAATTTCCAGGTCCCTCTACAAGACAGGACGGTAGAATTAAGTAATAATGAATCACCTGGCTGAGTTGATAACAAAAGGTGCCAATTTCAGACAAAATTAGATTGTATCAAAAATCAGTTGACACTTAAGCTGCAGGACTTTGGGGCCGCTGGATGTCTGTGGCATAATAACCGTTGCCTACTCTGATCAGCTGGTATTTGAGCCTTTCCTTTAAGTCACTCTCTTGGACGTGATTTAAACCCTGAAAACTCATCTCTGTGTATGTATGTCTGAAAATAATCCCTTCCTGCCTTAATGTCTTAAGTGTAATTCTATGCTATTCATAAAAATGGAGGACATCAAATCTCTCATAGCTCACATTGTGGATAAGTTATAAAGCACTTGAATCCATCGAGTTTGATTAGATGTTTAAAGGAACTTTGGAATGTGCCGATCTATGAAGTCCCTGCCTCCATCTCCACTCAATACTCCTCCACTCTGTCTGACTGGAGCACACTACTTCACCTACAGCTCTTTTCAAACACTAAAACTAGTTTGCATTACACAGTGACAAGTTGCATTAACGGACTAACGCAACCACACGTTTGACCCACAAAGTGAGTCAAAGGAAGAATCATGATATGGAAAGTCCCATCACACACGTTGAGATATTTGATACTCATTAAACCCTGGAAATCTCAACCCATGTTGTTGAGACAGCCAGTTAGAAAAGTCTTGGCGTGTCTGGTGAGCATGTGTTCAGCTTGACTGCTTAGTTTGCTCATGATGTGCCTTCTAGCCTAGAAAAAAAACTGTGCTTTTCACTGGTGGGGATCTTTAAGAATGATCTGTAATCTGTAAGTAGTTTACTACTACTAGCACTACTAATTGTTTCCTGTGATCACATAAACATGACTTCATGTTTAAAGAAAGCTGTTCACTCAGGAAGTTGGGAACATATGGCGCTCAAATATATATTTCCAAGATGGCTTTCTAAAATGTATTTTTATGTATTTAATTTTTACCCTGTAAATAGATTTCCACAGGATGTTTAACCACTTGGCTATTTCTATGGCCATTTATTATGGTCTGAGTCATTAGAATCCACAACTTATGACTAGAATGGTCACTAAATGATCACTGGACTGACTAAAACAGCAGGTAATTTGTGCTTCACCTAACGTGCGTTCCACACTGCAAACTCCATAGAAGAAAATCCTGGGCAGAAAGAGCAAGTTCAAACTCAAGATCTTCTTGCTGTGAGGTCACACTGTTCATCACTAAGCAACTGTGCCACCATGATCAAATGCCGCTCTACCATTTTGCCAGTGAAATAGCTTGTAAGCATGCAGCAGTAAGAATTCTTTCCCTGCCAAGGCTCTGCTTGATAATTCTATCTGTGTAGGATCTCATAGAATGTGTGCTCTATATCAAGGATATTCTGTTAGACCAGCCAAGTTTGAACATTTTCCTACATTAGTTGTCTTTTTTTCTCTTACAGTCAGTGGATGGCACTCGGAAAGACTTGAGATTTATCTGTTCTTCACACCTCATTTTAGTCCATCTGTGCAATAAGACACATGCGTTCACAGGTACTGCTCACACACAGGAAGACAGTTATGATTAATATGTTTTTGTGTCTCGTCTTCACACTGAAACACACTCAAACCACTTCATCAGGAAACTTATGTGGTGATAGTTGTGCAGTCTCTTTATCATTTTACTGAACAAATTAATGAAAACAACACTTGGTGTAAGAAGCAACATATGTGCTTCTTAATCATACTACCTATGCTGAGGTCCCTCTGCAGCCGATTTTTACAAATTCAGGTCAGACACTGTTAGTTCTAGCCATTTGTGCATTATTCTCAAAGCTGGTATACAGTGAGGGAAATAAGTATTTGATCCCCTCTATTCCATGATTTTGGCCACATACAAAAAAAATGAGCAGGCTATAATTTTAAGAGTAGTTTATTTTAACTTGAAGAGACAGAATATCAATGAAAAATAAATGGAAAAAATCAAGAAAAAGACATGATCTTGCGGTTGAAAATTAATTTCAAGTTGATCAAGAGAAATAAGTATTAGATTTTCTTCCTCTCAGCAAGAATTCTGGCTCCCACAGATTGGTTATGTGCCAAGAGGCACACATAAGATAAGATAAGATAAGATAAGATAAGATAAGATAAGATAAGATAAGATAAGATAAGATAAGATAAGATAAGATAAGATAAGATAAGATAAGATAAGATAAAGATACTTTATTAATCCCCGGAGGGGAAATTCAGGTGTCCAGCAGCCAACAGTATGCAACATACATTCAGACTCATCCATCCACAGAAAAAAGATAAATAGTAAAAAAGATAAATAACAGGTTAAAAGCTACTATCAATAGTAATAAAGTGCACATTAGCAAGATCCGTTGTACAGTCTTATCGCAGTCGATACAAATGACCTCCTGAACCTGTCAGTTCTGCAGCGCATAGAAAGGAGATGCGCACTGCGGATGCTTTGCTGAGCGGCCACAGTTTCATGCAGGGGATGCCTGCTGTTACTGAGGATGGACTTCATCATACTCCTCATTCTGTTCTCCACCAGTTCTCCAACAGAGTCCACCCCCCTCCCCATCACCAACACACACTTCCAGACCAGCTTGTCCAGCCGATTCCCCTCTTTAACTGTCATGCAGTTTCCCCAGCACACCACAGCAAAAAATACAGCACTAGCCACAACCGATTGATAAAAAGGTACAGCATCTCATTACAGACATCAAAAGATTTCAGTCTTCTGAGGAAGTAGAGTCTGCTCTGACCCTTTTTGTATGCTGCATTAGCATGCACTGACCAGTCCAATTTGTGATCCGGGTGGACACCCAGATGTTTGTTGGTAGTGACCACCTCGATACACTCACCGTCAATCCGAACTGGTAGGTGTTGCGATTTCTGCCTGCCAAAGTCCGCTATCATCTCCTTCACTTTGGACGTGTTTAGCATTAGTTTATTGCACCTGCTCCAATGTGTGAAGTTCGAGATGCCCTTCCTGTATTCGCCCTCATCCCCTCCCTTCACACAGGCCGTATCATCAGAGTATTTCTGGATGTGACATGATGATGACTGATAGGCCAAGTCTGATGTGTAAAGGGTGAAGAAGCTCCAATGCTGGTCACCACAGTTCCAGAGACTATTTTCTCCAGCCTTACGTACTGTGGCCTCTCTGTCCAGTAGTTGGTAATCCATTTCATGAAAGCAGGCTCCACACTCAGTTCCTCAAGTTTGTCTCTCAACATCATTGGCTGAATGGTGTTAAAAACACTTGAGAAATCAAAAAACATCGGCCTCACATACCCCCGAGTACCATCAAGAAAAGACAGGGTCTGGTGAAGCATGTACAAGATGGCATCCTCCACACCCATGCCCTCTTGATAGCCAAACTGTAAGGGATCCAGCGCTCTCTGCAATTGTGGTCCCAGGAGCCGGAGAAGGAGCCTCTCAGGGGTCTTCATGATCACAGACGTGAGGACCACTGGTCTGTAATCCTTGACCCCAGATGGAGACTCGGGTTGAAGAGGGTGTGCAGAGGCACTGCAAGCTCCGCAGCACACTCCTTCAGAAGCCTCGGCGGTATTCCATCAGGACCTGCCCACTTGCCAGGACGCACTCTTCTCAGCTCCATCCTCACCTCATCCACAGTGAAGAAATCTGTGGGGGGAACAGCCGCTGGGTGGAGCAGAGCAGGAGGCAGCAGCAGCAAAGGTGGAACAACCACTGGTGAATGAGCCCATTCTGCTTCAGAAATTGATTATCGGAACTTGTTTTGTGTACATGTGTGAAAAAAACCTGTCCAAAGAATCACATTTTGCATCTTCAACTTCACCACCATGTGCAAGAGTAGAGTAAATGCTGTAGGGCATTTGACTTCTTTCTCTAAAAGAGGCAGCATTAGGTTCTACATAGAGATACATAACATCTTAATCATAATCTTGCTGCATATTTGAATCAATAATCAAGAGTTTTCCAAAGAGACAAGATTGTAGCGCTTCTTAAGGTGGGAAAGGGCTACAAGAGCACCAGCAGGCAACTCGGTGAGAGAGTGACAATTGTCGGTGCAATCATTTGCAAATGGAAAAAAAACAACAAGATCCCACCTTTTGATCATCAGAAAGGTCGAGGATAATCCCAAAACTACACAGGAGGAACTTGTGAATGATCTCAAAGCAGCTGGGACTGCAGTCACCTAAAAAAGAAAAAAAAAAAACATTAGTAACATGGCTGCACAGTGGCGTAGTGGTTAGCACTTTCGCCTTGCAGTGAGAAGATCCCTGGTTCGCGTCCCGGCTTTCCTGGGATCTTTCTGCATGGAGTTTGCATGTTCTCCCTGTGCATGCGTGGGTTTTCTCCGGGTACTCCGGCTTCCTCCCACAGTCCAAAAACATGCTGAGGTTAATTGACTATTCTAAATTGCCCGTAGGTGTGAATGTGAGAGTGATTGTTTGTCTCTGTATGTAGCCCTGCGACAGACTGGCGACCTGTCTAGGGTGTCCCCTGCCTTCGCCTGAGTCAGCTGGGATAGGCTCCACCCCCCCGCGACCCTAGTGAGGATTAAGCGGTGTATAGATAATGGATGGAACATTAGTAACACATTGTATCACAATAGTTTAAAAAATGCAGAAAGATCCCCCTGCTCAAGAAGGCACATGTACAGGCCCATCTGCCGTTTACCAATGTGCATTTGAATGATACTCATTAGGCTTAGGAGAATGTGATTTGGTCAGATGAGACCAAAATTGAGCTCTTTGGCATCAATTTGACTTGCCATGTTTGGAGAGAGAAGAATGCTGACTAAGAACACCCATCCTCATAGTCAAGCACGGAAGTGGAAACAATATGGTTTGGGGGTGTTTCTCTGCCAAAGGTACCGGACGACAGCACCACATCAAGGAAACAATGAATGTGGCCATGTACTGAGAAACCTTAGGCAAGAGCCTCCTTCAGTCAGCCAGAGCACTTAAAATGAGTGATCGGTAGGTCTTCCAGCAGGATAAGTCAAGGCAACTAAGAAGTGCCTCAAGACGAAGTACGTTAAGGTCAGGGCCTTGACAGTCTCCAGAATTTAATCCTATAGATAATCTATGGAGGGAGCTGAAGCTTCACATTTCTAAGCAATAGCCTTGGAACGTTAAGGATCTGGAGAGACTCTGCAAAGAGGAGTTAAATACCTCCTGAGATATGTGCACACCTGGTGATCAACTACAAAAAATATCTGATGTCTGTGGTTGTGAACAAGGGTTACTCCAAGAAGTACTAAGTCATATTTTGTTGGGGGGTTCAAATACTTATTTCCCTTCATCAACTGGAAAACTGGTGTCTGTAGGTGTCCGAAAATGTCTTTTTCTGAATTCTTTCATTGATATTGTGTCTCTTACAGTTAAAATGAACCTACTATTAAACTCATAGACAGTTAATTTATTTGCATGTTGCCAATTTTATGAAATATGCAAGGAAGCAAATACTTACTTCCCTCACTGTATATACAAAGTGTACAACCCTGTGTCACTGAAATTATGTTCCTATACAGCTGAACTGCATTCTCATTTATGGTTTGAAAGAGGGGAAAAAATCCTGGAATGTAAGCCCATGACATATTGGGAATCATATCCAATTTGAATGAACCACAAAGACTGCCTTAAGTGAAAGCATAAGTTTGCAACAGGATATTTCACCAAGGTGATGTCTTTTGTTTGTATGTGGTACCATTATTTTCAGATTTGAGTTTTATTTTCACTCACTGTTTGCTTTACACCCTTTGACAACATTTATGAAGCTTCTCCTCTTTTTTTTAATCAGAATGATGTTACCCGCTGAATCTAATATACAAGTGCAGCGCCAGTTTAAAATATGCACTGTGAAGAAATATTTTGACTCGATATCAAAAGTTGTCCATATATTCAGTGATCTAATCATTGTGGTATCATTCCTATGCCACTCCTGTGGCAAAATATTAAATCTAAAATTCAAATATTTTCTGTCACACAGATTCATTTAAGCATTGTATGTCAAAGCAACCCTTTCCCTGGACTGGAGAATGAGTAATTTGATTGATGTGCTACACCTAAAACCTAAAATCACACTCACATTCACACCTATGGACAATTTAGAATCACCAATTAACCTCACGTTTTTGGACTGTCAGAAGAAGCTGGAGTACCCAGAGAAAACACCATGCATAGGGAGAACATGCAAACTCCATGCAGAAAGATCCTGGGAAGGGGCCGGGGACGTGATCTGGGGTTCTACTAGCTGCAAGGCAACAGTGCTAGCCACTGAGCTACTGTGCAGCTCCCTACTTAAAACCAAAGATGGGAAATGCATATTTGCATCAGTGTGGGGTGAAGAAATTATTATATTAACAGACTGTAACAACAGCCTAAAATGTTAGTTCGAGGGTCATTAAAATAATCTGGAAGAAAAAAAACAACAACTGCAGAATAACAATGTCCTGTGACAAATGGTGTGACGTTATGTTACCATAACAGCAGAACAGAAATTTCTTTGTACATGAGAACTATATAAGTGTAGCAATGCTTCAGACACTGCAACAATGCTGTGCCATGTTTTTCTTTTAAGAGACAAAGTAGAATATTTGCAGTTCTCATAATCCAGTTGAAATTCATCTTCATTCTTAAAGCGCTGCAAGATTTATTCATCACTAAATTGTAGGTCAAATGAGAGTGTGAATAAAGAAGGTTGGCCAAAGTTGCAGTATTGAAATTTAGAGTGTGCCAACTGAACTCAAATTCCACTTCAAAAGTTGCCAGTAGTTGTTGACTGCCTTTTTTTTGTGTTGTCTATATATATCTGTGTCTCTTCCTCAAGCTTGGGTCAGAATCCAGGGAGTGGGGTTAGTTCTATGAAGTGACTTTGAAAGACTGAACTATTTTGGACAGAACAGTATCTGGAATCTGCTGGTGACACTCTCCCTAGTTGGGGGTCACAGCCCCTAATATTTCTGTTCCCACTGGACTCACTGTGGACTTCTCCTTCCAAATCTGACTGAGTTGGTTCTTCAGTCCATTGTACTTCTTGATCCTCTCATGCTTCTTTCTGGTTTTGCTTTCCACATATAGTGCTGTGAAAAAATATTTGTCCTTTTCCTGATGTCTTCTATATTTGCATATTTTGCACCCTTAAATGATCCAGATCATCAAACTAATATTTGTATTTATTTAATACTACTCAGCAATGACCCATAAAAACAAAATGCAGTTTTTAAATGGCAATTTATTAAAGATTTATTGAATACTCTATATCACCCCTGTTCCCCCTGTGCATTCGTGGGTTTTCTTTGGGTACTCCAGCTTCCTCCCACAGTCCAAAGACATGCTGAGGATAATCGGTGATTCCAAATTGTCCGTAGGTGCCAATGTGAGTGTGATCATATGTCTGTCTGTGTGACCTTTTGATAGACTAGACCTGTCCAGGGTGCCCCCGTCCCCCCCACCCCCTCCCCCCGAGTTGGCCGGGATAGTCTCCAGCTAACCTGTGACCCTAGAGAGGGTTAAACAGTACATAGATAATGGGTGGATGGATATCACCCATGTGAAAAACTAATTGCCCCCCCTAAACTTAATAACAGGTAGGGCCACTCTTGGCAGCAACAACTGCAGTTAAACATTTGTGATAGCTTGTGATCAGTCTTTTATATCTCCATGGAGGAATGTTGGCCAACTGTTCTCTGCAAAATAGTTGTAATTCAGTCACATTAGATGGTTTACAACCACGAACTGCTCCTGAGGTCTTGCCATAGCATCTCAATTGGATTCAAGACCAGACTTTGACTCGGTCAGTAGAAACCTTCATTTTGTTCTTTCTGAGCCATTCAGACGTGGGGGGAACAAGGACTATAAAACACACAGTTTGATACATGCATGATAAGACAGATGATACATGCAAAGTACAGCTAACATGGAAACTGATTATAGTTTACTGCTATGGTGTACGGCTCTGGCATTAAATATACTACATACACTATATTGCCAAAAGTATTGGCTCACCCATCCAAATAATCAGAATCAGGTGTTCCAATCACTTCCATGGCCACAGGTCTACAAAATCAAGCACCTAGGCATGCAGACTGCTTTTACAAACATTTGTGAAAGAATGGTTCGCTCTCAGGAGCTCAGTGAATTCCAGCGTGGAACTGTGATAGGATGCCACCTGTGCAACAAATCCAGTCGTGACATTTCCTGGCTCCTAAATATTCCACAGTCAACTGTCAGCTGTATTATCAGAAAGTGGAAGTGTGTGGGAACGACAGCAACTCAGCCACCAAGTGGTAGGCCACGTAAACTGATGGAGCGGGGTCAGCGGATGCTGAGGAGCATAGTGCGAAGAGGTGGCCAACTTTCTGCAGAGTCAATCGCTACAGACCTTCAAACTTCATGTGGCCTTCAGATTAGCTCTAGAACAGTGCTTCAGCAGAGAGCTTCATGGAATGGGTTTCCATGGCCCAGCAGCTGCATCCAAGCCATACATCACCAAGTGCAATGCAAAGCGTGGGATGCAGTGGTGTAAAGCAGCCACCACTGGACTCTAGAGCAGTGGAGACGCCTTCTCTGGAGTGACCAATCGCGCTTCTCCATCTGGCAATCTGATGGACCAGTCTGGGTTCGGTGGTTGCCAGGAGAACCATACTTGTTGGACTGCATTGTGCCAAGTGTAAAGTTTGGTGGAGGGGGATTATGGTGTGGGCTTGTTTTTCAGGAGCTGGGCTTGGACTCTTAGTTCCAGTGAAAGGAACTCTGAATGCTTCAGCATACCAAGACATTTTGGACAATTCCATGCTCCCAACTTTGTGGGAACAGTTTGGAGCTGGCCCCTTCCTCTTCCAACATGACTGTGCACCAGAGTACAAAGCAACTTGACTGGCCTGCACAGAGTCCTGACCTCAACCCCATAGAACACCTTTGGGATGAATTAGAGCGAAGACTGAGAGCCAGGCCTTCTGGTCCAACATCAGTGTGTGACCTCACAAATGCGCTTCTGGAAGAATGGTCAAAAATTCCCATAAACACACTCCTAAACCTTGTGGACAGCCTTCCCAGAAGAATTGAAGCTGTTATAGTTGCAAAGGGTGGACCGACGTCATAGTGAACCCTATGGATTAGGAATGGGATGTCACTTACGTTCATATGCGAGTCAAGGCAGGTGAGCGAATACTTTTGGCAACATAGTGTATATAGCTGGTGGTATATTCAAAAATATGTAGATGAGCAAATCAAGTATAGTAAGGGCAATGCAGAGTAGATTGGTGGAAATGGGCAGCAGGAAGCAGTGGGCTGGATGAAGGTCAGCAGCAGCATCCCACAGATGGAGATTAGGCCAGTTGGTGGGAGAACAACCACAGATCTGAAGTATCCAGCTCTGGGATCAGGGACACTCAGAGAAAGGACACAGGGAGAAACAGAGTGAGTGTAATACAATAATGGTACATATAGTAAATACAGGGGCTGTACAGTGGCGTAGTGGTTAGCGCTTTCGCCTTGCAGCGAGAAGGTCCCTGGTTCGCGTCCCGGCTTTCCCGGGATCTTTCTGCATGGAGTTTGCATGTTCTCCCTGTGCATGTGTGGGTTTTCTCCGGGTACTCCGGCTTCCTCCCACAGTCCAAAAATATGCTGAGGTTAATTGATGATTCTAAATTGCCCGTAGGTGTGAATGTGTGAGTGATTGTGTGTCCTTGTATGTAGCCCTGCGACAGACTGGCGACCTGTCTAGGGTGTCCCCTGCCTTCGCCCGAGTCAGCTGGGATAGGCTCCAGCACCCCCCGCGACCCTAGTGAGGATTAAGCGGTGTATAGATAATGGATAATGGATAGTAAATACATATGTAGTTAGAGAAGTGCTCAGTGCATCAAGAGAGGTCCCCCAGCAGCCTAGGCCTATAGCAGCATAACTAGGGGCAAAGTAAACGACGTCAAGAGGGGAAGTCAGTTGTGCAAATGAAGACTCCAGCTGACCCCCTCAGGGTCCCCCAGTCAGCCCTAACTATAAGCTTTGTCAAAAGGGAAGGTTTGAAGCCTGGTCTTAAAAATAGAGAGGGTGTCCGCCTCCAGAACCCAAACTGGGAGCTGGTTCCACAGGAGAGGAGCTGATAACTAAAGGCTCTGCCTCACATTCTACTTTTAGAGATTCTAGGAACAACAAGTAACCCATCAGTCTGAGAGCGAAGTGTTCTGCTAGGATAATATGGTACTATCAGGTCTTTAAGATATGATGGAGATTGGTTGTTAAGAGCTTTATATGTCAGAAGAAGGATTTTGAATTCCATTCTAGATTTAACAGGAAGCCAATGAAGAGAAACCAATATAGGAGAAATATGATTTCTCTTACTAACTCCCATCAGTACTCTGGCTGCAGCATTTTTGATCAGCTGTAGATGTCTGAGAGAGCTTTTGGGGCAACCTGATAATAAGGAATTACAATAGTCAAGCCTAGAAGTAACAAATGCATGGACTAGTTTTTCTGCATCACTCTGAGACAGGATGTTCCTGATTTTTACAATATTTCTCAGGTGGAAAAAGGAAGTGCTACAGATTTGTTTTATGTGTGAGTTAAAGGACATGTCCTGGTTAAAGATAATGCCAAGGTTCCTCGCAGTAGTACTGGAGGCCAATGTAATGTCATCCAGAGTAACTATATGCTTTGAAAGCAATTTTCCAAGATGTTTGGGGCCAAATACAATGACTTTAGTTTTGTCTGAATTTAGTAGTAGGAAATTATAGGTCATCCAGGTCTTTATGTCCTTAAGACAATCTTGCAGTCTGGCTAGCTGATTAGTTTCATCTGGCTTCATAGACAAATACAATTGAGTATCATCAGCATAACAATGGAAATTAATACAGTGCTTCCTAATAATATTGCCTAAGGGAAGCATGTATAATGTGAACAGTATTGGTCCTAAGACGAAACCTTGAGGAACTCCATGATTAACCCTAGTATGCTCAGAAGAGTCATTGTTGACATGCACAAACTGGAACCTGTCTGATAAGTAGGATTTAAACCAGTCCAGTGCTGTCCCTTTAATGCCAATACAATGTTCTATTTGTTGTAATAAAAGTTTGTGGTCGATTGTATCGAATGCTGCACTAAGGTCCAACAAAATAAGTATAGAGACCAGTCCATTATCTGACGCTATGAGAAGGTCATTAGTAACTTTCACCAGAGCTGTTTCTGTGCTATGATGCACTCTGAAGCCTGACTGAAACTCTTCAAACAAGCTATTCCTTTGTAAATGTTCACATAATTGATTTGCAACTGTTCTTTCCAGAATTTTGGAGAGAAATGGGAGGTTGGAAATTGGTCTATAGTTGGCTAAAACATCTGGATCTAGAGTGGGTTTTTTAAGTAAAGGTTTGATTCCAGCAACCTTAAAAGCCTGTGGTACATAGCCTGTTACTAGAGAGAGATTAATCAGATCTAACATTGAGGAATTAATTAAAGGTAAAGCCTCCTCGAACAGTCTAGTTGGGATAGGATCTAAAAGACATGTCGATGGTTTGGATGTAGAAACTACTGAAATTAGTTCAGAGAGATGTATGGGAGTGAAAAATTCTAAATATCCATCTGGTCTTACAGCCAATTCTAAAGCATCTGTACTCGATGATACATCTGTGACATTTGTAGGAAGGTCCAGATTAATTTTTTCTCTAATCATAATAATTTTATTTGTAAAGAAGCTCATGAAGTCGTTACTGCTCAAAGCTAAAGGAATACAAGGTTCAACAGAGCTCTGACTCTTTGTCAGCCTGGCTACAGTGCTGAAGAGAAACCTGGGGTTGTTCTTGTTTTCCTCTATTAAAGATGAATAATATGTTGTCCTGGCATTACGAAGAGCTTTTTTATAAACTACTAGACTATTTTTCCAAGCTACATAAACTTCCTCTAAATTAGTGGAGTACCACTTCCTTTCCAGCTTTCAGGATGCCTGCTTTAAAGTCCACAGCTGGGAATTATACCAAGGATCAGGTCCTCTCTGAGATAGAACTTTCTTTTTTACAGGTGCAACACTATCAAGTGTTGTACGCAGTGAGGCAGCAGCATTATTAACAAAATAATCCACATCTGTGGGGGTAAAATTATAATATTTCCCTTCCATTTTATCAGTAAGTGGTGATGAACTAAATAGAGAGGGTATTATTTCCTTAAATTTAGTCACCGAATTGTCAGACAGACATCTACTGTAATGATATTTATTCTTAACTCCTATACAATCTATTGTTGTAAATTGAAATGTTATCATAAAATGGTCAGAAAGAAGAGGGTTCCGGGGAAATACTGTTAACTGTTTGATTTTTATGCCATAAGTCAGAACGAGGTCAAGGGTGTGATTAAAACTATGAGTTGGCTATCACTGTCCACGTCAACATGAATGTTAAAGTCACCCACAATAATCACTTTATCTGAGCTGAGCACTAAATCAGATAAAAAGTCTGAGAATTGAGATAAAAACTCAGAGTAAGGAGCAGGAGGACGATATACAACAACAAATAAAACTGGTTTCTGAGCTTTTAAATCTGGATGAGAGAGACTGAGAGTAAGATTTTCAAATGAACTGTAACTAGGTTTAGGTCTCTGGTTCATTTTTAAGCCAGAGAGGTAGATTGCTGCCACTCCTCCTCCTTGGCCTGTGATTCGAGGAACATGACAGTTAGTATGACTAGGAGGAGTTGATTCATTTAGACTAACATATTCTTCCTGCTGCAACCAGGTTTCAGTCAAGCAGAACAAATCAATCTGGTTATCAGTTATCAAATCATTTACTAACAGAGATTTAGAGGAGAGATATCTAATATTTAACAGACCACATTTAATTGTCCTGTTTCTTTGCTTAGTTGAAATAGTGGTATTAATTTTTATTAGATTTTTATGGTTACAATGTCTTTTGTTTATTTTTGAATTGTTTAATTTATTGAATTTTGGTGGTCGGGGGCAGACACAGTCTCAATAAAGCTAACTGAATTACTGGGACCTGTTAGATGAGATGTTGATGCAATCTGGGTGAAATAAATTAAATCATCATTTAATAACTGCATTTTGTTTTTTCTTGGGTTGTCTTTGTCTTACATTGAAATTAGTTTGATGATCTGAAGCATTTTAGTTTGACACATCTAAAAATAGAAGACATCTGTAGGGGGGCAGCATTGTATATTAGATCCGCCTTCTTCTACATCTTGTCCACCACTTCTGTGTCTGGTTTGGTAGGCCAGTAGCTGCTTGTCAGTCTGGATCCCACAGGATCTTAGTTATGCTGTTCTTCACTACTTCCGGTGGTGTGTCCCATTAGGACCTGATAACTCCGAACCCATATATGGCACAGATGCTTCAGTACACTATCCCAACCATTTGATTATGCCTCTCAGAGTATGCTGTCATATTTTGCATCTCACACCCTCCTTTCATGTGATGGACTGTCTCAGGGGCATCTTTGCACAGTCTGCACCTTGGATTCAGCCTTGGTAGACTCCTGCCTCTAATGTTGTGGGGTTTATCAGAGTTCCTCTTCCATGCTGTGGAAAGCCAGATTTTCGGTTTGTGTTATACAAAGCGTTATACCCTTGTGTGGATACTTCACGATCTGTATTGTCAGAGTTAATTAATTTGTGGTTTGAGGTGATAATGGGGAACTGTTCGTTTCGTAGGTTGCTATGGTCCTAGGTCCACCAGTCACTTGACATTGGTGTTTTGTGCAGCTGCTTCCTCCCATATGCTTTTTCAGTTTCACTCAGTCACAGGTCTGGATGGGTGTACCCTTGTTTTGTTGTTGTTCGCTTGCAGCTGGAGTACACCCTCATGACTCTCTTTAGAGAACAGGACATTTGTCCTCTTCCATCCATTCATCCATTTTCTTCCACTTGTCCGGGGCCAGGTCATGGAGACAGCAGACAGTCCAAACCATTTCAACTGGCTCCTTTCAATGCAAAGGAGCAGCGGCTCAACTCCGAGCTCCTTCCGAATGTCCGAGCTCTCCACCCAACTCTAAAGCTGAGCCCAGCCCCCTGCAGAGCATGCTCATTTCAGTCGCTTGTATCCGCGATCTTGTTCTTTCGGTCACTACCCAGAGCTCATGACCATAGGTGAAGGTTAGCGATGCCATGTTACTTTTTCGGGCTGTTCCCAGTCCAAGCCCCATGGGACCCCAAGGCTCAGCCACCAGGGGATCTCTGGCAAGTTCCGCCCCCAGGCCAGGCTCCAGGAAGAGACCCCAGTTTTCCTGATCCAGGCGAGGTGGCGGCTGTCCTTTTATTCACAGTCATCAGGGTTTTCTGAATCGTTCTTTGTCTGGTCCCTCCCCCAGAACCAATTTGCCTTGGGAGACCCTACCAGGGGCTATTGCCCCAGACAACATAGCTCCCAGGATCACAGGCACACTCAAACCCCTCCACCGCAATAAGGTGGCGATTCATCAGGGGGGGTTTATCCTCTTGGCCTCTGCTTTTTTGGCGTATCTCTTCAGCCTAGCAGCCAAAAAATATGAGTCATTGTTGTGTAATCTCTAGAGCGTCATTTATGGACACCTTGATGCATTTTGTTTCCAATCAGAACCTGTCACTCACATTACCCGTCTACACCTAGGATAAGTGACTAAGATCCCTCTGGGGTTTCTTGACCTTTATCTCCATGGGAGGGGAGGTGCAGTCTGCATGTTGCATTCTTGATCTTAAATCCTTGTGTCTTGAGAAGTACTGCTGTAGCAACATGTGGTACAAGTTCACTTAAATAAGGCTTTTTCATTGATCCACCGTGAAATGTCAGTATGTCTTGACACATTCTTGTTTTTCCCCCAGAGAAGTGTTTTAGTCATGCTATGCCTCCTCTGAGGCTACAAACAGACAGGCTTATTTTGGCAGAGTTTTTGGTAACTGGAGTTCTGTGTTCTGAATTTAGAAAATTCTATATATGTTATCAGATATTTTTCCATTTCTCTGTCTACAAAGTTTTTCCTATTGATCTTCTGGTGATGTGGTCAAATATGGGCTGTCTAATCCTTTGTTGGATACAGTTGATACTGACCATGCACTGGCCCCTTAGAAATCTTCTGTCTTGCCATGATGTGACACTGAGGAGAGCAATGACTACAAGCTGATTTACTTGGACAAGCCTCTGATGAGTCAATTAAATTCACCAGTGTCCTCTGAATGCTGCTTCAATAGAATGATTCAACCTAAGAAAATTTGACCTTTTTTGCCAAATGTGATTCAGTTTCTTGTGATTCTAAATGTTACTGAATCATCTCATTTTAGGATTAGTTAATGACAGATTTTCAATATGGCCTTCTCCTTTTTTTTTGCCCCACTGTATATATACTACATTAGAGCCTCTCTGTATCTTAAAGTATTGTACATGTAATGGTCAATCAAACGTTGTGCTTTGGTCATAAATACCAAAAACAAGTTGTATTACAAAGCTAAATAAAAGAACTTAAACCCATATTAGACATCAGACAATACAGGATTTTGGCGTGAGCTGTACTGGTTGCCTCTTTCTATACCATGTAGTCTATTGCTCTTACTCCATGTTTGAGTATTAATGAGTATGGGCAAACACAGGGGACATTTGTCCTTCACCAGGTGAATGTATTCACACATCTGATCAGAGATGTTTAAAGGACATGGCCGTGATGATAGATGGAGTGTTTTGATCAGGCTTATCATCAGCCTTAGTTAATTCAGTGCGGCACACTCACAGATGATGTGTGTATGCATCACAATAACTATTAAAGCCGAAGAAAAAGAATGACAAAATACTTATTGTTTGGGTAATTATTGTCTTCTATTCTAAAATACACGTCTAATGGTGGATAATAATGTAAATGTCTGTGAAGGGAAATCTCTGAAGCATTGATATGTCTTCCAAGCAGGGACATTCCCTATGGACTGTTGCTACAATAACACTGAATAATTTATTAAGCAAACACACGGCTGCTGAGTCTTGCTTGTTAGCTAATGAAATCACATCTTATTAAAGGCAGTGCTGGTTTTTCACTTTGTGTGTATAATGGGGTGATGGCTGGCAGAGTCTGCAACAGAAACAGTAGCCCTTTACATGAGTGTGGCACAGAGCTCCAAGTCCCCAGGCAATACAAGCCTGAATTGTTTTGCATTAGCCATACAACAGATGGGAATAACACCTTCTGCACAGTGATTAAATCAAGCAGATAAGGCCTATTCAGATGATGTGCTTGATACCTTAGAGAGGAGGGAGGCATTGTAGGGAAGTGGTGGAAGGAGAAAAAATAGGTATCTCGCTTCAGGTCAGAGCAGCATGATCCAAACTGTTCATAATTACATGTTTAAGTTCAGCAGTGTACTATGTACATGCAATAATATTAATAAAGCATATTTGTCCAACAACAATTTTATTCTATTTAATTTAAATTGGGTTGGGATTTGGTCAAGTTATTTCCTCCACTGTGAATTCCCATTTCAGCATGAATCATTTTTGTAATGTCACATGCATTTGAGAAGGCAATAGTAAATATTCGTGGCATACTGAAAAGGACTCTGACTCATAAAAATATTAGTATGTCCCTCTTGAGATGACAGGGAGAAATAACCTATTTTTCCTGGATTTTTTAAAGATTTGCTGGTCTGTGAAAATTTTGCATGGCATCAATTGGATGCTCATGCTTGAGAGGCACTCCCACTTTAATGAGTGATGTCACTCCTTAACGACTGTTCTTGACTTGAGTAAACTGCTGCATTTCATATAATTGTGGTTTCATTTTAGCAGTCATGTGGTTAAAAGAATATTTTCAAGGATTTGTGCTCACCTGTTTTTCTGATTGCACAGTGGCATGGTTGTTAGCAATTTCCCCTGATAGGGGAGATGGATGGATGGATGGATGGATGGATGGATGGATGGATGGATGGATGGATGGATGGATGGATGGATGGATGCATGGATGGACGCATGGATGGACGCATGGATGGATGGATGGATGGATGGATGGATGTTTTTCTGATTTTTCCAAGTGGGCTTTGACATTTGTTTCATGAGCTCTGTCATTTAACTTTTTGCATATTTTATTTGTCTTTCTCTAAGTTAAGGTTTCATTCCACATCGTGTGAAATAGATAGCGTCAAATATAAACAAACAAACAAGAAAACAATAGCTGTCAATCTGATTTCTTTTTCTGTGCTATACTAATGTCTGATCAGCTGGCATTACAGGTCAGTTCTCTTGCAGATTGAGCTGACAGAGATACAAAAGTGAATATGAGTTTTGACTTTTTCTTTTTTCTTTTAGAGCCGCTTATGTTTACTGTCAACAGTGTATATTAAACAGTCTGTGTAACTTCTGGTGTGAGAGAATACTTCATAAAAGCAAAGCTGTTTGGGCTGACAAAAATTGTGAGCCATACCTTCAGCTTTCTGGATTCTTTTGATTAGGGCCCTTTGAAAAATATGCAAAACACTTCGGCAAGTAATGAGCACCAATTCTAGACAAATACCAACAGAGTGTGTATTGCTGATAGCAATCAATGCTGCACTCACACACATTTATACACACACTAAAAACTGTATGCTCAAAGCTAAACCATGGTGTGCATACTCTTCCATTTTATTCAGGTAAAATGTGCAGAAATGTTTGACCAAGACACTGTGATATCTACAATATTGATATGTGTATAGAGAATTAAAATATATACATGCATTTTGCCTAATAGTAAACTTCTTTTTGGTTTATTCTAAGACAGACATGTAAAATAGATCCTGTGACCACAGATTTTTTTTCTGTCTTTCAGAAAAGTGGAAACTTGGTCACTAGAGCAGCAAATTTGTGAACAAGCTGAATGTTAGACTGCTGCTGTGCTTAAGTACTGAACACAACATTGTGTTCAGACTACAGAAAAAAACTGCATTTATCATTGAACAAACTGTTATTAAAACACTGTTTTGCCTTGAAGCAGGGAGTAACAAGTTTCATTTGATTAAATAAATTGTCAATGTGCTGTCCTCTGCTCAAGAATGGCAATCCATGTACCCACGGCATGCAGCTGCTCCCAAACTGCCATCTCCTTTGTTTTGGGCCACTGGATGGACTGCCTCAGCCTGTGTCTTTTTGTTCTGATTTCCAGCCTGGTTCCTGAATATTATTGCCAGTTGGTTTTCTGATTATGTCTGGTTCGGTGCCACCTTCAGAGTAATTAATCTCTGTTGACCATCCTGTGATCTCCGCCTGCCCTTCAGTGACATTGAATCTTTTAGCAATGTGATTTGCCACCCAGCTTTGGGTTTTTCTTGTCTGACCTGCTGTTACAAGGCAATGTTGCTACTGCTTTCGTCTACACACTTGCTCTTTCCTTGGTGGATCTGCAACCCTTTGTAAGTGGTCACCTTCTTCTATCTGCACATGCATCTCCTCAATGCATCTCCCCCTTATTCCACCCTGCCTCTTGGTGGGCCATTGGGTCAAGAGTGTCCCTTCCAGGACTAGTGGATTAAGTGACTAGCCTAGGACTCCTGATGAAGACTTCCTGTTATCATCCAGTCTTTCCAAATTGCTCTTACAGTAGTTACTGGGTACAGGCAGAGAATTCATCTTTGAGTACAGTTTGAATGTCTAATGCTGGGCATTACTGCCTGTCGCACCTCCAGCAGTGCCTTTGTGTGCAGACTGTGTTTCCATTAGGCCTCCACCTGGGGAGGGGAGGCTTTTTGCCCTTTTGTCTAAGTTGTTTTTTTAATTTTATTTAATTTTATTTAATTTAGGTTTTTTATTTGTAAGTGTGTGTGTGTGTGTGTGTGTGTGTGTGTGTGTGTGTGTAAAAAAGTATTTGAGGCCCAAAATAATATACACTATATTGCCAAAAGTATTCGCTCACCTGCCTTGACTCGCATATGAACATAAGTGACATCCCATTCCTAATCCATAGGGTTCAATATGACGTCGGTCCACCCTTTGCAGCTAGAACAGCTTCAACTCTTCTGGGAAGGCTGTCCACAAGGTTTAGGAGTGTGTTTATGGGAATTTTTGACCATTCTTCCAGAAGCACATTTGTGAGGTCACACACTGATGTTGGACCAGAAGGCCTGGCTCTCAGTCTCTGCTCTAATTCATCCCAAAGGTGTTCTATGGGGTTGAGGTCAGGACTCTGTGCAGGCCAGTCAAGTTCATCCACACCAGACTCTGTCATCCATGTCTTTATGGACCTTGCTTTGTGCTCTGGTGCACAGTCATGTTGGAAGAGGAAGGACCAGCTCCAAACTGTTCCCACAAAGTTGGGAGCATGGAATTGTCCAAAATGTCTTGGTATGCTGAAGCATTCAGAGTTCCTTTCACTGGAACTAAGGGTCCAAGCCCAGCTCCTGAAAAACAAGCCCACACCATAATCCCCCCTCCACCAAACTTTACACTTGGCACAATGCAGTCCGACAAGTATGGTTCTCCTGGCAACCGCCAAACCCAGACTGGTCCATCAGATTGCCAGATGGAGAAGCGTGATTGGTCACTCCAGAGAAGGCGTCTCCACTGCTCTAGAGTCCAGTGGTGGCTGCTTTACACCACTGCATCCCACGCTTTGCATTGCACTTGGTGATGTATGGCTTGGATGCAGCTGCTGGGCCATGGAAACCCATTCCATGAAGCTCTCTGCTGAAGCACTGTTCTGGAGCTAATCTGAAGGCCACATGAAGTTTGAAGGTCTGTAGCGATTGACTCTGCAGAAAGTTGTCCACCTCTTGGCACTATGCTCCTCAGCATCCACTGACCCCGCTCCATCAGTTTACGTGTCCTACCACTTGGTGGCTGAGTTGCTGTCGTTCCCACACACTTCCACTTTCTGATAATACAGCTGACAGTTGACTGTGGAATATTTAGGAGCCAGGAAATGTCACGACTGGATTTGTTGCACAGGTGGCATCCTATCACAGTTCCACCCTGGAATTCACTGAGCTCCTGAGAGCGAGCCGTTCTTTCACAAATGTTTGTAAAAGCAGTCTGCAGCCTAGGTGCTGGATTTTATACACCTGTGACTATGGAAGTGATTGGAACACCTGATTCTGATTATTTGGATGGGTGAGCCAATACTTTTGGCAGAGTGTATAAATAAAACAAAAATAAAAATAATAATAATAATAATAATTCAGATCTACCCTCGGTCGGTCACATGATCTACGTAGACGTCCCTCACTGCTCTGAGGTGTGCAGATGCCCTGTAGCTCAGCGCTAGCGCTGCTAGGACATCAACAACTGATGGTCCGGTGAGGACGTTTTGCAGTGGTAGTCGTTTGTGCTCAGTGTATTTTTGCAAGATGACTGACGACATGACATGAGCATCCTGTGTGTGTGTCTGACTCTAACACACCTGTCATCAGTTCTAGCTGCTAGTTAACCACACAGCTGCTGAGAGGATAAAGTCTGCCAGGCTTCTTTTTGTTTCTGTATGTTTCCTTTGTCATGGGCAAAGTGCATCAGAGAGATGTATTATTTTACTGTCAGTGAGTTGCAGTGTGTTTCTATAGGCAATGAGGCATAGGTTATGTTTTTTCACTGAAAATATGTACATGCATTTTCACATAATTTTGGACTATTGCAGTATAAATACAATAAGAATAATAATTAGAAGAATTTGAATTGGGATTTTCTCAACCTGTCATTTAAACATATCAGTACTTGCTTATAACATTTGTATGTATCCATAAGTTAAATATAATATGGATAAATATACAACCTTTATACCTTTGCTGTCTTGCCCAAAGTGGATAGTCAAACTGAATAAAAGCATGAATACATTTAAATACATGATTTCTGTATCATTTTAAAAAAAAAAAAAACCACTTTATTATTAGCACTATGAATAATAACGGGCAGATTATGAATCAGCGCCATGGAGCAAATCCGTGGCTATACAGTATATGTCTTGAAAAGGTATGAAATTTAAAAGCAATGGTGGCCACATCAGGGTTTGAACCACTGACCTTCTGATAAGTCGCTCAGAGACTTAAACATTGCACCACTGCTTCCATGTTACATTCTCCATGAATATAGGTTGCTACAATTCAGCCAGTTATATTGTAAGGTATGTTACTGTATGGTGTTTCAAGTTCATGCTCCATATGCCTCTTTGAACTTTGAGCACCTTCCCCTCCAAAGGTCTCTGCACGGCCCTGCCTCTGTGGGCATAGCTGGGGCATCAGTTGTGAACCACTTGTCACCAATGTTTTACTCCTATAACCCCAGTACATCTCCTGCTGGTGGACTAATGGCAATTATTACTCCCTGCCATCTCCAGCTGATGCCATAGGTGTTGCTCGGCCCCAACTCCTGTGGTTTTGGCTTAGCCACGATCAGAAACTACCCTTTTCCACCTCCTCAACCAGCTCCTGGACACCTCTCTGATTTCCTGCTTGTACATCCCATCTTGTAGAGTCGACTAGAAACTGAGGAGCCAATGCACCCTATTTCCACTTGGCATGTAATGACTCCGACCAGCCTTCCTCCACTCTACAGCTCGGTCAGAGTATTTGGCCTGAATCCCCTCATGGGCAGTCTTCAATCTTTCCTTCAACAGGATAGTAAGCTTAACTAGCAGGACTGTCTACCAGCTACAGACTACATTAGAAGTCAGGCCAGATAGATGTTCCCACTATCTCTCTCGAGGGAACTCCAGCTGTCTCCCAAGATCAACTCTCAGGTTCCACACCAGTCTAGATGAGAGGAGTTTGGTTGTGTCTTTTGGGTGGGGGATGTTGGTTTTCTCTCAAGCCCAAGCAAACAGAATAGCATGTCTGACTGAGGATGGAGTGTGGCTGTTTGCTTCTCACCTGCATGTTTTTGCTTCGTTTGCCAGCTTCCTCAGAACTTGGTTGTGCTGCCATCTGTAGCAGTCTTTTGACAACTGCGTCTTGCAACCAGACAAGATGTTCTGTAGACTAGCATTGGTGATGTAAAAGGGGAAGGCAAGGTTGGGTGTCATCACAAAACATTTATTAACTACTGCTACAGACAAAGAGTAAAACAATAATGACATAACAAACAATGGTGGTGGTGGTGAATAAAAAAATGTAGGCAAACAAGCTCAGCAATTAACCATGATTGTACACTGAAGTTGAGAAGCCAATTATAGACTTTGAATTCACCTGTTTAGCAGAAAGAAAATGATACTTGCATACTGATGGTCCAGTGTGGAGAGAGAAAGGCCACAGCAGGAAGTGCTGCTGTGAAGATCTGAAGGCTGAGTTGGTTCAGGAACACAGAGACAGGATGGCACCTTTGCATAGTTTAAAACTGTGAGTCCTAGCTCATAGTAACAAAGAAAACATTTGCATCATTGCACTGTAAAAGGTAACTGAAGAAGCCTCAAGTTTAAGAAGAACAAAGAAAAACAAAACCTCCTAAAACCATGGTGAAAACCCCTAAAGAAAATCTAATTGAGTAGCAAAGAACCCTTTGAAAAGCTGAAATTAAGTTAAACAAAGAAAAACGAGTTCAAATTTACAAAAAGCTCCCATTGAATTCCATTGACTTTCTTTTATAGCAGATGTTCTTTGAAGCCAAATTGAAATCAACATCGAACAATCATGGATGTGTTCATCCCAAAGGATGGTATTGAGCTTCAGTGTCTGTGAGAGGTCACAGACCATATACCTTTTGAACCTCATTTCAATTAATTTGTTAAAACTACTAATCAGATTGTTAAATATCTACTACAATTACAGATCTAAATTCCCTCTAAACATGATTAAAATGAATTCGGACATGATATGCTTATCTCCTATAGTTCCTGAGATAATATATAGTGTAAACGTGCATACAAATTGTGGAATTTCAAGATGCTTGGGGAAAACTTATATTCTGATCACAAGCATATACATTCAAGAATGAGAAAAAGAAGACTTTAGCATTGTATATGCTCAGGATAAAAGTCTCTGTGTATTTTATGGCAGTGATGGAGAGAAGGGAGGTATTTGTATCTCATGTGTGCATCACCTACAAACTCTCCAGATGTGATGTGTTCTCTGTTCTACTCTTTCCTGATGTCCTGGTATTGCAGATATAAAGACCAGATGTTGGGATCATGTCTCTGATGATGTTAAATTTCCTTAATTTTAGGTTTTAAAACTGTTCAGTTCATCCTTATATTGAAAGCTCTGAGGGTAAGGAAGAGAGGGAGGTCACAGTGAAGAATACAATCTCCTCTCTAGAGATGTGATTATACTCAAAATTGACACTTTGTGACTATTATCAGGTTCATGCTGTTTCAAAAATGACTGTGAGTAGTCATTTCGATGTAAACATCCAACTTGTTGTGTTCCATTTGGATGAAAGGTTTGGGTTAGCTGTCTTCTCAAATGGTCTCCCACCAAACGTAAAGTTGTGAGACATGGTGTCTGGATTCTCTGTGTCTCGCTTTGGAATGCACCTGGAAACAAACTATTGTTCTGCTCTTTAGTACACTAAATATATTTACATATCATATATAATAACATATTTTCAAATATCTATGAAATTATTGCATTACATTGATATGTAATGATGGGTTAATGGCAATTTCAAACAACAATAATCGGTGGGAAGAGCTACACACGTGGACATAATAGTTGGTACCCCTCGGTTAATGAAAGAAAAACCCACAATGGTCACAGAAATAATTTGAATCTGACAAAAGTAATAATAAATAAAAATTCTATGAAAATTAACCAATGAAAATCAGACATTGCTTTTGAACCGTGGTTTAACAGAATTATTTAAAAAAGTAAACTCATGAAACAGACCTGGACTAAAATGATGGTCCCCCTAGAAAAGACTGAAAATAATGTGACCATAGGGACATGTTCAATCAAGGTGTGTCCTCTAATTAGCATCACAGGTGTCTACAAACTAGTAATCAGTCAGTTGGCCTATTTATAGGGTTACAGTAGTCATTGTGCTGTTTGGTGACATGGTGTCACCAAACAGCATCCCACCAAGGCAGGATTCACACTAAAATTCGAATGTTTTTGTATGTAGAATGCAGTTTTTAACGTAGTCTTGTTGACAAACAGACAGATTGACAAACACACAGACAAACAACTGTCCCTGGTTACATATCTCTATCATGGCGAGGGGAACAAATCAACTAAATATTAAATGAAACACCGAGAACTCATCCTACTTGCTGGCAAAATGAGCTTTTCTGTAGAGGTAGAAATGTCATTCTCTTAACTTCATTTTCTAATTTGCCACGTCTGTGAATTGTGTTGGTTAAATCATACACAAGTAAAACTTAATGGTTAAGATTAGGAATAAGTTGTTTCTGTGGTTAAGAACATGATATTGGCTGTTGAGACAAGATGTAAAGCCAAAAGACGCAACGACTTGCATTAGTATAACAACACCACCTGACGTTTCCATTAGGGTCTGAAATAGGAAAGTTATTATTCACCTGAAATAAACCTGAAAGCAAACCAAAAACAGAAGCTGACTGGTTTTGGTTGGCTTCTTCCATGTCCTTATCACCCTACACCACTCACTGCCATCTAATACACAGTTGGGAGCCATTCAACTTTTGTGGTGGAATCTGTAGATGAACCTAAATGCTGATTGTGTTTCAAGGTCATGGAAAGCAAAATGCTAAAAGTACACTAAAATTGACAGCATAGATCTAAATATTAAAGGGTATTCGAAAGCATTTATTAATCTACGTCCTCTTCAATTTAATGAGAGGATTAGCCAGATTTTTGCATCTGCAGCAGAAGGAGCAACATTTTTCAACCGTGGCAGGCAGATGAAAACTTTATGAACCAGGTGATGACTTAAGAGGATCTGACAGCAGAGAACATTCGAACCTGATGCTTTTAATTATTGAACATGCTAGGATATTCTGATTCAGTTTTCCTAAACTAAAAGGATGTGACAGTGTGCAAGGCTATGGATGGATTATTTTGGACTTGTTTTTTTTTATTATTTTGGTTTGGCATTCATTGTGTGTACCAGTTGTGTTTTTCAAGATCTCATGTATGCTTTCAGTGTAATCAGCCTTCAGTCTCTGTGTGGAGGCTCTGGGAATCCCACCTCAGCTCTCTGCCTGACTTAGAGTGTAGGTGGTTATCTGGCTGTCCATGTATTCACAGCCACTGCTCTCACCTTATCAGCAGTCAGAGGCTTGCATGCTCAATCGCCTGATTTGTCAAGGGTGACTCCAAAAGATTCTGATAGGCACTCTGCAAATCACCCAGTTGATCTAAAATATCGACCAGCTACAGAAAGTCATTACACACAATAATGGCGGGCAGGACCTTGAAGATGTGACTTAATTAGGTTTCAAATGGCTTCAAAAATGCCCTCAAATGTTCCCCCCGGAGAGTAATGAGGTCTTGGATTTTTCTCAGTGATTACAGGTGTAGGTTGAGAAGCACACAACTACTGACAATGCCACCACCGCTTCTCTCTATGGGTGAAAACAGCAGTATAGACATCAGAGATCTACATTATGGTCCTACAAATTCACACCCCTGCTGCTATTTAACATGCTTGTCTGCTTCAGTCTGTATCATCTTTATAAGTGATATTGACTGAGGAAGACAGAAAGCATGCAGTGATCTTGGAGCTGCAAAAAGTTCTGCTGAAGCAAGTGATATGTTTTCCCAATGAAATGAAATCGGTAGGAATTGAATTAAAAAAGATCGTTTCTAGGCCTTGATAGAGCTGCATACATGGACAGCTGTCATTGTTTGTTGTAGTTTGCTCAGAACGATGTAATTCTAAGTTAATCTACAATCATGAACTTCAGATTCACCAGTACATTTATAGCTTTTATAATGAATAAATGTAAATGGTATAATTTCGTTTTTGGATTGTTCAGTGTCTAAATAAGGATTTATTTTCCTGCTCACAATGCCATTTTATGTTTCCACACAGAAAACCAAGATCTCTACATATGATAAGATGTGGGAATTCATGAGCAGTCGGAGGCACTCAGTAATGGTGAAGAATGTTGAGGAAGGCATTCACCGTGTGCTCACATCAGACTACGCATTCCTCATGGAGTCCACCACTATCGAGTTTGTCACACAGCGCAACTGCAACCTTACACAAATTGGAGGCCTCATTGATTCCAAAGCCTACGGGGTTGGCACTCCAATGGGTATGTATGGTACAATGATATACAATGTTTTGCCGAGGCAAAGCATCAACTGTTTCACTTGTGATAGAACCTTCATATGCATTCAAAAGCCATGAGCTACTCATTATTAGTACATAGTGAAATTCAATATTCTAGCTGTAGCAAGTATTACCATGAGTTGCACAGTATCCGGCAACAGCAGGAAAAGAACTGTTTTCTTCTTTTCTCTTTCACTTTGACTTGTGCTTCCATTTGGTCCTTAGTATTACTATGTATTTGCTTTGAGGCATGTACCATGTGTTTAAAATGCAGAAGCCATGTATTGCTTATTGTTCTTACAAAGAGTACTTAAAAGCATCAATGCACTGAATGCAGTATAAGCTAAATATGCAACACCTGAATTTATAATTAGTTCACTTACTGCAGAAAAGCTGTGTTATTTAATGTTAATTAAGGGTGGAATATTAGTTTTCATGACAGAAAAGCCCCATAAAATACTAAATATATTTATTTTCTTTTTATTTGTGTTAGATTTTTCATATGTTTTCATGTTGCACTGACCTGCTGGGCACTACAACTGTATGGCAACGCTAGTAATACCATAAACATTAGAATGAATATCAAGTTTTAATAAAGAACCTTCGTGTGAAGGAAACATGCAGCACTGTGACATTGCAGTGAAAGGTAGAGGTGTGAAAATACAAATTCAATATTCACATGGATTTAGTTTAGTTTACAGAAGTTGTGTTGGTGCCAAACCCGAATACTGAAAATTTTTCTTTTTCATTTCACAATCACAACCATTCTAAACTTTATTTGTGTGTTTTTCCATGATATACAATTGTCATGATTTTGTCATACTGTTTCCAAACAAAGCAACTAACGTAGGAGTAGCATGAAGTTAAATTCCAATCCTGCCTTGATGTAATAAATGAATTTAGCTCATGAATATATCTATAAAATGTATTATACTTTATTCTATTATTGCAAATCAAAATTGGTGCAAACTCTGTGATTGTATGCTGCAATCCATCCTTGAAGGTAAACCATGTGGAGGAATGCTTAGCAGGGATGTAACAACAATGAAGGCCTGAATACAAACTGTGGTACACATCTGGAGATGCAACATTCAACTACAACGCTCAGCAGACAATTGTCATAATCCTGTTACAAGCGGAGTGAAAGAAAAAAAACTCTGCAGCTGTATCAGTAGCTTTATTCCATGAATCTTCATTATTTCCCTTCAAAATTGTCTCTATAGAGGATAAATGATATGCAGTCAGTGTATTCTCCAGATGAAACGGGGGAGTGTCCTGTGGGACTGTCACTGCTTGGCAGTCATGTGCTGCTGTTTGTGTATGTTGTGCTGGACAGCCACAGAAGGAGGGACTGTTCAGCTGTGCGTGGAAACAGTGGAGGGAGGCTATATTTGCGCTGCGTGATTGCATTGCCTGACTGATGTGCTGCTTTTAAAGCCACAGTGTATGAGTCTTTGTGTAAGTGTGTATGTGCATGTCTGCATTTGCCTATGCGTGACTGTATACTTGATAGTGGTATGTAACCTGCATTGAATATAGTTTACGCTTTCTGTGACTGTTTATATAACAGTAGAAGAATGTAGTCATATTTTATGTAAATGAATGTAGGGAAAGTGACTGCTTCCCTATGGCACCTTGTGCATCACAGTGATTGTCCATGCTGAAGGAAGGGGTGTTGGCATTATTACTCCCTGGTGACCCATTCATATGCAGTCAGAACAAGGTATTTAAATTGCTAACCCTAGCCCTTTAATACTCTTTACCACATGTAGCCCATATTCCTGTATAGCCAGGCCATTTAGCATATACAGTCATGGAAAAAAGTTATTAGACCACCCTTGTTTTCTCCAGTTTCTTGTTCATTTTTTAAAAACTTTTTATTTATTCCACATAGGTACAACAGATGATGTACAAATATCACACTGCCAGTTTATAACCCACTCCTTCCAAATCACGTTATAAAATAAATACATTTTTAACCAAAACAAAAACAAAAACTGAAAAAAAGAGCTCTGGTGTTAAAGTAACACATCTTCACTTTCACTGTTTGTTAATTTATTTCCAGATCTGAACGTTTGCTCCCATTCATCATCTGTTATTATTACGTTTGCTTCCAATTCCCATCTTTTTTTAAACATCCATGTTATTGTCATTGGATTCATATTATTATTGCTTTATATATCTTTGAAATTAGTCCTTTTTTGATTCTTCCTCTGTAGAAGACATGAGCAGTTCTTCAACCTTGGTTGGGTCTTTGCTTATTTTTTCCCATTCACTATGTTTCTGGAGATAATGTCTCAGTTGCAAATATTTATAAAAGTCAGTATTTGGTAGATTAAATTCTTGTTTGAGTTGTTCAAATGATTTCAGAATTCACCCTGTAAAAATCTGTGCTATATATATTAACCTCTTGTTAGTCCATTTCTCAAATCTTGCATTCATAGTCCCCGGTACAAAATCTGGGTTTTTGGCTATTTTTGTAGCTTTACTTAGAGAACTTGATATATTTAATTTCTTTTGTATTGTCGTTCATATTTTCATTGTTTCTATAATCAAGTCATTTTTCATTTTAAGCTTCTTTTGCACCAACCAGGTTACAAATGGTAGAGATTCCAGAGACAGAGTGGGGCATGGCCTTTGCTCCATCTCCACCCATGCTGCATCTTTATCTTTAGCTATCCATAGTATAAGAGCTCGAAGTTGAGCAGCCCAGTAGTAGTTCCTTAGATTTGATAAATTTAGCCCTCCCTTTTGGGGGGGCTAAAAGTGTCTTATATTTAATTCTTGCTTTTCTGTCCTGCCACAGAAATTTTGACAAACGTTTGTCTAGCATTTTAAAGGTGAAGCCAGAAATCATAACTGGAAGTGACTGAAACAGAAACAATAGTCTCTGCAAAATATTCATTCTAATTGTTTCTACCCTCCAACTGAGAGTCAGGGGTAAAATTGCTCATCTATCCAAGTCTTTTTTAATTTCCTTTATCAGTTTTCCATAATTTGCCTCATATTACTGTGAGACATTTGAATTAATAACACCCAGATATCTAAACCCTTTGTCGGTCCATTTAAACCCAACCTTTTCTTTTAACTCTGCTGAGATCATCACAGCAATCGGTTTGTTTTCATTAGTCAAATTTCCTGAAATTTTTCTGTATTCTGTCAGATTCTTCAATAGGGCTGGTATCGATAGAGATGGGTCATTTCAAAGTATTAATAAATCATTTTTCGGATCACCCCCATTGTTATCCCTCCATGGATCAGTGAGACCTAGTTCTTTAGTCTGTTATTCAATACTGTAGAATTTTTTGTGCTTGGTCCTTGATCTGGGGGAAATCTGCCTAATCTGCCATTTTGTATTGTATTAAAATCACCCCCCATCAGCAACATCCCCTTTGCTTCACTGGTTATTACTTTAGGTATCTGGTACTTTTCATTCAGGACTGAAACAGTCATGTCTGCTATAGATACTACAATCATTATGTATCATTCAGTGTTATCCTTAACCTCTTTTTCAACCTTAATTGGTGTACCCTTACCAATTAAAATAGATACCCCTCTCCTTTTGCCATATGAGGCATAAAATACCTGGTTCACCCTATTTCAATGTTTTATGTTCAGTGTCTGTCAGATGTGTCTCTTGTAGTAAAGCCATTGAACATTGTAATTTTTTCAGTTGGTTCAGTGTGTTCTTCCTTTTAATGGAAAGATTCAGACCATGCACACTGTATGACACAAGATTAAGCTTGTTCATATTATTTACAAATAAGATCCATAAGCTCTACATCTCACACAAGAGTAAGAAATTAAACAAGAACTTGCATACTGAAGAAAACAAAAAAAGTACATCTCCATCAGAACCATAACCAACAGGAACATGAACACGTGTCTTCCAAAAGTCCCATCATCAGAGAGTTGTGGTGTTTTCTCTGTGGGGAAAAAGCACTATGTGCAACCAGAACTCACAGTTTTAAATTCACTCTTCGTAGTGGCTAACCTAGCTACTCTCATGTTCACTGGTCTTGTATTGAAGGCAGTTATGAAAATAATTCCCTTTTTTTAACTAGTCATTTTTACCTTTCTTTAATTTATTTTTATTTATTTATGTATTTATATGTATTTGCTTTTTGCTTGTTGATTTTAGCCCATGTATGTCTTCTTCTGTGATGTGGGGCCATCATCTCCTCCTCCCTCTCTGACCCGTCGCCGTGGTCCACTCTGCATCATCATTCTCTGCAGCCTCTCTGTCCTGTCTTTGTCCACAATTTTCCCCATGTCCTCTAACACAGGTGCCACTTCCATCAATGTGGCAAATGTCTTTGTCCCCAAGTCCAAAAACACTTTAAGCTGGCCTGGATATGGGGACTGTGCCTTCACATTTTTCCTCTTCAGTTTTTTGATGATATCCCTCATCTGTTTCCTCTTCTGTCTAACCTCCATCGTGTATTCTTGATTAAAGTAGATGGTTTGTCACTCGTATGTAGTCTTCTGCTTCCAGGCTTGCTGTATCACATATTCCTTGACTTTGTAATCCAAAAAGTGCACAATGATCGCTCTTGGTGGGGCCGTGCTGTCCTTGGGTTTAGCCACCAGTGACCGCTGCACTCTCTTGATTCGTATTTCCATGTCGCCTGTGTTTTGGATTTTGGACTTAATAAATCCCGTTATGAAGTCTATGGTATCATTCTGCTCTGCGCCCTCTGGGATGCCGTGAATCCATATATTGTTGCGTCTCATTCTTGACTGAAAGTCATCGCACTTGATAGCTAGTTTGATCGTTTGCTAGAGTAGGAAGGCGGCTGAGTGCTCCAGTCGCCTCACTTTGTCCTCTGTATGTCCAACTCTTTGCTGTGGCCCGCTCTTTGCTACGGGGATGCCGTTGTTTCCATGAGGTCTGTCATGCTTGTTTCAAGTCTAGCCATTGCTCTCTTGTTATCACTTACTCCTTCAGCATGCTCCTGTCTTAATTTGTGCAGCTCCATTAATATAACCCAAATATACACAGAGAGAACATGCAAACTCCATGCAGAAAGATCCTGGGAAGGCCAGGGATCTTCTACCCGCAAGGTGAAAGTACTAACCACCGAGCCACTGTGTTGTCCCCTCTTTGACATGCTTAAGCTTAACTGTATTCCCTGAGTATATAAGAGGCCATTTCATATCATAAGCAGCACTGCACATGTAAAGGCTGGTGGTTTCCTGCCTGGCACTGCAGGAAATCGGCATGAGTGAAAGACAGGTAGCGAAAAAACTGAAGATCTCCAAGACAGCTGTTCAGTACACCAAGAAAAAACAAGCCCAACATGGTACTACCAAATTGATAGCTGGTCGCAGAAGGAAACATCTTTCTACCCCATAGATGGCCGTGCACTTATCCATTGCTGTGTCAGGAATCATCGTCAGACCTCCAGGGACCTTAAAAATGAGTGGGCACCATAGAGAAATGTGACTTGTTCAGCAAGGAGTTGGAAACCGACTTGTTGAAGCTGGTCTGAAATCACACAGGACATGGAAGAAGCCCTTCATCAACGAAAGGCAGAGGAAAGCTGGTTCTCTTTGCAGGGACCACAAGGACTGGACTGTTGATGATTGGGCTGAAGTTCTCTTCAGGGATGAATCCAATTTTCAGTTGATGCCCACTCCAGCCAATTTCCTGGTTAGGAGGAAGCCTGGAGAAGCTACAAACCAGACTGTCTGCCCCTACAGTAAAATATGGGGGTGGATCAGTGACCATCTAGGATTGTATCAGTATGGGTGGAACAGGGCAAATGCAACTGTGTGAAGGGTGAATGAACCGGGTCATGTAGCTACATGCCCAGGGCTACTCTTGAAAACAGTCTTCTTCCATCAGCTGGAACACTCTTTCCTGCCTCCAATGACTGTATTTTCCAACAAGACAATGCCCCTTGCCACACAGCAAGGTCAGTTATAGCCTGGATGGAGAACCAGAACATTGGGACCATGCCTTGACCTGCTCAATCACCAGATCTAAATTCAGTTGAAAAACTGGGGAAAATCATCAAACACAAAATGGAGAACTACAAGCCCAAAAACAGAGCACATTTGTTTGAATTTGTGCAACAGGAATGGGCTGCTGTGACAGCAGAACAATGTCAGAAGCTTGTGGAGAGCATGCCAAGACGCATGGATGCAGTCATCAGAAACAATGGTTATACAATCAAGTACTAACTCCTGTGTGGATCATGTGACTAAAACAGACAAAGAAAACATGGGATACCTAAAACTACTGTATTTGACAGTAGCATTCCATAGCTATTGATGTAAGAACTTAAGTGACCTTGGTTATTATCAAGAAAATCATGGAAAATGGTAAGATATCAGCTCTTAAATTAAACTCTTCTGAGTTATTTTTGTCGTTATCATTATATTTGTCCAAAGAAATGTACCTTTAGTTGTACTAGGCATTAAAATGAACAAGAAACTGAAGAAAACTAGCGTGGTCTAATAAATTTTTCCTTGACTGTATGTCACTGATGTGTACAGAGAGCCGGTGTCGGCCTGCATTAGTACCTCGGCCCTGATAAAGTACCCTGGCAGCTTTTCCAGCTCTGTAATAGCCAGACATAGTCTCTTCCCAATCACCTTTGAACCTTTGAAAGAAAGAGATGGCATCATGAAGCAAAACCTGAATTTAATGGAAGACACAATTGTGATTAAAGTGAAATTGGGCAATAACATTGAAAATCTATTAACTTATGCTTTCATGAACATGAAAGGATGTTACTTGCCACACAATTGAGAATGAGCCACTGATGTGAAGAAACCAAAAATGCAGTCAAAGCAGGATGTTTCACAAACAGAAATATTTACACCCACCTATGTGCATCATTTTATTCAGATTTTAAACATAGTTCAGCAAGATATACTATATTATATGTAGTACAAAAACTGCTTTCTTTGGAAGCTCTGGTCCCCATCATTCACTAAATTGATGTTCTGTCACTTTGAACAGTGTTTGACTACATGGGATTTGTTTGATATGATATACACAAAGGCAGGTTAAGGGGTAACATACATGCGGCAAATCCACATGGCTCAATGAAATAACTGTAAATGTCACAAAATATGAGAACTGTGAGTATGATTAATGTACATGTCCCTTTGCTAGCTCTAAAATTTCTCTAGGTAAATGGCCAGATTTGGGTGAAAATTACTGAAAATATTCATTCATTCATACTTGAGGATTTTGTAAGAGAGATCTGTGAATTCCTTTCATAGTGCTTTGTAAATATATCGCAGGATCGGTCAATGATAAGGAGCATTGGTATTGCAGAACCAAAGCATGTATTTTATCTTTGTATTCACAAATGAGATTTAAGTTTGTCTTTTTTTGTTTCAAATTGAAACATGGTCAATTTAGCTTTTTTGCCAAGAATTTACAAAAAAGAGGACTTTTTCATATCAAAGTGAAAGCATATTTCTATCAAGGAATGTCAGTTAATTAAAATATAAAATGTGGAAGAAGTGATAGCATAAGTTTACGCCCTGTCTCAGGGTAGCTGAGACAAAACATGAAGACTACCAACCTCCCCAGGTCCAAAGCAACCACAAAAAAAATCAAAAGCACTGTTCTTACATTTATTTACATATTTACAAGTATTTTACAGACACAAGCATGAGCCTTACCTACAAGATAAAGAAGCTAAAAATACCCTTGCAAATAAAATAACGTAAAGGAAATACAATCACAAAGATATCAGTCTAATTAAAAAACTGGAGAAAACATTAAAACAAAAGTGACAGCGCACCCATACCTGCTTTTACAAAAAATCTAAAGAGAATGGACTTGGTTGCTAATTTGATCATGTGGATGACAGCAATGTGGCTAGTTGGAAGGTGAGGAGGATGGCAGTTGTTGCACTCACTGCATGGCAACAGCATCGTGCGTCTTATATAGTCCAATCCATGGGTTCATGGACTAATCATGTGGCAGTTGGCAGATGAGACCCAATCACATGCTGGAATTGCACTCATGACAATAAGTATTCACCCCTTTTAAAGTGACTCTCACTTAATTCAACAAATGTGCAGCCAACTGGTGCTAGAAGTCACACAATTAGTGAAATGGAGATCATCCAAGGTCAGTGAATTAGTTTCAAATGACTGTTGTACAAAGACACATCTATCTGGAAGGTCCAGTCCCTGGTGAATAAGCAATTCTGGCTGTATCTACACTATGAAGTCAATAGAAGAAGCAACTCCATGAAAAGCTTATTGAAAAGCACAAATCAGGGACTGTTTACAAGAAAATGTTCAAGTCACTGATTATATCCAATCAATTCCTTAATCCATCATTAAGAAATTGAAGAAATATGGCACATGTGCAGATCTGTCTGGAGCAGGCTGTCCTGGATACTTTTTACATGCACTGTATAAGAAAGTGCATATACTATGTGTACTTCTGAAAGAAACGGTCATTGCATTTCAGTTGTGAGAAATTCCATGTAGTTGTGTGATATATAAGAGAGTAGGGTCAAGCCATCTTTGATTAAAAGTGAACAAAAACAAAAAAAAGGTAAGATAAAAAAAATCCCCATTCCTCTTGGCATTTTAAATCTATTTTATCTGCCTTAGCAACCACACCCATGTTATACAAACCAAAGGGGAGTGGGGGTGGGGTGCAGTGGTGGGTGGAATGGGTGATCAAGTAATATTATGTGAATACTTTGATAAAAGGTGCACCAAATAGGAGACGTTGAAGACATACAGTGGTCCCTTGTCTATTGTGGGGGTTACGTTCCAGACCCTTCTGCGATAGACAAAATCTGCGAAGTAGCGACCATATTGTAACCATTAAATATTGGTCGATTCACCCGTCTCCAGGGCTGTGGGTCAAGCGGGTTGCCATTATCTTGCGTTTTTTTGCTCATATCTTTTGTGGGTTTCCATGCTAAACACCCCCAGCAGGATAGAAAACAATAAGAATGCGGACTCAACATCTGGGACACCGAGCAGGGCAATAAGCAAATACAAAACAATAAAATATCTGACCAAATATTCAACAAAATAAGATCCAAGGCACAACATAAATAAACACCAAAATAATAAACAAAATAAAGTAGGGCTGTCAAAATTAGCGCGCTAACGCGGATTAATCCAACACCATAATTAATCAGATTAAAATTTTTAACGCAATTAATGCATCTGCAACGCAGAATAACTCAAAATCCCTGAAACGTCTCCGACAACGTATTTCGGGTATTAAAAATTTGATGGGTTGCTTCTATTTTACCAGCGCAGCTTTTCCAGTGTGTACGGCATTAGTTTATCACCTCAGGAAACACACAGACCAATTAGGTACAAGTTCAGTCATCCCATGTGACGCTACTCAGCCAATGAATTGATCTCTGCATTCCAGCCATTAAACATCACAGCTGAGTTCAGAAAACAGGTGAGGGACAGACGAGAGGAGGACGGACAAAAAGACAAACAAGAAAAGCACTCAGAGAATGCAGTGCTCCACCAAGACTGTTCATTCCTTAATTTGTGTATTCAGAAATCACGGCAACCTAGAATCTGACCATTTAATATAGATTGACCCACAGACTAACTAAATAAATACTACATTACCTTGCGTGAGCAGGTATGTGTTGTGCATGCGTACATTATGTAGTACAGATACCAAATTGCGTGACCAAAATATGTAATGGGTCGAGTGAATTGTTGCAGGTGTTACCAACTCGATTCTGCCGCCGAACCGTGGTTGGACAGTCTCGGGTAGCGCTAGCCCGCTTAGCTTAGCATGGCTCGTTAATGGTAACCGCCAGATATAAGTCCGGACAAACTTTGCAGGGGGAGAATGAGGCACTTTATTGAACCGGCAGCAACTGTCCACACTTACAGTTCATCCAGGGTACACTGGCTTCTCACACTTGCCCTCTATGACTGGATATATCATCAAGGTGCATCTCACTATGCCTCCACTTCCACACTCCTCTCTGCAACACACACACACAGCTGCAGCGCTCCTCCTTACGTCACCCTCACTCACACACACACACACACACACACACACACACACACACACACACACACACACACACACACACACACACAAAGTGTTCAACTGTTTAAATTTTTTGAGATGCAGGTATTGTTAAAGATGTATAAAAGTTGGTTCAGGTTGTTCAGTCATTATTTTTCACTTTATTTTCAGATGTACAGTGATATTAAAAGTTATTTATTAATGTTGTCAAAATGTTTCTGAACCATACTGAATTTATTTGATTTGATGGTCAGTTATTGATTTACATGCAGACACTAATAAAACTACTAGGTTACATCAACATATATCACACTAATTCAAGTTAGACATTAAGGTTTTCTGGACCTTTGCTTTAATATATTTTCTCCGACTGCGCGTCTGAATTTTAGTTGAATACCTCTGCCCTAAACAACATGTTGGCCTTCTCTTTTTGAATACAAAAAAACAGTCCACCAACTTACAGTAATATGAACACTCTATATGTTTAATAAACATGTTAAGTGCATATATATTCCCTTCTTTCTTGAATCTGTTTCCTCATGCAAAATGAAATGCGATTAATATAGATTAAAAAGGAATAATATTTAATCACGATTAATCTAAATCAATCCACAGCAACCCTGTGATTAATCTGTTTTTGGTTTTTTTTCATTAAATTTAATTGTTTGACAGCACTAAAATGCAAATGAATACAATCATACACTGCCAAGGAACACGGCGGAGTTATGTGACCATCAGCATTTACTTCTCTGTGAATCTGTCTTTCCTGTGCAACATTACTGAAAATGGACTGACGGGTTTGGATGAAATTTTCAGGGAAGGTCAGAAATGACACAAGGACCAAGTGATTAGATTTTGGCTGTGATGTGGCTTATCGTCTGGATCTACGGATTTGTTAAGAATTTCCCATTGCAAGATATAGCGGCCAGTACGGCGTCACTGTAACCATGACAACAAGTGAACGCTGCCAGGTCCCTGCTGACGATCACATGATTGTGATCCTACTACAAATCCACCGTTGCCGACTTATCGGAAATGATACAAGGAACAATTGATTAAACTGTGGGGGTGTTCCTGACTCCCATCAATTCCTGCCGCCTGCTACATATTTAGGTCAGGCGAGTCGATATCCGTACATAACGTACACATGCAGAACACACACCTGTGTTCAGCGCAAGGTCAGGGAATGAACAGTCTTGGCAGAGTATTGCGCTCTCTGAGTGCTTTTCTTGTTGATATATATTTCAAGGTTTTATAAACCCTCCCAACACACATCACTGCAGAGCAACACTATGTGCAGCAGTGATCAGACATCTGTATGAAACGGACAAGGCCAGATGCTGAATGCTGCTATAGACAGGAGACAGAGGAGACTGATGCTACAGTCGCTGAGCCAATCAGAGCCCAGTGCTGGATGCTATGCATTTTATCTCTATTAAATATTCTTTTAATATATTTTAATTATTATTTTTTACATATATTTTATATTGTTTTCAATTTTTTTAGGCTAGAAAAATGCTTATTTTACCACAAAAATAATTAAAATAATGCAGCGATGACAGAGCTGGTAGCTATGACTGAACTGTGGTGCTGCAATGCACTATGGGAGTTCGGCATGTAGGGGGTTTAAATGTCATTATTGTGTTTATGTTAGTGTTACAGCGTTATTAGTGTTTGTGTTTTATTGTGTTTTTATAGTTTAGTCAGCCTAGTTAGTTTGGTTAAGTATTATGTTATCATGACCATGAGTGTAAAGTGTGTTTGATGACTTCCTGCCACATTTTTAATATTGCTGATGTCTCTGTGTCAAAATAAAAGCATCTGGCACTGGCAGTTGCATAGTGCATAAAAGGAAGATATTCAACGCAGCTCTCTACAATAATAAATATAGAAAAATATCTACACCACAAAATTCCGTGATATAGCAAAACATCTGCGATACCAAATGCAATTTAAAAATGTGCTATACAGTGAGACCATGAAATGTGAACCGCTATACAGCAAGGGACCACTGTACACCATTGCACTCTGTTTGGGGTTAGTAGGGCCACATAATTAGCCATAGAGTTACATAGTCTATTATACTGGTTCATTAAAAATAAAGGGTAGCTGACCAGCTGAGCCCAAGGCAGGAAAAAGAAGCTTTGGTTTTTTTTGTTTTTTTAAAGGAAAAGAAAAGTGGTGTTCCTGATGGAATTTATTTAGGTTTGGGCTCTGAATGAAATCCTGAGGATTTCATCTGACTAATATTTTTCACTATACTGTGGAAAATACAATTATTTTTACTTAGTTTTGGAAGATGCCTTCACACACAGTGCTTTACATGGAATGGGTAGTTTTACTTGTTATTAGATGCAATTTTTTTGCAATAATAGATTAATCAGATGAACACATATTATTGGTAAAAACTTTCTTTTTCCAAAAAATTGGTAGCAATAGGAACATATAATACATAAATGGAAAAAGCTTATTGAACTAGAAAAGAGAGCGCAGTTCTCTGCCAAGGCTGTTCATTCCCCCATGTGGCATTGTCATCACATCAATCCGCCTTGTTCCTTGGCGGAGTAAAAATTAAAGGCATGAGAAAATCATCAATTAAAAACAAGTCAACCCTGACTGTTTTGAACCAAAATGGCAAAAATTGACATGTAAAGTGTCATTTTGGAGGTAACACATGAAACTATTGTGCGCAGGTCCATGTCGATGGATGGATGAATATTTATGTATAGGCATATTTATTTATTTAGATTTATATGTATGTGTGACATGTACAGCATGTGTAAGTGCACAATTATTACTCCACTCTTTCCGGCTTTGCAGTATAAAGGACAAGTTCTGATTTTCTGTTTCACTTAAATACAAGATGAGCAGAAAATGGAGCTCTTCCAGTGGGTTTTTAACCTAAGCAGAAGCTGCATACTTTAACATTTATGCAGCATTTACCTGGATCTTGAGTTTTTGCATATAATGCTAAGCATTAGTACAAAAATGAGTATCGGCCCAGTTCAACTAGAGCTACCAATTTCATTCAGTAAATTATTCAGTTATATTAAGAAAAAGCCCAAATCAAAAGTAGCTCCCTAAATAATTTCTAGCATTTTTATACTCTCCAGTTTATCAATATCACTAGAAAATATGATCTTGAACACTTGTAATGCAAAACGAATATCTGCTGTGCAGAAATGTACAGTAGGAAGCAGAAGTTTACATCCATCATCTATACACCGCTTAATCCTCACTAGGGTCGCGGGGGGGTGGAGCCTATCCCAGCTGACTCAGGCGAAGGCAGGGGACACCCTAGACAGGTCGCCAGTCTGTCACAGGGCTACATATAGAGACAAACAATCACTCTCACATTCACACCTACGGGCAATTTAGAGTAATCAATTAACCTCAGCATGTTTTTGGACTGTGGGAGGAAGCCGGAGAACCCGGAGAAAACCCACGCATGCACAGGGAGAAGATGCAAACTCCATGCAGAAAGATCCCGGGAAAGCCGGGACGCGAACCAGGGATCTTCTCGCTGCAAGGCGAAAGTGCTAACCACTACCCCACTGTGCAGCCCCAAAAGTTTACATACACTTGTAAAAACCGTGCATATCACAACAGTCTTGAATTCAGAATAATTCCTACACCTTTAATTATCTATAATGGAATCGTGTGTTTTTGTCACACCAAAACATGATTTTTTAATTTAATTTTATTCTTTCATAGATTTATTATAGGTTTTCTGGAAATATGACAAAATGTACAGGATCAAAAGTATACATACACCAATGTGAATATTTGGTTAAATGTCCCTTTGCCATTTTTACTTCTAGTAGGGGCTTTTGGTAGCCACTTATAAGCTTCTGATTGTATCTTTGACCACTCCTCTTGATTGAACTGGTGCAATTCAACAACATTTGCTTTTGGCCACTTAGCCATTTCTTTTCCACTTTTGATATGTGGTTGGGTTAATTGCGCTGTTGGAACATCAGATGTGTCCAGGACACAGCTTTCTGGATGATGATATTAGATTTTTCCAAAGAATGTCTGGTTAAATCTCCTTCTTTGTTATTCCATTTCCTTTGTGTAAAGCATCGGTACAAGTGCTGGCAAAGCAACCCTAGAGCATAATATTATCATCTCTCAGCTTGATGGTAGGTATGGTGTTCTTAGTGTTTGATCATAAAGCTTTCCTCCAGATATCCTATTCATTGTCCATGTGATCAACAGCAAACTTAAGTCAAGCTTTAAGATGAAATATTTGAATTTCTAAACTTTTCTTCACTGGAAGACAATGATTAGTGATTAGTCAGTTATTAGACTGCTTTGATCTGGCAGATCAAATGTACACTTCTGGTCAAAAGTTTGGACACAAGTCAAAAGTTTGTATTGTTTTCTACATTGTAGATTAATACTGAATATTAACACTTTTTTGTTTACAACATAATTCCATCTGTATTATTTTATTGTTTTGATGTCTTCAGTATTAATCTACAATGTAGAAAATCATTTAATAAAAAAACATTGAATGAGAAGTGTGTCCAAACTTTTGACTGGTTGTGTATGTGTCTCAGTCTATATTTAGAATGGCTTGTCACTTCACACTCTACTCTTACCTAAATGCATTTAGAGGGCCATTTTAAGCTCACAATTAAACTTGTTCTTTTCTAGCACTAACAAGGAAAACAATACATTCTTCCACCTACCAATCTACCAGACCCAGGAGAAAACCTAGATGACATTTTTAATGAGATTTGATTGATGTGTTCTGTCTTATTCTATAACAACATCAAATTTACATTTACACAAAACAAACAGTTACCATCAAGAAAAATTGGATTCTGAGCAATGGCAACTTACATGCACCTCTTGTGAGCAACTAAATTTGAATTTCAGTTTGTCAAAACTGTGTTTTTACTTCTTTGGTACAACTAGAAAAGTGAAACATTTCAAGACCAAATTGTCTTGTGGTTACTTAAAACAGACTCATCCAATATTCACTCAGGGCCTCCCACCCATGAGTTTGAAATATCATGTCAAGGAGCAAAGTTTAAAGGAATATACGGTTATACTAAGAAACAGAAATAAAATATCAAATCTAAAATAGCGTCACAGCCGCTAAAGGTGATCAGCGCTGATGGAGAGCAGCTGCTGGTTTGTGCAGCTGCAGCTCATCCCGATCACCTCCGGCATAAAAACGATCTCCCCACACCCGTTCAGTGTGGGTTTCAACTGCTTGTCACAGATAGACAACGGTGTGTGACACAGCCTGCTACAGTCGACCCGGCCCCGTCCCTCAGAGAGAACCTGGCGCCATAGTGAGTCTTGGCCTTAGTTGGCGTTTATAGTTTTTGTTGTATTTTTTGTGAATAAAACCCTTTACAATCACCTCGTCTGCCTGCCGTCCACTCTGTGCTGTTCTCACTTTGGGTTGCTGCTGCATATCCATATGCCTGAACCCCCAGAGCAGCCCTAAGGCGACAGTGGCAAGAAAAGCATCCTTTGAACAGGGAAGAAACCTTGAGCAGAATCCGGTTCTTTCTGTGGGGGACTCATCTGCCTGCTGGCTGGCTGGTTGAGAGGGACAGTAGAGGTAGAGAGGTAGAGGAGTAGAGAGGTAGAGGGGTAGAGAGGTAGAGGTATACTTCATATGGACCAGTGTATCTCGGAGGGAGCGTATGAGAGTCCTTGTGCAGTGGAGGCTCTGCTAAAGGACCAAACCCAGTGCCCAAGTTGGTATGCAGCAGCTGGGGTACAGTGACAGTCTGTTGACTTCTGGCAGTGCTTAGGGTGAGTGCTGCCCAAGCGGTGATGTTTCATCATACACCAAAGGGACAGCAACTTCTGCCTCCTGTTAAGGGGGTTGGAAACCAATCACTGCCATGAATGGAGACATACCTGTCAGCAGAGCTGACCAGGGAGTCATTAGCATATTCCATGCAAGAGAGGTGGGTGGACTAAGCAACAGCATGACAAGCTGTGACACAGTGAAGAGCCAGATTAGCCTGCTCCATCTTACCATTAGTTTGCGGATCATATCCAGAGAAGAGGGCAATCCAAGTCTCCAACACCTGACAGAAGGCCTTGGGAAACAAATTACAGGCCACCGTCTGACACTATATCCTTTAGAATACCATGATACCTAAATACACAGGGGTTTAGGAGGTTAGCAGTCTCTAAAGCAGAGAGGAGGATGGACATTGGAATAAGGTGAACGGCTTTAGAAAACCTATCTATGGTAGTCACAATAGTGGTATTACCTTCTGAGGAAGGTAGGTCAGAAACATCCTTTGCAATATAGGACCACGAATTTTGAGACATGATGGTGGACCTCTAGTATCGCAAATGGAAGAGGATGAGGGTATGGTGAAATTTGGAGGAGTGTCCCACTGAGTCACTGGAGATGTAACTCACTCTGGGATGAACAGGTAATCTAGTGGACAGTTCTCTGGCTGTGAGCAGCCCTGCTGTGCATCTTGGACCACCTTATAACCCTTCCGACCACACAAGAGGAGGGGAGGATGATTTCCTACATGGAGTCCTTCTCAGGGCGTCCAAACTGGCAAGAGAGTGTGTCAAGCTTGATGTTCCTGGTTTCTCTTTCTGGTTTGTAATCATTGGGCAGGTTACCAGAGAGCAGGTATATGGCACAGGTGTAAGGTCATTGAGGGTGGAAGTGGTATTGCCAGGTCTTTACAAAATACAGCGCTAATGCCGTGGCAGTCACAAGGTGCATAGGTGAGATCTACAGTCGGAGCAGTGTTAGGAGGGTGAGTAGTATTAGAGGGTACAAAAGAATGCAAACAGTGGCAGTGACAAAAGATGGCCCAGTTAGCTATGGAGGAGGTGGACCAGTCAACATGAGGATTGTGCAGTTTTAAATTAGGGAGACCTAAAACAACTGGGAACACAAGTGAGGGGATTACAAAAAAATAGTTGTGCTTGTGATGGTTACTTAAAAGTAGCAGCTTGTGATGATAGATATGCATGTTCAAGTGAAATTGGATGATTTATTTTACAAATGGAATCATACACATCTTTACGTTTGTGCTCAAATGTTTCGCACAACACTGCTTATCTCTACGAAGTTCCTGAATACTGCTGCAATGCTCACGTGATGCCAGAACAAAATCTTTCAAAACAGGAAAAAGAAACATGCTGCAGTAACATCGCCTTTCATTTTGCATGAGCAAACACATTTGAGAAAGAAGGATATATATATATATATATATATATATATATATTAAAAAAATGTGTTTTATATATATTAGGGCTGGGACTTTAATGTGTTAATTTTGATTAATTAATTACGCGTTAAATTTATTAACGCAATTAACTGCACCCTCCTCAGTTCCCTCATTTCTGGCACACCAGTAACTCTGATGAACACTCCAGCCCCATAGGTGGTGGTAATGAACCTGAAGTCTGTTTGTAGCCATGAAGAAGAAGCACAGGAAGCACTGAGTGACGTCAGTGCACTGGTGAACAGTGAAGGAAGATGAGATTGAGCTTGTTGGGCAGAAAATTTTCAAATTTAAAATTGTACAACAAACAGTTTTCTGATCACTGCAGCACTTCAAGCTGACGGTATCACCTCAATGTAAAACATGTTGCTGTTAGCACCAGAGCTAACATTAGCTACGACAGTCCTGCTAACGGTGTAGCCATCCCATAATAGATCACTTTTCTAGACAGTGCTTGAGTTTACAAAAAGTCTTAAAATGTTGAGTATAATCGCTATAATTGCACTTTGAGTTTGCAGTAATCTGTGAATGTAGGAGAGAGATAAAAAATGCAGATAAATAGAAATGAAACTATTTTATTGCATCAGTTATCACACTGTGGAGGCTCTGCCTCCTTGGAGGAGTAATAATTTAAACAACAAAAATATCTGTCTTGTAATAACTTCATTATAAACTTTTTGTTTGTAAAAAATTACACAAAAATTTTTATTCCTAAAAAAAGAACCATCAAAATTACACCATTTATCAGACCCACAAACGATGAAAACAGAATGAATCTCTGGATTTTCAAGTTTCTGAAGCTCCTTGAAGTACTTATGCTGATTTTATGTGCCATACAGTGGAAAAACTAAACTAAATTCAGGTGTTAAATCATCAAAATCACTTTTTTCTTCATGTCCCATTTTTAAATTTTTATAAATTTTAAATTATAAACACATGTCTATTCATTGATTCAACTGTCAACCACAATTTTGTTTGAATTGAAAAACTTCACTTGTGTCAAATATTGCTATTTGACAAAACTGCAATTATTGCGATTAATTAATTACAAAGCCTGTAATTAATTAGATTAAATTTTTTAATCACAGGGGCGCCCGTATAGCTCAACGCGTTGAACGGGTGACCCATATACGCAGCTGGCCCGGGTTCGATTCCCGCTCACGGCCCTTTGCTGCATATCTTCCCCCGACTCTTCTGCCCTGTTTCCTGTCTCTCTCTCACTGCGCCTGTCGAATAAAGCCCACAAAAGGCCAAAAAAATATAATTTAAAAAAAAAAATAATAATTTTTTAATCACGTCCCACTACTAATATATATATATATATATATATATATATATATATATATATATATATATATATATATATATATATATATATACTATATATATATATATATATATATATATATATATATATACACACACACACATATATATATAGATATATATATATATATATATTGAAAATGCCGGGGGTCAATACGAACAACTACGGGGCATTAAAAATGCAGACAGTCTGATGAACCTTGCCAAATAATGCTAAGTTGCTGTATGAGTTTCTGCGTAATGTTGCTGATGTTCCTGCTCCTGTACAGAAGGCCAAACAGACATGTTGGGCAGTAAATCGGTTATTCTGACTGATGTATATGAATATATTTTCTCTGACATCAGGATTAGTACTTTTTCTGTGAAGTTATTTTTTTGGATATATGTATGTGTGTGTATATATACATATATATATATATATATATATATATATATAATATATATATATATATATATATATAAACGGCCGAACGTAAAAATTAAAAATAAAATAAATAAAACTGTTTGAACAAGGTCATCTGAAAATACAGTCAGTATTTACATCATGGAGTGTAGATATTAGCTTAATGCTATCAAATATTTTATTCACGTTATTAACACTGAGTTGGCACCTGGCCTGATTAACTTAAGCTGCCGATATGTTACCTAACGTTAAATGACCATCAATATTTTGTGAATGTCTATTTAACTTGTAAAATCTATTATGAGTTATCTTAAGCTAATAACTTTTCTCCCGTAAGTCGCTGCCGTATTTTCCAAGACAAAACTCCTCTGACTCTGTGACCTGGTGCCTGGATGCTTGACGCGATGCGCTCTCGTGACTAATTAATGTCGTATTAACCTGACGTATCAAAGAGTAGATACTGAGCAAGATAGTTATCTGTAGTTTATCTTAGTAATCGTGAGTACCCAACACAGTGCAAAAGTCTGCTGTGAAGGTGGAGACATGCGGTGGTGGCGTATTTGTGACAATTTAAAAAAAAAAAAGAAAAGAAATTTGAAAGAGCGGCGGCTAGGATTTAGGAATGGCGGCCTGCCACTGCTGAATGAATGTAGAGGAAACACTGACATTGTGTGTGTATATATATATATATATATATATATATATATATATATATATATATATATATATATATTGAAAATAAACAATGAAAATAACACCCTACAAATTGTATTGTATAAATTTACCTGACTAATGTAAAATATTATATAGAATACAAATTTACCTGACCAATTTAAATATTAAGGTTAGGTCCCTAAAATGTTTCATAAAATACAAATTTAAAATCAAGACACCACAAAATTATTAATTATAAAAATTTTGCTTCAGAGATTTTGAGTCATTCTGCTTTGCAGATGGGTTAATTGGGTTAATGAGATTAATCATGAATGGAATAATCCACATTAATGCGTTAATTTTGACATCCCTAATTAAACAATAAAAACACTGAATTGTTGGTACCATCCTGAACATAGGCAGATTGGTACAGTCATGGGTGTATTTTGAGCAAAAAATACAAAGTAAAAGGTCCCATAACCCCATATGTGGGATTAGGAGGTTGGTGTCAGAAGGAAGATGTCTGGTAATGGAGAAAGTAGGGAGAGGTCTTGTTATATAAAGTTTTGTGATTAAAGTGAATGACTTTCAACTGAATCTACTGTGGAAGTTCTGTAGGAAGGGAGTGATGTTAAAAGAGCAGGATTGAGTTGTAGAGTTCAGTATGAAGTTATCAAAGCCAACCTCACAATGTCATCTGGTCCTCTGAAAATGGTGGCAGATCTGATGGTGTGCAGTATATTTTGCAACTCTGATATAAAACCCTGACAAAGTAAGCACTGCTGCTCTATTTTCAACTCAGTGGATCAGAAGGCTTTAGATTCTCCACACATTTCATGTTTGTGAGAATTTGGGTTGCGACAGTTGCCAAGAATGAGCTGGCACAGTGCTTCGCAGGTTTCGACTGTATGACGGTGTTTGTGTTCACCCGGACCATGATATCACATCTGAGGTCTTCCCGTTTGTTCTGATCGGGCAGAGCTGGCCCACTTTCAAATATGCCTGTTTCTTTTCAGTAGCAAGTGATTTATCTGACACACGTTGACTTGTTGTCTCCACTCCAGAGTGAAGGGAAGGTATCCACTGTAGACAGCTATGAATAAAAAAGGACAAAAGTATGATTCATTTTTTTCATTACCATGGCGATAGATGCTTTTGAAACATGCTGGCTACTTGCTTTTGAAATAAAGAATCAGATACTGCAGACCCTTGGGCATAGATGAAAGACAGAAGAGATGTTAGAAAGTGTGAGCATGGCCTTGTGGCGGGCACATTGCCATGAGGCAGAGTGCTACAGCTCAAAGCTCTACTCTGCCAAGGGAGCACAGCTTATCATTGTCATGGTTTAGGGTCTTTTGAGTCCACAACATAATAATGTTGCTAAACTAGTTCTGCATACTATCTACTGGTCGCAGTGATTTCTACTCCACTGCAGCTAGAGAACTGATAATATTTTCTAATCTAAACATGTTTTCCCTCTGTGCTCAAGGGAGCGCTCATTCTAAGTGTTTGCAATAATAAGTGTTATTAGTTTTTTAAATAATTCAAGCTGCATTAACATCCTGATTGCAGCATTACAGTGTACCACAGGATGGTTTGGAAAGTGGGTGTCTGGCAGGATTCTTTTTATTTTTTCAAGGCTTCACCCTTCAGGTTTAATCAGTGATCTCAACGTGTGACTGTTTTTGATCAGGAGAGCTGGGGAAGGTGCTGATTTCACCTCGCTAGAATAAGAGGAGAAGCGCAGGGCTGCTGGGAAAATAGAGGAGAACACAACCTCATCTGCCGCTGCACAGACATCATCAGACATGTATACAGGAGGGAACATTTCAGTGGCTGCTTGGTGGATGTTAACTTTTTATGGCAAGGAAACAGCTCACATGGAAAACATTAGCACAGATTAACTGTGGCAACTGGTTTTAATTATGCAGCTATACAGGTAAAATGAATGTATATATGAGCCCCACAGCTGTATTTTAGGTTTATTAGTTTGCCGTTGTTGAACCTGTGGGGACAATGAAATGGTAAATGTAGCCATGAGTATTAATAATTTACAACAGTAAACGTACATTTAAATACACTTGAAAGCAGAATGGAATATACAGAATCTTCACTGACACTAGGGGAGGGATTTTAAAAGAGCAGCACCAATTAAATAAAGATTGATTAAACATTGATTCATCACAATTAATAAAAACAAGATAAAACAAAAGACAGTAGTAGTAGTATTAGCAGTTAACAGTCACCAGCAAAGTTGTGCATGTTTGCGAGCTGACATTTGCTACTTAGCACACAAAACATGATTAGTTATTTTAAAAACGATGTTGGGCCATTAACCAAAGTAAAATTTGAATGAATGTACTTTAAACTCAGTCCAGTTAAAGTAAATCTAAGATGCCTTCGAAGACAACACAGACTCATGAAGAGCTTTCGTCTGTCAGTATTTTTTTTTTCTGTAGTATTTGTGAAGCAGCCAGATGTTACATTTAGTATGTAAGCACTGTTTTGTGTCGAAGTTTAAATATTATTTTCTAGAACTGAAACAGATCAAGGTGACATTACATTTGCATTACATTTTCTTTTTTCCTGGTAGTTTCTCTTGGCCAGGGCATGCTCTGTTTGGATCTAGGAACTCTAAGTAGAATAAAATATATTCTGTGTACAGTCATGCTCCCATACAGAGAGAATCCTGTTGCTTTAGGTGATTTTAGAATCTGTCCTATAGCTTCACAATTAAAATGAATTTAAATTCTATGTATATCTATCCACAGAAATGTTGAGAATGCTGACAAATATGGGCCATATACAGCTAAATACCACTTAGAAACTTTTGGCAGCTTGTAGCAAGTCTTGTAATCTGGGCAGTATGAACAGCTTTAAAGCAGGCTGAAAAACACTACGGGGATCCAAAAAGAGCTAATCTTTTAAATGGCATTTACAGTACTTGCATCAGTATCAACACTGGGCTCTATTTAGACATAGTTTAGTTCATTCGGTTGGTTGTTTTATTATTAGAATGATTATTTATGCACATGAGAGCACTGTGACAGCCTGAGCATGAACAATTTCTATGGTGTCTTCTCTAAAATATCCGATATTTTACATTAAATATGGCAGTCACAGCACAGGTAAGCGAAGAAGCAAAGCTAGTAAAGGCACAGTGCCAGCTACTGTCTGTAATATTAAAGGATTTGGTAATTCTGCGATTGCACTGGGATGTAATAATCTCTGCCTTTTGTTTTGTTTTGTTCAGCGCTAACCAATAACCAAAGGATATGAGAATGAAGGATAAATGAGTAAATAAAGGCCTCTTATTTTACATACAAGCTCATTTATGCTTACTTTACGAAAAATTCCGCAGCTGAAACACCAGCATACACCAACTGTCAGGTCATTCTACCATTGACAGCATCTTTGCACCAAACCATGTAAATATTTGACCTGCTATTTTTGCTTTGCAACTTCAAGTATTCTTGAGCTTCATTTCTGAAACTCACCCTCAGCCTACAATACTCAGCAAATTGCTGCTTTACATTGAAATGGATTGATTGCACAGCTGGATTATGACTGAATCATGATCCTAATGATGCTAAAGATGATACTCCTAACCAAGTCATTTTTAGGTGCCAAGAAACAAATTGCTTGTGTATTTTTCTGTTTAAACTGATCACTGCTATTTGTAATGTGACGGATGTATGTGTGTCATAAGTGGGATTGAAGACCTTTAGGTCACCATGCTCTCATCAGGAATGGGGCTCTAGTCTGTAGAAACTCCTTTGTTGATGTATGGAATGTAGACTTAGGCTTTCTGGTCAGAATTCCACAATTCAAAGCAAGTCAACTGAAAAAAAGTCTTGTGTTCCCGTCTTGACTTTGAAAGAGAGATGCCAGATAAATTCTGCCTTTTTCTTAGCAACCTGGGTTTTGTGTTTTGTTTTTCAAGATCATAAAAGTCATAGTTGTTTGGAAAATATATAGAAAAAGGTAGAGACAAATGTCCATATATCTGTAATTTTAGATGAGACGATGTAAATCTGTCAGTGTAATCATTAAAATACATCTTGTTTCTCATGTTGGGTAAACCTTACTGAAGTAATCAGGATTTAGTTGAGCAAATGTTTTTCAGCTGAAATTTTCAGAGAATCGGGTTTGTTAAACCATAAACTGTAAATCATAGGATGTATGTATGGTTGCTCTTCACCTTTACATGAGCTGTTTCTGAAATTGTTCTTTACTATGTGTAAAAAACTAAATTAGTCAGGGAAGAGTTGACACAGTTGTTTTAAGTTGATAACTAAGATAACAAAGACCCCACCACTGAAAATGTATGAGCTGTATTTCTTGCTCTGCATGATCAATATTCATTTATCCAAAGGCCAATAATATTTTGTCAGAAAGAATAATGTTTTTGTTGTTGTTGTTGTATTACATAATATAAAGCAAAAATACTTGACATACTGAGCTAGTATCCACATTCTGTACAAACCAGTGTCTCTGTGTACCAACTAAAACAGATAATGGATACACAATATACAAAGCAAGTCTTCCCAGATTTAAGTGTTAGTACAGATATATTGATTTCTAAATGAACTGAAAGAACTGACTAAGTCATCATGCATTTTGGTCCTTTAGGCTCCCCATACAGAGACAAGATCACTATTGCCATCCTACAGCTTCAGGAAGAAGGGAAGCTACACATGATGAAGGAGAAGTGGTGGAGAGGAAATGGTTGTCCAGAGGAGGAGAGTAAGGAGGCCAGTGCCCTCGGGGTGCAAAATATTGGAGGGATCTTCATCGTCCTGGCAGCTGGACTTGTTCTCTCCGTGTTTGTGGCAGTAGGAGAGTTCCTCTACAAGTCCAAACAGAATGCACAACTTGAGAAGGTAAGTAATACTTCTCACATTCATCTTAGCTTCGTTATTTAGAACAATAGCAGAATTTCTTACGATAACCACATGTGTCATTAAAAGCAGTCTCATGGCAAAAGCAAATACATCTATGCTAAAATGAAACAAAATATATGCTAAGTATATTTATTTTCTATTTTATCATTTCAAGTATATAATTTAAAGAAGTTATCTGTCAGTTTGCGAAAACTCACACTATAATGACAATATATCATATACAATAAGATAAGGGTTGGTTTCTTTGCATTTATTCACTTAGGCCCAATGGCGACAACGAGATAAGAAACGTGAGGAATTCTGCTGTCACCATGGATCCAAGCTAGACTTTAACCACCATCTCAAATGACCTCAAGAAAAACTCCAGAACCATTTTTCTATTGTAATCCAATACAATCTAAAATTTCCCCAAGCTATTTTTTTCTGACAGTCCTGAAGGCATGGGAACACTAAGAGCAGCTTAATAAAACATTTAGAGTTCTAGCAGTAAAACATAGTTGGATCACATGCATATGTGTTGCGAAGGTTTGCTCTGCTGCATGAACCACATCTTTAACAGCCACCTCCCCACTGCTCCTTCCACTCTGCAAGCTCCCTTTCTGTTTATGCTGTAGCTATTCTCACTGTTCATATCTGGTGCATTTAGCTTGTTTCACTGGAGCTTCCCAGCAAACATTTTGGGACTGACTAGTTGCTAATATGAAGGCCTGCACCATCAGTGAAATGCAGATAGAAAGTACATCAAACATAAGTCACACAACAGTGATGTACCGATACACTGGTGTTCCAAGAAAGTGCATCATGCCTTAAAATTCCAAATGTTGTCTTAAATTCCTCAGTTTATGGCAATATTTTTTTTCCAGATTGCATCACATAAGACTGATAGGTGATGATGCAGTTTTGCATTGGCTGTTGCTTTCAGCTTAGTCTGACCCAGATACAAGCTACAGGTCTGAGCCTGCCATTGGCCGTTCATGTCATCCGGCTTTTTTCTCCTTCCTTCCGCTATCTGCATGTTATGGTTTACTATGGGAAACAACAACAACCTCTGTTTTACCAAAACTGTTGCATAAAGGCAGTAAATGCTCATTTTGGAATATTGAGACAGTACCTCTCAATTAGCAGTTAGCTTTGGCTTAAGAGAAATATAAGAAAACTATAATTATTAATCCTTCCTTATACTTTTCTTTGTGATGCTGGTCATTATGTCGGCATGTCCTCTTGAAAAGGGCTTGGGAATGGGAAATTCCTCGATAATGCACTTTCTCTAAATAGCAGTGTATATGGTATTGGTAATGACTTCTTAAAGCCCAACTCTGTCATGAATGAAAACCTGGAGCAATTTACTAAATTGTTGTAGAACAGTATAGAAAATATTGCAGATGTCCGTTAAATGGAAACTGGGGCAAAGTCAATATTCACACTTAACCGATTCCTAAAAATATCTAAGCTGCTTTCCTGCTACTACTGCATTAGGTTTCAAGCAGCTAGAACTGTATGAAAGAGAGTTTTGATAAATCGATGTGTTATGACATAAACAAATCTGTATATAGATTAGTATGTTTTATTTGGCATAAATGTAGCTACAATGAAGAATATGCTCATTTGGACTTCTTGTAAGATTTGTGTTTTCATTAGCAGAGAAAAGAAAAGTATTTTTATTTATTTATTTTGTACATAGTCTGCTGTAAGACAGACACTAAAACATGTTGGTCAGGATTAATAATGACTAATAATATAGATAATAATTAATAATGATTATGACAGTAACTCCAGAGAGATTTATTGTAGAAGCCAGTTAGTAAAGAAAGACAATGTGTAGAAAAGAAAATGTATATTCAAATTACCAATAGCAAATGCATAAGAAAGACATAGATACAGTTTTTCATCACCATTGTTATTGTAGCAGTTCACAGCAAACAGGCTGCTGACTTTTCAGCAAAGACAGACAAACACACAATGCCAAAAGTGTAAATTCTTAGGTAATGTTTTTGTTAAAAAAAATAAATAAATAAGAAAAAAAGAAAAAATGGAAACGGAATTTTCTGTTTTCTTACTACGATATTGCATACTGAGATAATAATTGAACGACCACTTTTCACACACTTTGTGGAATCTGTTCATGTAGATTTTAGTCAAGACATCTTCAAAGGCTCTTTTTCTATTGTCTTGTAGGTCACACTGTCACAACTGTGTACTGATTACGCTGATGTATCGAGCTAAAAATATGTTCCAAAGTCTTTGAGGGCAATTAGCAAATGAACAATTACTCAGTACTTTCAATGAGCAGAGATGGCATAAATCTTTGAAGCGAGCTCTCTGCTCATGCTATTTTGCTGAATAAGTAATAGGCTGTCATGGCAGGACAGAAGCATAAATTCTGCTTGTGGACTTGTACTGTACTTATCCCCAATAAGTTTCCTTCAGCGTTTGATTGTATTGATTATACAGTGTTTTAGCTTAGCCCAGTAGCCTCATATTGATGAGTCAGACACCCCTTGTTGTGTTAGTTAGCTGAACAAAATCACTCAGGACATCAAATATGGCAACACACGATGAATGCACAACTATGCATACAGTATACAACATAAACACATACATACCACAAGGCTGTGAAACAATAATACTTTATACTGTAAAGGTCACACATTAATAATGTTATTTCTTTACAGTAATGTTTACTGGCCAAACTGTCAATGAGCTGCAGTCTTGCTGCAAACACCAGCCAATAGCCATGAGGCAGCTTTCTACTACAACCACAGACAACACAGTTACTGATACAAGCAACTCCTCTGAGAAAAAAAAGAAAACATTTAAGGCAACTTTTATTTTGCATTTCAATTAGTGCAAACATTTTCCAGGTGGAAGCAAACGAAACCCTGCATTAAAAAGGTAATTTTGAGTAGCTGACCAGCTTCAATATCAGCTTATGAAAAAACCTGCTTTTCAGAAGTGAAACGTACTAATGCTATATTAGTAAATCCCCCTCCCTCCAAACGGTCATAAAACCTTTACACTCTTTTGTTCTTCTTCTTTTTATTTACATTAGGCCTGAAAGACATTTAAATTCTATGGACAGACTTTAAAATTAATTTCAATCAGTTTTGGTCATGTTAAGTAGCAAAGATAAACATACATTTAAATTTGCTTTATATTTTAAAAGAAAAAACAAACACTGGTTAGTATTAGGGAACCGACTTTTTTTTCTTCTTTTACATTTTAGTTTGTGGTTAAATGATAGAACTAATATAGTACATAACAGATGTGAGTAAACCCATGTACAAAATCAATCAAATTATTTAAAATTGTATCACCTTACTTGCATTACTTGTAATATGAACAGTTGGGTGTTTGCACTTATGTCAATTTTTTAAAAAATTAACAGTTTCGATTTACGATATTAATTATACAGTCCCCACAGAAGAAAGTTAATGCAACAAAAGGCTACTAACTATATACTTTCTGTATACTGTATACTGGAAACTGTATACTTTCCATTACTGCGATCCAAATTTTCCTGGGTCAGGAAGCAAGGGTCTATTTTCTTGGGCACGATCCATAAAGGCTGATTTTAGGCAATGTCCTTCTCACAGACAGATCTGTAGCAGAAATTTTGATTTCCATTTATAACAATTGTGGTGGATGAGCATCAGTTATTCAGAGTCAGATTGTACAAATAGCACACTGTCGCTAGTGACAGTTTGGGAGAATGGCCACTGTAAATCTGAAGTAGTGGTACTGTGGCTTGTTCTATACCTCCTAAGTACTGCTGTCACTGTGATTCCACAAATTTTTAATTGTCAGGACTCTGTGCAGGCCAGTCAAGTTCATCCACACCAGACTCTGTCATCCATGTCTTTATGGACCTTGTTTTGTGCTCTGGTGCACAGTCATGTTGGAAGAGGAAGGACCAGCTCCAAACTGTTCCCACAAAGTTGGGAGCATGGAATTGTCCAAAATGTCTTGGTATGCTGAAGCATTCAGAGTTCCTTTCACTGGAACTAAGGGTCCAAGCCCAGCTCCTGAAAAACAAGCCCACACCATAATCCCCCCTCCACCAAACTTTACACTTGGTACAATGCAGTCCCACAAGTATGGTTCTCCCGGCAACCACCAAACCCAGACTGATCCATCAGATTGCCAGATGGAGAAGCGTGATTGGTCACTCCAGAGAAGGCGTCTCCACTGCTCTAGAGTCCAGTGGTGGCTGCTTTACACCACTGCATCCCATGCTTTGCATTGCACTTGGTGATGTATGGCTTGGATGCAGCTGCTGGGCCATGGAAACCCATTCCATGAAGCTCTCTGCTGAAGCACTGTTCTTGAGCTAATCTGAAGGCCACATGAAGTTTGAAGGTCTGTAGAGATTGACTGCAGAAAGTTGTCCACCTCTTGGCACTATGCTCCTCAGCATCCACTGACCCCGCTCCGTCAGTTTACGTGTCCTACCACTTGGTGGCTGAGTTGCTGTCGTTCCCACACACTTCCACTTTCTGATAATACAGCTGACAGTTGACTGTGGAATATTTAGGAGCCAGGAAATGTCACGACTGGATTTGTTGCACAGGTGGCATCCTATCACAGTTCCATGCTGGAATTCACTGAGCTCCTGAGAGCGAGCCATTCTTTCACAAATGTTTGTAAAAGCAGTCTGCAGCCTAGGTGCTGGATTTTATACACCTGTGGCCATGGAAGTGATTGGAACACCTGATTCTGATTATTTGGATGGGTGAGCGAATACTTTTGGCAATATAGTGTATATTACATGCATTCTAAACACGTCCATGCAAATGTGTGTGTTTGGAAATCAAAGCTATGCTAATACAGTCATTTTTTTTAAATCAATTTTTACAAACCTGTCCACAGACAACAATGGTAGTGTCCAAAGTCTTCATAATTTCCATCTACTTTTAAGTAAGAGACCAAAGATGATGTACTCGGTCAATAGGTCAGCCAGAGGAACATTTGATGGTGCTCCAGGTGTAGATGATTTTACTACCTTATCTGCGACACAGTTCATGTTTGTGGGTGTGTGGATAATGCAACTCATGTAATAAGGCTTATATTAGCTAATCTTTGCATTATTGCTGTTGTTATGTAACCCGGGCAATAACGGTAACTGGATACATTAAACGGTGGTCCAGGACCTGCAGAGTATACCCTTAACAATAAGGCAGTTAGATGCATGGGTATAGTATATCAGACTTTTGCATGTTTAAGATTAAGTTTTTTTCAAGGGGTAATCCAAAGTTGTTTAAATCAATCCAACTGGACTTTAAGAAAGTTCCTTGAAGACGTTTCACCTCTCATCCAAGAGGCTTCTTCAGTTCTGGTGGTGGTTGATGTTGCCTCAGCTTATAACCTCTGTGAGGTGTGGTCAGTGTTATACACATTCCAACGACCATTGCCAAGGCCCGTCTGGCTCCTCAACGATGGAGTGACAAAGGGGGTGGTTGAAATGCGAGTGTCACTGAGCCCTCATATGCTAATGGAGGTTGTTAGCATGAGCCACTTCACATGAGTCATTCTGCTGAGTAGTTCTTTTGGGGAGTTTTGAAAGGACCTGATTGTAAAATGGCGAAAGATGATGTCGCAGACCACCCCCCCGTTCAGAGATGGCTTCTCCACTTTGACATGGATGGCTTCTTTCATGCCTCTCTCAAACCATCTGTCCTCCCTGTCCAAAATCTGAACATTGGCGTCTTGAAATGAGCGTCCCTCTTCCTTGAGGTGAAAGGAGACCGCCGAATCCTGTCCTGAGGAATTGGCTCTTCTGTGTTGAGCCATTCACTTGTTAAGTGGCTGTTTGGTTTCCCCTATGTAGAGATCTGGATTCAAGGGGTAATGTAACCAGGAAGAATCTTCACAAACATCAACTTTCATATGCATATTTCTGTTGGTAATTTCTAAGGTTGGTGCAGGCAACTGAGTTAGCATAAGTTTTCCAAATCAAAATGCTTACTGGGATGATGCATTCATATTTTCATCATATGTTTTTACCTTTAGATATAAATTTGAATTGTCTGACAAGTAATCACCCAAATTGCTCTTAGTCAGATAGTGCAGTATGTAACACTTGAATTCAAATAATACATTTACAGTTAGTTTTTCTAGTTTTCATTAGCTTGCATATCTAACACAACATCAATCCCTAAACAAGGACATTTATCTGCCCAAAGTGAGCAGACAGATACAATGAAAGACAGATACGATGAAAAAACCCACCAGGCTCCTTACAGGACCTTCAAAGGACTTATCTGACACATTTTTTTCACATTTTTTTCTATTCAAACTGTAACACACCACCTGACTTTAAATTTTGTACTGACAATGAATTGCTCTCATTCATGCACAAATGCCACTACTGCAATGTGTTATAGACTGCTTTATAGGCATGCCATTGATTGGAGCACATGAGAATAATTGACACACTGTCATTTGTTTATTTGGGACTGCACATATTGATGTATTTAGTATTTAGATAAAATTGGATAACTGGACTAGAATGAAATAGGATTCAGCTAAAATTGGCTTTTGAAGGCTGTTTTGAAGCTGTATGTGGTCATATACTTGTATTATACTTGTATCATATATTTGTTGACTAAATAGCTTCAAAGACAGGGAGGGCATCATAAGGGAACTTAAGCTCTTCTCTGAAAACGACAAATGGAATAAAAAAAATTAAAAAAAACAAGTTTAATTTCTGATTAAGTGGCCTACAGGTCAAAATTTTGGAGACTCCTCTGTTTTTCAAAGATAGAATTCTTCTTCCCTTGTATGCAACTGTGACTCATCAGAGAGCAGCTTAAAAAATCTAATCATGATATAAGTCTTATTTTTTTCTAGAAATAAAGTGATTGCCAAGACAGCTTCACAGTTAACATTTTCAGGAATCCATTTGGCTTTCCAAGAGTTAAACAGCCTCCCAGCTATTCCGTATCTAGTCCAACTCTAAGGAATTATCTTAATATCTTGTTATCTATTTGGAAAAAGAATGTGTCGATATTGCACTGTTTGCTCACATGAAACTGTCCCCTCTCTCACTTAGAGGTCTGTTTTTTCTTTCTTTGGGTATGTGCATTTAGGGGCCACCATATAACCAGGCAGAAACTAGACATAGGATGTTATAGCAGAGAAATACTGTGGATATGACAAATGTTTAAGCTATGCTTAAGGTTAGTCACAAATACCCATTACTAAGCAGCTTTACCATAGCTGGGTACAATAATAGGGACACTGTGTTGTTGACTTTAAATACATGCAACCTTTCTTTGAAGGCCTAACGTAACGCTGATGATTAACAAAAACTTAAAGATAACGTCAAGAAGGTGAAGCTCTGGGACAAAGAACTGACTTTAAATGACAAATGCATTTATAAATCTTTTATACAACATAAAAGTATAAATTTTGAAGAAATAAAGCTAACATTTAGTTTATTTGCTAACAGTTTTTTTTTAAGTTGTGAATAGGCAGGAACTTCAGTCATGAAATTGAAATATGCGATATTTGAAAAGGATGGTATTTGAATGCCGATATGTTGGACTAATCCTAACCTCAGCTTGATTATTTTCGTCAAAGTTATTTATTAAAAAAAATCCAAAGGCCCAGTGTTAATTATTAAGAGGCTAATCTGTGACAATGATTCATCTCTTTTGCTTCACTGTGAAAATCAGCCATATATTTTGTTTCATTGCTCCCAGCTTCTTACATTGTAGAATACCACCTACCTTTACATTATGGGGTTGTTTTCTTACAATGATGCCGAAAGTGTCAAGTTGAAAAATGTGGTGCTACTCACCTTTGTGTTGTGTTTCACATGCTTGACAGTGCACACCCTGCAATTTGCATTTTATAATTACATCTGTTCTGCAATATTACAAAGGTACAAAAATAGCAGCTGGTCATTTATATAATGAGACGAGTCATACACCCTCTTATACGTCAGAGGAACTGTAATAATGTGATATATATATATATATATATATATATATATATATATATATATATGTGTGTATGTGTGTGTGTGTGTGTGTGTGTGTGTGTGTGTGTGTGTGTGTGTGTGTGTGTTTGAGATTACTGCATTTACTAAACACGTTGTAATACCACAAAATGGGAATATTGTGAAAATATCCACTTGTTAAAAAATTCTTAAAAATATTAATAAACATTTGATAGCTTCACAAACGACATACCTCCATAGGCTATTCATTTGGATGGATCTAATTAGATTTTTTTTTCAAAAAAAAATTTGTCTCTAGTTTGTATGCTCTTTACATCCTTTCATACAAGGAACTCTTCAAAGGTTTGATAGATATGCCTGTTCAGCCTCAGGCAATAAGAACATAGATCAGTTTCCTTTCTTTGTACCCAGTACAAAAGTAGCTTTTGGAACTGTCTTGCTTAGCTTAGTGCTAATACTCAAAACTGTAAAGGTAAACAGCTAGCTACCATCACAATTGGACAATTAGCAAAAAAAAAAAAAACAAAACATTTCCAACAACCCCAAAGAAGCTTTAAGAACTACTTAACAGCTATTTGGTGCAGGTGAGTGACAAAATGTTTTGAGTACAGTACAACTGGTATCATCTGTAATCTACTGTAATGTAATGTAATATTTAGAATACACCTAAATCAAACATCACAAGGCCATAGGCTATATGCATTTACCTAATGAACAATAAACCTAATAAAAGAGCCAAAATGAATCTCACTAGCAACAAACAAAGGAGTTTAACTGAGACCAAAGTTAATCTTCCAAATGAAATCATGTCACAAGATTAAAACTGAGACAGTGAAATAGGTTGCTGAGATAATACTTTCTGACTGGGTGTAACCAAGCTGTCAAACTAACCAGACTACTCATTGAAGTGATCAGTCATCCTGCTGCCAGGCCATCGCATCCCACAAAATGTAAGTGTATATAAAATAGCAGCTGTGGTTGTGGCTATCCTCCTCACTCACACTGGATGACAAGCTTTTTGAAATTTGTCATCTCTTGTCTTTCAGCTGCTAGTCATCCATACTGCTCTGACTTTCTGTGTTTTATAAAACAACTGATTCTACAATTATCTCGTCTCATTTGCTGTATTTGAAGGTTTGAACTAAACAAGAAATGTATTAAAGCAGCATTGGAGTTCCTGTAATTTGTACATTTCCACCTTTTAAGGAGCTAAACTTGAGCCTCAGCTTTCTCCTGGTAGCCTTTGTGTTAGGTAAGCTACTTTTAATACATCCTTGACATCTGAAAGCCGCATCAGTCTCCTCAGCTGACTGTTGGTGTCTAGTGAAGACTAAGTGTCCAATGTCCTTTTTAAAGTTTTGACTATGAATTCTGGTGAGGAGGAAATATGAACCTTTGCTCTCATAACTGCTTTAATAGAAGAGTGCAGTCCGGGCAAAGGAGGCCGTATGGTAGATTCCCCCCCAACAAAGATGTTAGTGTGTGTAAAAATATAGTTCAGATTTATTATTCCTGCTATTTTAATCAAAGTCAATTCTTTCAATAAAATGATCTTGGTCACATCATTTTCCATTAAATCATATGCCTCATAGACTCTCAGTGGAGCATTTCTTTGTCATCTCCATTTTAGTCTGTCAGATTTCCATGGTTGTTCCCTTCCTCCCTCTCCTCCTCCTCATCTGCCTCCTGCTCTTTTCTTTTCTGTCCTCTTCCTCCCTCCCTCCCTCAGCTTCTCCGTTTCCTTCTCCCGCTCCTCCTGCTACCACTCCTTCTTCTCCTGCTGCTTTTTCCTCTTTTCCTGCCTGCTGCTGAAGCTGCTGCAGACTAACCAGGCTCATGGGATGCAGGGACCACCAGCTGTGTGTGAGGAACCCATCTCATCAACCCAGCACTCACACACACACTTGCATGTACATTATTGCACACACAGATGTATACAAAAAGGAATAAAAAAACGGCTACACTCAGAAGAAAAGTCTAACTATTTGGATAGGTGATCTAAGTTATATGGCAGCTTGAAGTTTTTTAACTCAACAAAAACAAGGCAAAAACATTGTTATTTACTAAGTCATAAAAAAACAACTTTGAAATCTGACCAAGCTCTCCTTGAAGAAAATCAGACCAAATCAACAGTTCAGTTTTGAAATTTAAATGCTTTTTTAAATGCTCTTGTATTAAAAAAAAAAAAAAAAAAAACCTTTCATGAAGAAAGAATAATGTGCATCCCTTCCTTTCTAGATTCGCTTCATCTTTTTGATAGTTTTAGTCCAGAATGGACTTTGATTAACTTTTCTGAATTTAGAGTGCTAAGTGTAAATCATTCAGTGGGGGTGTACTTCCAAAAAGCAGCATTATTCTTGAGAAATGCGCACTGTCAACTACCATTTACCTAAAATACAGTTTGCCTGAGTCAAATGTGTTTGTGTAGTGGTTTACACTGTTCCTTCACAGCAAAAACATTCTGGGGTCATACATCTTGGTTCTCTTACTTTCTTTCCCACATGTCATGTTTCTCTATACTACCACTATGAAAGAAAGGAAAAAAATGCACAAAAGGCACAAAAGAAGGAATCTATTCAACAACAGCCTCAACTCCAACTCCAACTTTTGACTAACCTTCAAATATCTGATGATGCTCATGGTGTTGAAATCTTTTGGCAAATTTCCTGAAGGTGACGGATTCCCTTTGAGCAAACCTTGCAAACTGCAAATGTATTACCTTTTTCAGGCACCTGGTAGAAATGCCAAACCAGAGAAGCCAGCGAAAACATGAAAAAAGTCAAGCGATTGCTTCTTAGGATCAGCATTTATAGAGACCAAATAAAATCGGATAATGACAGACAGTCAGTGGAGTACCATCAGCCAATTAGATTATAGAATTATATATTGATTCATGTAAGTCTGTTATGTAAAATGTCTTCAGTTTTTGTTGACTAAGACTAGCAAGAACCAAATGACTTAGGTTTGACCAAAAACTAATACAGTTGTTTTTTTTTGTTTTTTTTGTGAAAGACCTAAATTATAATCAGGTCTTAAAATGTGCTCTGTCATCAAGTAATAACAGGAGTGTTGGAGAAATGGAATATTGATATATTTGTTTGAGTTGGACAAGGCCTTTAGTATAATCTAAATGTCTCATGGGCTTATTGGTTGTTGAATTCTTTAGACTCATTTGAACAAGGCAATGATATGTGCACAGCTGGAGATGCTCACCAAGAATTTAATTAAAATCATAAAGACGACAATCAGAACACAGTCCTGGAGTGCAGACTACAGTGCATCAAATTTGAATGACAGCTCAGAGAAGCCTTCGAATGAGATGAACCCTCTAAGAAAAATAATCATTTACTCCACATGGAGGACACAAAAACGGAGTAACCTGAGGATGACAGCACATCCACATCCCATTCCATGTGCATCACGGCTTCACTTCTGTTTCTCTTCCATTTAAGCTAAATGGAGTTCACAGTTCACTCTCACAGGTGAGGACCTTTAGGAGAATTGGAATAAAAACTTTAATAATTCCTGCAGATGAACTCTTTTGCTACAGTTGGTCAAATGTAATTATTTTAACTTTTACATTTTTTAGTCAAATTAAATTTAAAATATTCAATTAATCTGAAAGAGGGATATTAACACTGGATAGTCACATGAAAAAATTACCTCCTGTGACATTCATTGAAGTATTTAATCATTGTGCAGAGGGTGAGAGATCCAAAATTTAGAACTGTGAAAACCTCCTCCTCTCTGGTACTGCATGTAGACTGTCCAGATCCATGCCTCAGGGTTGTTGAATCTTTTGGTGTCATCCACCCTCAGAATTTTTGCTTCAGCAAACCTGAGTTTTGAAAGTAATGCTGGTTACCACAGATCTGTACAGCATCCTAAACATCAGCTGGGGTTATTCATATATATATTGAATGACCCGAGCCTCTACAGGAAAAATAGTCAACCCTGGCTCTTCCTGTCTAGTCTAGTCTAATTGTATATACAAATTTACTCCCAGGTATTTGCACTTTTGTACCATTTCGATCATCTTTCCCCCAATAAAAGAGGAGTAGCCGAGTCTCGAGACGCTTTACAGAACCCATATGCCTGACCCCAGAGCAAGCCAAAAGGTGACAGTGGCAGGAAAACACCCTTTTAACAGGGAAAAAAACCTCGAGCAGAACCCGGCTCTTTATGTGGGGGACCCATCTGATGCTGGCCGGGCGGGTTGAGAGGGACAGAAGAGGTAGAGAGGTAGAGGGATAGAGGTAGAGGGTTACAGGTGGAGGTAGAGGGGAAGAGATAGAGGGGTAAAGGTAGAGGGGTAGAGGTAGAGGGATAGAGGTAGAGGGGTAGAGATAGAGGGGTAGAAGGATAGAGGTAGAGGGTTACAGGTGGAGGTAGAGGGATAGAGATAGAGAGGTGGGGGGGAACACAAGGACCATAAAACACAAAGTTTAATACATGCATGATAAGACAGATGATACATGCAAAGTACAACTAACATGGAAACTAACTATAGTTTACTGCTATGGTGTACGGCTCTGGCATTAAATATACTACATATATAGCTGGTGGTAAATTCAAAAATATGTAGATGAGCAAATCAAGTATAGTAAGGGCAATGCAGAGTAGATTGGTGGAAATGGGCAGCTGGAAGCAGTGGGCTGGGTGAAGGTCAGCAGCAGCATCCAACAGATGGAGATTAGGCCAGTTGGTGGGAGAACAACCACAGATCTGAAGCATCCAGCTCTGGGACCAGGGACACTCGGAGAAAGGACACAGGGAGAAACAGAGTGAGTGTAATGCAATAATGGTATATCTAGTAAATACATAGGTAGTTAGAGAAGGGCTCAGTGCATCCAGAGAGGTCCCCCAGCAGCCTAGGCCTATAGCAGCAGAACTAGGGGCAAAATAAAGGACGTCAAGAGGGGAAGTCAGTTGAGCAAATGAAAACACCAGCTCACCCCCTCAGGGTCCCCCAGTCAGCCCTAACTATAAGCTTTGTGAAAAAGGAAGGTTTGAAGCCTGGTCTTAAAAATAGAGAGGGTGTCCACCTCCAGAACCCAAACTGGGAGCTGGTTCCACAGGAGAGGAGCTGATAACTGAAGGCTCTGCCTCCCATTCTACTTTTAGAGATTCTAGGAACAACAAGTAAGCCTGCAGTCTGAGAGCGAAGAGTTCTGCTAGGATAATATTGTACTATCAGGTCTTTAAGATATGATGGAGATTGGTTGTTAAGAGCTTTATATGTCAGAAGAAGGATTTTGAATTCTATTCTGGATTTAACAGGAAGGCAATGAAAAGAAACCAGTATAAGAGAAATATGATCTCTCTTGCTAATTCCCGTCAGTACTCTGGCTGCAGCATTTTGGATCAGCTGTAGATGTTTCAGAGAGCTTTTGGGACAACCTGATAATAAGGAATTACAGTAGTCACGCCTAGAAGTAACAAATGCATGGAGTAGTTTTTCTGCATCACTCCCAGACAGGATGTTCCTGATTTTCACAATATTTCTCAGGTGGAAAAAGTAAGTCCTACAGATTTGTTTAATGTGTGAGTTAAAGGACATGTCCTGGTCAAAGATAACACCGAGGTTCCTCACAGTAGTACTGGAGGCCAATGTAATGCCATCCAGAGTAACTATATGCTTTGAAAGCAATTTTCTAAGATGTTTGGGGCCAAATACAATGACTTCAGTCTTGTCTGAATTTAGTAGTAAGAAACTATAGGTCATCCAGGTCTTTATGTCCTCAAGACAATCTTGCAGTCTGGCTAGCTGATTAGTTTCATCTGGCTTCATAGATAAATACAATGGAGTGTTGTCAGCGTAACAATGGAAATTAATACAGTGCTTCCTAATAATATTGCCTAAGGGAAGCATGTATAATGTGAACAGTATTGGTCCTAAGACAAAACCCTGAGGAACTCCATGATTAACCCTAGTATGCTCAGAAGAGTCATTGTTGACATGCACAAACTGGAACCTGTCTGATAAGTAGGATTTAAACCAGTCCAGTGCTGTCCCTTTAATGCCAATACAATGTTCCAGTCGCTGTAGTAAAAGTTTGTGTTCGATTGTATCGAATGCCGCACTAAAGTCCAATAAAATAAGTATAGAGACCAGTCCATTATCTGACGCTATGAGAAGGTCATTAGTAACTTTCACCAGAGCTGTTTTTGTGCTATGATGCACTCTGAAGCCTGACTGAAACTCTTAAAACAAGCTACTCCTTTGTAAATGTTCACATAATTGATTTGCAGCTGTTCTTTCCAGAATTTTAGAGAGAAATTTGATCCAGTCATAGCATGTGTCTCCTAAGACAACTTTCTCAAAGGACAGGGAGAGCAATGGTGCTATAGGCATCTATAACATTAGCATACAGCATGTCAGGGTCATGTGAGCAATGCATGAACTTAGTGAAAGTGGGAAGAGTCTGTCAAGTGAGAGCCCCAGATGTCATGAAGAATACAACAGAACACAATAGGAATCGCTTCTTTCCTGTTGTTTGATTATCTGACTCTTTGATTTTTCTGACCCTGTAGCAGGTCATTTGTTTGTGTAAAGGGCCTTGGTTTCTGACATTAACCCATGATTTTCAAAAAATGAAAAGCAGGAACAAAATAGTGAAGTGGTGACACTGTGCATCAGGTTTAGTGTCTTAACATGTTGACATCAGACAGCTAGCACTATTCCATTCAAGTGTAACGTCAGACATTGACTAATGTCAATGTCTGACTAATAGTGTCAGACATTAGTCAATGTCTGACATTACACTTGAATGGAATTATTTTTTTTTTAAGATATTTGGTCACATCATATATTTGACCAAAATATATATTTTTTGCTCTGTGATGGAGTGAAAACAAGACCACTAACACCAAACATAGGTAAATTTAATTCAGGTGTAAAATGAATGCTACTGTTCTGTGTCCATTCAAACTGCACCACTCTACAGTGTTCTAACATTAGCTATACCTAGTCATCCTTAGAGGCATGCACGAGGGTGGAGTTTTTTCAGCTGACAGTGGGTAAAAGGTGGGTTCCACTCTGGACAGACTGCTAATCAATCATGCAATAGACATAAATAGAAAGGTAAACTGTCAACTTTGAAATGCTTAAAAAAAATAACCAGTCAAGTTAATGTAGCATTAACAATGATTTATTGATATGTCAAAAGTTTGGACACACCTTCTCATTTAATGTTATTTCTTTATTTTTATGACTATTTACATCATAGATTCTCACTGAATGCATCAAAACTAGGAATGAACACATGGAATTATGTAGTAAACATAAAATTGTGAAATAATTCAAAACATGTTTTATATTTTAGATTCTTCTAAATAGCCACCCTTTGTTTTGATTCCTGCTTTGCACACTCTTGGCATTCTCTGGATGAGCTTCATGAGGTAGTCACTTGAAATGGTTTTCCAACAGTCTTGAAGGAGTTCCAGAGATGCTGAGCACTTGTTGGCCCTTTTGCTTTCACTCTGAGGTCCGTCTCATCCCAAACCATCTGGACTGGGTTTAGGTCTGGTGACTGTGAAGGCCAGGTCATCTGATGCAGCACTCCATCACTCTCCTTCTTGGTCAGATAGCCCTTACACAGCCTGGAGGTGTGTTTGGGGTCATTGTCCTGTTGAAAAATAAATGGTGGTCCAACTAAACACAAACTGGATGGGATGTTATGTCGCTGCAGGATGCTGTGGTTGTCATGCTGGTTCAGTGTTCCTTCAATTTTGAATAAATCCTCAACAGTGTCACAAGCAAAGCACTCCCACACAATCACACCTCCTCCTCCATGCTTCACGGTGGGAACCATGCATGTAGAGACCATCCGTTCACCTTTTCTGCATCGCACAAAGACACGGCGGGTGGAACCAAAAAAATTCAAATTTGGACTCATCAGACCAAAGCACAGATTTCCACTGGTCTATTGTCCATTCCTTGTGTTTCTTGGCCAAAACAAATCTCTTCTGCTTGTTTCTTTCCCTTAGTAGTGGTTTTGTCTGTCTTATCATGCATGTATCAAATTGTGTGTTTTATGGTCCTTGTCCTGAAAACCATTTCAGGTGACTACCTCATGAAGCTCATCCAGAGAATGCCAAGACTGTGCAAAGTAGTAATCAAAGCAAAGGGTGGCAATTTTGAAGAATCTATAATATAAAACGTTTTGACTTTTTCACACTTTTTTGTTCACTACATAATTCCATGTGTTCATTCATAGTGTAGATGCCTACAGTGAGAATCTACAAAGTAAATAGTCATGCAAAATAAAGAAAAGCCATTAAATGAGAAAGTGTGTCCAAACTGTACATTATAAATAAAACAAGTCAACAGACACAATGTCACAACAGTGCTATTGTTACTGTTATAGTGTTTTCCAAATGTACACCATAGTCTCGTCTCTCTGGGCCTGATACCGAAAAGCATCATCATGCTGCCAACACCATCCATCACAGTGGGGATAGTGTCTTAGTGATGATTTGTTTTTGGTGTCCATCTAAAACTGTATCTAGTCTAATGGCCAAAAAGTTCAATTTTAGTCTCATCTGGCAAAGACATCTTCTTTCAGTTGACTTCAGAGTTTTCCACATGCCTTCTGAACAACTCTAGTTGACATTTATTATGTGCCGTTTTCAACAGTGTCTTTCTGTTTGCCGCTCTTCCAAAAGCCCAACAAACATTTGTTGTATGTGCAGTTTCTCCCATCTTGGCCCCTGAACTTGTTACTACTTTAGAGGATGCATAGTTGGCTTGGTGGCCTCCCGACTAGTTTCTTTCTTGCATGGTCACAGAGTTTTTGATATTGGCCTGCTCTTGGCAGATTTACCCATGTGCCATATTCCTTCCATTTCTTAATGATGGATTTAACTGTACTGCAAGAGATTTTCGGGACTTGGAAGTGTTCTTGTATCTATCCCCTGATGCATGCTTTTCACTTACCTATTCATGGAGTTGCTTGGAGTGTTCTTTTGTGATCATGGTATAGTTATAGCTAGGAGTGATGATTCAACACTGACTGAACCTATTGCATTTCAGTTAAGTCATAAAGTTAAGTCATGGAATACAATAGTTGTCACGCATTTGTGTAGTTGCTTTATTTTAGTCTGTTATTAGATTTTTGTATTCATTTTGTATTTTGTAAAATTATTGTAATTTTATTTGATGCATGCAAACAATAACAGCAGCAGCTTCATGAAGCTAATCAACAAACCGAAGCAATGGTTATTGTTTTTTGTTTTGTTTTTGTTCAGCCTAAGTGCAAAAAGTTCAGACAGCTGAAATGTTGTATGCAAAATTGTATGCTATTTTCCATTTGGTTAAAGTTCAGGTGATGTCACAAGTGTAACTCTAAATATAGAACCAACGGCGTGGTTCAGCCAATTTGTGTGAAAAAGTTAAATGTGAAATTCTGGCCTAAAATGCTTTTTTGTTTTCAATTTTTCACAGTTAAAGTGGTATAGATTACCTAGTGCTGAAATGCCATATTAGTTTTTCTGAATCAAAATCATTTGTCAAAAATATTTAAATTTTTTGCTGACATTTCTTTCAACATAACTTTGTCCATGAATGACATTATCAATGGTCATAAAGCAAGATTAATAGGAAAGGCAAAACTGACTTTTAAGTAAGCATCTAAATGTAGTAGTAGCTTTAGCTTTATTGTCATTTTTCTGAGGTAAGACCACAATATAATGAAATTCGGATAGTGCTTCTTTGAACATTTAAGACATTTTTGAAAAGAAAGAATTTAAGACAAGTTATGTTCTTTACTATAGCAGCATGTAGGAAGAAGTTGTTTTTCATTCTTGTCGTTTAACTGTTCCGTATCATCTACCAGAGAGAAATAGTTGGAAGTGATGCTAGCCCTAATGTGAGGAGTCTCGGATAATGTTTTTCAGCCCTGACCCTATGGTGAATCTCAAAATATCCCCAATTACAAGGAGCTGGTTCCCAATGATGCATTGTGCCGTTCTGTTAGTCTTTGCAGAGCCCTTTGCTCCTTCTGGGTGCAGCTGGAAAACCAAAGTCTGATGCAGTACATGATGATATTCTCCACACCACCACAAGTCTCTGTGGCAGACTGTCTCTCCTCAGAGTCCTCAGGAAGAAGTGACATTGTTGTGCCTTCGAACTGATGGTGAAAGTGTGTGAGGCCCAGGAGAGGTCTTCAGTGATATTTACTCACAGGAATTTAAAACCAAATACACTCTACACTGTTTCACTGTTGATATAGACTGAGTTGTGCAGGGTTGTTCTCTTCTTCTTGAAGTTCACTAAAGTCTCCTTCGTGAAGTCTTCATTCCAGCGTTCAGAGTACAAGTGAAGGATGTTTATTTTCCCAGCCTGACATCTGGGTACGGTCAGTCAGGAAATTACGGACCCAGTTGCAGATAGTTTTGTTCAGGGCTAGTCCATGAAATATAGACACTAGTGTTAAGCTTTGAGCAATTACAGTAAAAGCCAGAAGCCCTTGCATACCTTCACTTTGTTTTCTTGCCAGGATATGCATATAATGGGCCATAGTGCTAATGACAGCTTTCAAATAAAACCAAACAGTTTGTTTGTAACAATAAACTCTTGTTAGCTTGGAGAACACACTCAGTGGCTTTCCCTTGGACTGCTCCACTCCCAGCATCTGGTCTTATTTCACACAGTATATTCAGATGCCACAGTACCTCTAAAGAAAAGAGGGGAGAATGTGAAGAAGCCACAGTTTAATTGGGCATGCAGCAGCACAGGCTTGCAGTTTGTCAAGATACAATGTGCATCAATAAGTGATGATATTCTATGGGCTTGTAAAACTCACCATGCTCATGGATATTGTTTACGCAATGTGGAGATGCCTGTTGGGTTTCCTGGGGGACTGAGAGTGAGCTAGCAGTTTGTGTTTCTGAGATTTTGTTTATGTAAAAATCTGCCACAAACAACAGTGTTTCTGCTTATTATCATATCATTGTACAGTGGCGTAGTGGTTAGCACTTTCGCCTTGCAGCGAGAAGATCCCTGGTTCGCGTCCCGGCTTTCCCGGGATCTTTCTGCATGGAGTTTGCATGTTCTCCCTGTGCATGCGTGGGTTTTCTCCGGGTACTCCGGCTTCCTCCCACAGTCCAAAAAAATATGCTGAGATTATTCTAAATTGCCCGTAGGTGTGAATGTGTGAGTGATTGTTTGTCTATATATGTGGCCCTGCGACAGACTGGCGTCCTGTCTAGGGTGTCCCCTGCCTTCACCCGAGTCAGCTGGGATAGGCTCCACCCCCCCGTGACCCTAGTGAGGATTAAGTGGTGTATAGATAATGGATGGATGGGTTGTGATTTAATTCCTTGTTGAACCAAGTAAACAGACTAATGATAAACATGTAGATGAGGGATCATCAAATTAATAGTCTGATTCATCAACTGTAGATTGTGGCTATAAACCCACCATTGGCCAAGTATTTCATGCAGCATTGTTCATCCCTTCTGCCATCTGCATGTTACTGTTTTGTAAATGTCTAGTATTACTAAAAATGACAACAATATTTGAGCTAACAAACTACACTGAAAATGGTGGATATTATCAAAAAATATGATTGTGTATGGAGATCAGTTGCAAAGATCTGCAGGTTTATTCTGCAAGAATACATTTACAACAAAGTTTTACAATGAAATTTGCTTTCTAGCATGGATGTTCTTGCTTGTTTGCTCTTTGTTGTGTAAAAAGATTTCCTTTCTAAGCATGTTCCACCAGAAAAAGTTCCCCAGATACTATTTTGGATGAGCAGGGTCGCTATATCCTGGGCTTAGCTCCACCCAAGAGGATTGTTATTTGTTTACAGATATGCAAACAAGCCAGACTGTTTTGGCTGTTTGTTTGTTTTGTTTTTCATCTGTACCATAATCCTCAACCTCAATCAATGAGGGAAGAAATTTGTTGCCAGTGGAACAATGTTCTTGTCAGATGGTATGTTTGGTTTCTGCCTTTTAAAGTAACATCCTTTCCTCTGAAAAATTTTCTTTTTTAGATTTACTACTGATACAAACTTAGTGCTTATTCAGAAACTTCTAAATTTTTATACACATGCAGAACAACGACGGTGTGATTTATTTGTTTTCAAATGAAAAAGTAAGCATGATTACCATTTTTAATATAAGTTTGGGGGGCATTTTATGCCATCATTAGATTACTGTAGAATGATGACAAAGAGAAGAGGTGAAGAATAACATGCAACAAGATGCTACTGGCTGGACAATGAAGTCTATGTTTACTGCTTTACCTCCTACCATGGTGTCTCATGATTGATGTTTTTTTGGCTAACTTCAGGCAAGTTGAAGTTCAACTAAAGACCCTTGCTTAAGAAAAATGGGATGAGTCAGCAGTGACACAGGACAAGATGTGTTGTTTCAGCCCTTAATCATAACACTGATCTTTCCCCAATCTTACCAAAACTGTTTCTGTAGCTTCAGCCTAACCACACAAGTAACTCAGGACATGAATCCAGATTTGTGTTGTTCTGTACGTTGTATGTACAACTACCTACCTCCCACATATGACCTCTGATAGATTGAAGAACAAAGCACTTCATAAACAGAGAAAATGGATAAAATCCAGACAGCAATTCTTCAGAAATAACAGAGCAAAAATTTTTATTACATATAAAATATATTAAGGGACATAAGTTAAAAGAAACCGTTGAGCAGAAAGATTTGTATAGTTAATTTTAAAAATATGTCAGTAAAATAGGATGTGTGATCAAAAGGTTCCAAGCTTGTGCTTCGAAAAATTAAAAACTGTACCTAATTTGAAATTTTGCCACCCTTCCCCTTAAGATACTTTTCCTGTGCAGCAATACACTATACTCACTGTCTGCATGCTCCCTGGAATTCCCGTTCTGTAAGCTTGTTAGGCACCATCTATGATGTGCAGTGTTGAAAAAAACAACCCCTCAATGGGAATTTCATTTTGGGAAAAAGGAAGAAGCACAGGGAACCAAATCTGGTGAGTGGGGAGCAACAATTGTGCTGGTCTGGCCCAAAAAAAAACTGAACATTTTCAACAGACTGTGAACAGGTAAATTATCATGACATAGCATTGACATTGCTTCTCAGTTCAGGTGGTTTGCGTTTAGTGTTCTCTCTCCAGTGCTCAGGTCATTACAATAGAACTTTGAGGAATTTGTGGTGCACAATCTAATGGATGTCAAAGAAATCAATGAACATTCTTATGGTGCATTTGTGCCCTGACATGCGTTGTTCAGTCTTGGACATTGACTGGTGTTAGCAGTGGAAGAGCCCAGAACAACCATATAACACGGGTCCCGATGCTGATTGTGTGACATCATAGAAATTCCAACTCAACAAAGTTACTTCTTGCAGGTGTTGTGCATGTCAGTGTACTTGGTTTGCTCAGATATCTTATTGTTAATTTTTGATCACACTTTGTAAAGAATCATACACTGTAATTTACAATATTATACTATCTATTATATAGGATGTATCTGCTTCAAAGTTTCTTCAGTATGCTTTGAATGGAATTTAGACCCCACTGTCTTAACGTCACAGACAACAGCAATCTTTCTGAGGATCACTTCACCTTCATAATGACTCACATTGGATTCGAATACAGCCATCCATTATCTACACACCTAGAGATCCTCATTAGGGTCATGGGGGGCTGGAGTCTATCCAGCTGACTGAGGGTGAAGACAGGGGACACCTGGACAGGTCACCAGACTATCACAGGACTACACATAGAGACAAATAATCACACTCACATTCACACCTACAGACAATTTAGAATAATGAATTAACCTGAGCATGTTTTTGGACTGTGGGAGGAAGCCGGGGTAGCTAGTATTGTGGATTGCAAAAAGTCAAAACGTCATACAGAGAAATGTGCATTTTATGACATTAGTCATTTAGCTTGTTACTAGCACTGAAAATGTGAATCTGTGTGCGCTTTTAATAATGCTGGACTTTTTTAACCTGCCCTTCCAAGAACATCAAAAGTAGCTATTTCAGCAAATTCCCCAAAACATCTGTTTATTGGCATCTGTTAAGGGACAAAATCCACTAGTTGCCATGCCATAGAAAGGAAATATGTCCATAGATAGAGGAGGATGGGGTGAAAGGATAGCCAAAAATCACTTGAAAAACAAAATATTGTCCATTCCCCTTTCAGATCAAGTAAACTTTAAAGAAAACAAAAATAATAAAAGCTTTAAAAACAATCATTCCACAAACATAACCACATGATTATTACTGTCCTGTTTATCATTGTAACAATGATAGAAACCAGAGCCAAAAGCTCTGACCTTAATGAGGAGATAGCTATAAAATATTTCAAGGACAGGACTGACACACACACACACACACACACACACACACACACACACACACACACACACATGCACACACACACACACACACACACACACACACACACACACATGCACACACTGATAAATAAATATATTCAGCAGATACTGAGCAGTTGTAAGGACTAATATAGCAGTACACAAGAAAGTTTGAAAAAAGATGCATACACAAATATACAATATTTTATTTAGATTAACTAATTTCCTCCAGGATGGATAAAGTATACCTTATTATCTTATTATTTAAACACATTTGTAGTACAAAAATGATTGCTGAAATGAATTACCCAGAGACTGATAGATCTTAGATTGATAATCTTGTCAAAATTACAATTACAAGCATGGAAACAGAAAATTTGCCAATGATCACACACTGTATGCATGAACACCATGCATGAAGAGCAATAGCCACAAATCCACCACTAGTGTATTGTGAAAGTGTGCTGAGTAATTCTATGGTTTACACTTAACCACACAACCCATAGGCCTGCACCTCCCTCCATCATACTTCTTCCCTTGTTCCCATTCAGCATACACTCTATTTCCAGCCTGCTACACTGTATATATCAGCATTTTCCCAACACTGGATGGGATGGTGGTTGGGTGGGGGGCTTAAATTGAGGGACTTCCGACAGGGAGAATAGGCTTGTTTTCTTGGCCATAACATTTAGACAGGGGACGTGGTCTGAAACCAATTATTTTTCTTGTTTATTTTGTCTTTCTCTCTACAGAGGTCTTTCTGCAGTGCCATGGTGAACGAACTGCGGGTTTCCCTCAAGTGCCAGAGACGACTCAAACACAAGCCCCAGCCACCTGTCATGGTGAAAACAGAGGAGGTCATCAACATGCACACCTTCAACGACCGAAGACTGCCAGGGAAAGAGACCATGGCCTAAAGTGGGAACCTCAATCACTTTATCACCCTCTTTCCTGTACTGACGTAGTGTGCAAAGACACTGGGGAAAAGGGTGTGGGTAAATGGTAAGGGGAGTGGGGACAGTGGGTTGTAATGGTTGACAGTTGAGTAGAGCAGAGTTACTTAGTAGTATACCAGTATATTGATGACTTGTCATTTATGTTTCCTTATAATTAGCTTGAGATATGAGATTCAACAATATTTCCTGTGGAAATAACTTGAACCTGAGTGAGATTTCGGTGAGTTACCTCATTACCACCTTGGAAAGGCAGCGAACTACAGGTGCCAGAGTTTCCAGAACCCAGGTGTTGAAGAAGGATTGTCTGGAAATAAATCTGAAGTGGGGCAAAAGTGGTCCCTTTAAAAAAAAAAAGGCAAAAGAATTGGGCCTATCATCTGTAGCTTTTGCTCTGTCAATCTTTCACTGCACAGCTCAAAACAGGATGGTTAAGCACCAAGAGCATGGCAGAGAATACAAGCATAGCAATGCTAACTGGATGAATAGTGAGAAAATTAAAGGATTCTTTTTATTTACAATTGTTGTGAATACAATGATCACATGGGCACTTGATGAAATTGAACTGACACCCTGAAGATGATGGTGAGCTCAGTGCTCCCAAAATGTACAAAGAGGCATTAGTTAGACACATATATTGACTGACATCAAAAATGAGAACACTGTATATCATCCATCAGGCAATAAGTGATATAATTTATTTGTGTTTCAGAGTACTAACACCATTAGTCTTTAATAGAGGCATGGAGGCAAGTTTTAGAAGTTACATGGTTCGGTAGGGAAAGCAGAAATAGGTACAATAGTGTGCTGTGAATGTACCTAGATCAGCCAAAAGTTTCAAAGAGGACTCTATGGAGGCACGGTGCTTTCAGACAGTGAGAGGTTGCCATCATTGCTCGCTCAGACATCTGTATTCTCCACCTGTGTAGGATCCTACCATCCTGTTACACAGGTTGCTGTTCATCACATCCACCCAGTATAATCTCATCATACAGCTAACAGAGTGGTTTGTACTTTAAAATAGAATAAGCAATATGATAACAAAAAACCTCATTCTGTAACTTTTTCTAATTTGCTTTGTAAACATTACCGGCAAATAACCAGATTAATTAGTTGAAGCTGATCTGTCCTTTCTCTTCTGGCGAAGAATGTAGCTGTAAAATTTATTCCCACATTGTTTTCTTCTCTGTCGTGTCTCATGGACACACAGTATTCAGCATAGACAGCAGCACAGAGTTGTCCACAAGAGCAGTAGCTGCCACGTTTACATCACAAACAATGGAGGCATCTGCTCACTGTCTGCAAGCATCTCTGTCACTAAGAAAGAACTTGAACGCTGTGGGCATGGCTCACCAAGTATAACTTCACAGCAATCACACAACACACAAACTCTATTTATTCAAAAATATTTATTGTTTTATTTATGAAACTCTTTATTTATATATCTATGGACTGGATTTTCACAACTGCAGTGAATTCACCTCACTGCAACCCTGTATGGATACACACAGTTATTGTTTCTGTTTGTTTTTTGCTCAGTGTCAAGTCTCCAGTTTCATTTTGTACTTCTGTGGCTTTTTTTTTTCTCTTTTTTGGCAGCAAAGATCCACATTTACTTGTGCAAATGCAATTTCTATGAAAAAGTGTTTTTGTACGAAGAGAATCAAAATTTTGTAATGATTTTTATCGACACAAAACACACCATAAGGAGTGTCATCCTTGGCAGAGGGGTGGTACTCCAGGCTGTAGTGAGGACACTTTCCTAGAAACTAGACAGAGACACATACCTAAGAGTGCAAGATGCACCCATCCTCCATGGAGCAGGTTCACACCAAGTAGTACTCTGCTCTCCAAAAGAGATGCACTGCATTCTGATAAAGCATTAGTGACATGTTGTTTGAGGAAGAGGAAAAAATAAACTATTTTTTATCATGTATAGGAATCATATTTAAAGAAAGATATTTTTACTTCACATGGAATGAGAGTAGTGATAATCCTGGTTACAGCAAATGCATACTGTACACACACAGGTAGGAAGGAAGCTTGATGATGATGCTTATCATTCTACACCCCTTATTGCTGATAGAATGCAAGAGTCACGTGCTGAACTGTTGTGTGTAAATGGTTTCAAAAGGAAAATGATGTATTTAAAAGAATTAAAGAACACTTAACTAATTTTGAATTTGTTGTGAAAATATAATTCAGTGCACACAGTTTACCCTTTCAAGTTGATGCACAAGTTTAAAAAAATAAAAAAGTATTCACAACTTTTTCTGTCTCTTTATTAAATGTCAGAGTACAAATGAAAGATGGAAAGAAAACAGTGAAATAAAGATAGAATTAAAAAATGAGCTCTGACTTTTCTTTGAGAATTCTAACTTTATTCTCAGAATTCAAAGAACAAAGTCAGAATTCAATTGTTTTAAAGTGTAAATTGTAAAAAGTCATTAAAAGTGCATGTGTGGGTTATCTTAAGGATGGAAAGGAAGCAAGACATTATTCATAAAATCACATTTGCAAGGTCGTGAAGCACACAGAGGAGCATCTGTACTGAGTTCAACCACCGTACTGAATATAAATATAGTGTATATGCAGAAATAAAGGCTGATTGGGTAACTGCTTTAACACGGTGCCACTTCCACTTTGTTGTTTATAAATTTAAATAATTAACCTGTAACCAAAGTCATTAACATAAAAAATGGATACCAGTAGGCATTGGGACTATTAACAGCTGTTTGGCAAATTGTTATTTACATTCCAGTGTTATATATGTTTCATTTCACTCTTATTTTGGAGACTGATGCAAGAAAAAAAATCTGAGGATGGAACTAAACTTAAAAAGAACTGTCCACAACAGCTGTAAAAGGAAAAGAAGTGGTCCTGTGAGTTGCCTCAGTCCTGTCTGGAATTTGGCTGCGTATTTTCACTTCACACTAACATTATGGGATGTTTTTAGTTGAATTTGTTTTGGTACATTTTGTAAAACCTAAAGCACAAGTGTGCTCAGTTCTCTTCTCACACTGTCATGCAGCATGTTTTCAGCGTTGTAAAATGGTTACATGGTTAGAAGTTGAGTGAATAAATCACCTCACTCAGCAGAGACTGAACTACTTGACAAGGTCACTGCATCACCAATCCCTGACCTCTGTCAAGCATTCTGGTTGAAGCTCACCACAATGACTCAGCACAATGTCAACCAATCTGATTAAATCATCCATCCTCTCTGCCCTGACCCTAAAGAAAGCTGGCTGGGGGAGATCCAGCCCAAGATTACATTAAACACATTTGTACTTTGTGTTCTGCCCTGGTGGTTTGGACAGGACTGCAGCTAATATGCCTGACCTTAGACTTTGGCTTCAAATGTGTCTGACAGCAGAGTGACCCTGGAACTAAAGCTCTATTAGTGCATATTTGTGGTGTTTACATTTTAACATACCTACTGACCTCTATATTATGGTTTGACTGTTGGTGAGGGAACAGGGCTGCTCCATCACACAAAACACACAGGAGGTGTTGAATTTCCTATTCATATTCCATTGAACAGAAGGACTTTTTCTCTCATTTGCATCGTTAAAAGATGAATTTTTATTTTAAAATGTTGTTACTATAACCTCTAAATTTCAAGTGATTTACTGTCTTTGGTTATCAAAGTTTTCTAGGCCACAGACCCCACACAAGAGACTTTAAAAAAATAAAAAAAAATTACGACTTTCTAACTCATAAACATTTCAGAAGGTCAGGTGTTTCATAAAAAAATAACTGGTCTCTATCACAGCTTTTAAAAGAAATGAGTAGAACACATACTATTGGTCATTACTGAAACACCTCCCAATTCCAACCGCTGAATTATTCATTTCACTAATACTGTATTCAGCATCTCAAGTTCAGCCCAGCAACATATGCAGTCACCATCCATTTCTGTTTCCCCGAGAGCTTATGCTTGCTTTTGCATTGAGATTCAGGTTAAAAGAAATGAAAATAAGATATTATACTTGTCGTACACACACACCCATGCTGCTATACAAGGCTCAGTTGTACACTATATTGCCAAAAGTATTGGAGTCATTCCATGTCAATTCAACAAATGCTTGTTGCACCACTTTCTCAGATCCTCCCAAAATTTTTTTTGGGCTTTATTTGGGTAATTTTATGAACAAATGCAAAGTATTATGGAGTCATTCCATGTCAATTCAACAAATGCTTGTTGCACCACTTTCTCAGATCCTCCCAAAATTTTTTTTGGGCTTTATTTGGGTAATTTTATGAACAAATGCAAAGTATTATGGTTATAAACATACAGTATAAGCAGTAATGATCTAATCTAATACCCATAGTCAGTCCAAACTTAATCCTCGCCTATGATTTTAGGGTTTTAAACTACTAAAAAAAGCAATTTATACTCCTTTTACATGGTCAGAATTTTTTCCCCTTCCAAAACTTTTACCCTTCTGGTGAGAAAAGTATAGAAATGAATGAAAATAAAAAAATACTGGACTGTGGAATTTCCCAAAATATCCTTATTATTTCATGGGCGACTTTATTTTGGGTTTTTCATGCCTCTATTTTAGGACTTATTCTTGTGAAAAGACATTGAAAGAATGAATTTTCTTCTTTACTAATGAAAGTTGCATAAGGTAAAAGTTTTAAAACATTAAAATAAAGCTTATTTATTGATTTATAGGCTGTTGAACTCAGGTGTAGACCCAAAATAGCCTAACTTTAGGCATTAAAAAGTGCATGTGGGATACATGGTACGCGGTTCAAATTTTTTTTGGAGGAACTAGTATGTGTGAAGTATGTGTGAACTTACTTTCATATTTGTTTCTTGTGCCAAAAATGAGCAACTGCTGAATCAATTTACTATATATTTTGATCCTCGTTTTTGTTTTTAGGAACCATTTACATGACCAACTAAAGATGAAAGATGAATCTGAAGCATCAGCATCGTAGTATAAGTTACAAAGGGCATATCTGAAGTTAATTATTATATAGACATTGTTTTTTCCTTCATACAGTAACTGTTCTGTGTCCAAGCAAGAACCTGACAAAAACAGAGTTCTCCAGGAGCCAGGCCCTGATTCTCAGCCCCTCACTATTCTTCCTGGCCAATATGTCGCTTGTGTCTATGACAACAGCTGGTGGATCGGTATCGTATTTGACTTATCAGCTGAATTTGAAGATTTGCAAGTGAAATTCATGCACCCAAAAGGTCCCAGCAAGAAGTTCACATGGCCTAGAAAGGATGACGTAGTGTGGGTGCCTACAGCCCACATCCTCTGTCCAATCACTGCTCCTTCAACACGCCGTGGTGGACAGTACCACATATCTGGTGCAGATGATGGCCTGATTTCAGAGAAATTCAAGCAGTTCAAAGGACAGAAATAGTGGTGTGATAAGTTGGGGACAAATTACATGTTTTACATGGGACCTAAGGCAATATAACTCATTTTAACTGCAATATATTAGTTAGAATTCCTAAAAAAACGCCTATAATACATAGTGCATTTCTTGGTTAAATTGGCCATGAAGGATTCAAGAAACAATGTTGATACTTCAGATATCAATTATTCAGATGTTTATTGTTATACAGACAAAGTTTCATGTTTCTACTCCATGTCCCACATTGGTTTCTGTGCCAATATATGTATGGTGTTTTTCAGTCTGTTTCATAAATAGGCATCGTTTTGAGGTCTAAGGAGACTAGCTAGCTCTTGGATATTTTTAGGTTAGAGAGACCTTTTAAGGTACTTTGAGATTTTTATAACATATGAACCTTGTTACTTATAAAAATTTGTGAAAAAAATGCCTAAATTCTTGAAAAATGCCATTTTCGCCAAATTTTTAAATTGCCCTGTACCACAGAGAAATGGGTATATTCATTCCAAATTTTTTTTCCTGCTCTATTGTTAAGGTGTTTGAACCCTTCAGATCACTTGTAAGTCTATATCATCAGTCAGTTCCCAGTATTATCTTCCTAAATCAAGCCTTTCTACCTAAAATATCAATTTCCGAGTGGAAAAATAGGGATTTAAATATTTTATAACTTAGCAAATAGCTATCATATGATGTTAAAACTTTGCAAGTAATCTATTCTTATGTTGGGATAGTTAAAAAAAAAGTTTGGAGATGATCAGAGGAGGTCATGCAACAAAATTTCCTCAGATTTGTTGAAATGAGATGGAATGACTCATTGGCTCACCTGCCTTGACTTGCATATGAATGTAAGTGACATCCCATTCCTAATCCATAGGGTTCAATATGACGTCGGTCCACCCTTTGCAGCTAGAACAGCTTCAACTCTTCTGGGAAGGTTGTCCACAAGGTTTAGGAGTGTGTTTATGGGAATTTTTGACCATTCTTCCAGAAGCACATTTGTGAGGTCACACACTGATGTTGGACCAGAAGGTCTGGCTCTCAGTCTCCGCTCTAATTCATCCCAAAGGTGTTCTATGGGGTTGAGGTCAGGACTCTGTGCAGGCCAGTCAAGTTCATCCACACCAGACTCTGTCATCCATGTCTTTATGGACCTTGCTTTGTGCACTGGTGCACAGTCATGTTGGAAGAGGAAGGACCAGCTCCAAACTGTTCCCACAAAGTTGGGAGCATGGAATTGTCCAAAATGTCTTGGTATGCTGAAGCATTCAGAGTTCCTTTCACTGGAACTAAGGGTCCAAGCCCAGCTCCTGAAAAACAAGCCCCCACCATAATCCCCCCTCCACCAAACTTTACACTTGGCACAATGCAGTCCGACAAGTATGGTTCTCCTGGCAACCACCAAACCCAGACTGGTCCATCAGACTGCCAGATGGAGAAGCGTGATTGGTCACTCCAGAGAAGGCGTCTCCACTGCTCTAGAGTCCAGTGGTGGCTGCTTTACACCACTGCATCCCACGCTTTGCATTGCACTTGGTGATGTATGGCTTGGATGCAGCTGCTGGGCCATGGAAACCCATTCCATGAAGCTCTCTGCTGAAGTACTGTTCTAGAGCTAATCTGAAGGCCACATGAAGTTTGAAGGTCAGCAAGCAGTCTGCATGCCTAGGTGCTTGATTTTATACACCTGTGGCCATGGAAGTGATTGGAACACCTGATTCTGATCATTTGGATGGATGAGCGAATACTTTTGGCAATATAGTGTAGCTGTCTCCTTCTTGGCAAAAGTTGACAGCAGGAAAAATATAATAAAACAAATAAATCAATTTAAAAAATACAAGTCTACAAGTGGTCAAACCTTGAAAAGTAAATCAAATGTGCTCTTTGTCTTTGTTTGCCCCACTGGAAAAAAAAGTTGAACAGTAGGAACACACAGCACTCACTCACATACACATCTCCACTAATACAGTCACAGAACACCCTCTCAATTATTGTGTTGACATTTTCACACACGTGCACTCAGATGGGATGTTAGTTGTGTTGCTTTTGAACTAAGTTGAGGCAAAGAAAACCAACTGACACTATTAACCCCTTGATGCCTGAATTTATTTACAATTAAATAAAAAAAACATTTTGTGTGTGTTTTTGCTTTCCAGCTGATGCTAAAATAAGTGAAGATTGTTAATTTATCTGTTACACATAGAACAGATATATAATAAAATAATACAATACGATACAATCCAATACAATAACTTTATTAATCCCGGAAGGGAAATTCAATTGTCTGGGATCTCATCTGTTTACTTTTGAATTAAATAGTCTAATTGCTGATGGTAACAAAGATTGTCAGTCTGCATGTATGAATAATGGGTTAGATCTAAACTCAGGGTTAGAAAACATTAGTTAGTTTTAGCAACTGTGATAATAAAGGCCAGAATATGCTTGAAACAAAATGTTTTATCTTGTGTCAGTTGAACATGTCAAACGGTCTGTTGGTTCAAGGTTCACCGTTGGGAGTCTAGCATCAGTAGAAAGCAAGTGGATCTCTCTTTTTGTTGTTTTCCTACTACCTCATGAAGCTCACTGAAAGAATGCCATGAGTGTGCAAACCTTTCATCAAAGTAAAAGGGGGCTACTTTAAAGAATCTAAACTATAAAACATCTTCTGGTTTGTTTAACACTTTTTGTGTACGACATAATTCCATATGTGTTCTTTCATAGTTTTGATGTCTTCAATATTAATCTACAATGTAGAACATAATTCTAATAACTAAAAGCCACTGAATGAGAAGGTGTGTACAAACTTTTGACTGGTACTGTATATATTGACATCCAGGATTAGAGATCTACTTTGTGCTAATGGCAGAACTGCTAAATATTAATTTGATGATGTGATGGTTTATTTATTTTTTGTTCAGTTTTGAACACATTCTCTGTTATTTGTTGACTTTGATTCCGACAATGTTGAGAACTGAACTGACATAATGAAACTGTCAAGAATTCAGTTTTGTCAGTTTTTCTTGTAAACAGTAAACAAAAAAATATCATTTGTAGTTGTTCGTATCTGTCGCATGCAGTCACAGCTTTTGAAACACAAAAAAGACTCTTCCACAAATACTTCATGATAATATTTGAAATTGTGTCAAATTTAAAGGGTGTGTGAAAACTTATTTCCACCACTGTACACGATGTGACTGGTGTGGTAATCGACTGCATTGAGTTACACTGGCAAGCATTTTTAGATCAAGATAGAATGGTAATACTTGAAAGTAACGCAATGGTCAAGGCATGATGAATGCAATAGAAGCAAAGAGTCTCATCTCAAAAACAATATTTATGTCTGACTGTCTTCTTCAGCAGGTCAGGCCTGATTGTAGTGTGTTGTGAAGCACGGGGATATGGGATCCCAGAATCAGCCATTTATGAGGGCTGACTGTGATCTCACAGAATGGGGTGTCAAGATACATGGAGGTATGAGATCCCAGAATCAGCCACAAGGGTGAGACTCTGGCAGAATAACAGCTAAATAAGGGAACGTTGTGATATTATAACCAGTAATTTATGATCAAATTATGCCATAACCCAATGAATGTGTTTATGCTAACTCAAATACCTACTTTTATATAATCTTCCTCCTGAGAACCAAGGGAAAAAAGTGTCTTACAATTTCTCTTTTTGTGTGATGTCCTATCCATTTGGGCCAAAAAAACACTTTACAATTTTCATTTTTTAAAAAATATTTTTTATTTTAATTTCACAGCATGTCCATTGAGGACAGCAGGACGATATCGGCCTGAAAATAGAACTGAATGTAGAAAATGAGAAAAAAAGGAGCATATTATATCTTTACAATAATATTCACCCAAGAACACATTCAATTTGAACAAAAACAATAAAATTTTGTCTCACTCTTCTATGACTTGTTGCTTGCAAGGACAAAATGTATGTAATAATACATTAGAACGTAATGTAAAACATGTATTATGTTCAACAGTGAACTACAAGACATAGAACATAAGTAGTTCTGCTTTTTTTCTTTCTCTGGAAATTTTAACTGTGATAATCCTGGAAGCATGTTTTCTTTTTGGTTATGCAGAGGAACATCTTGCATTTGGTGCACCTGATGTATGTCTTGCCATTGCAGCCCTTGTTCCTGCATCTTTCTGCATGTTTGATATCCATCATCTCTGGCATGTGCCTGGCTCCTAGCTTGCGTACAGATGGCTCTGGTTGTGGGATCCTCATTTTGGTTGGTGGCTGATACTCTTCCTCACTGTCTTCACTGCTGTCATCAAATGAAAGACTATCCAGTAGCTCTTCAGCCAGGTGCAATTTGAAGTCCAGGTACTGCTTTGTGTTGTTAGCTGGTCGATTCAGCGCTTTGCTGTCAGACTTGGACTGGATCCAAGCATTTGTGATGGCAACATCAAAAAAATGTGTCATCATACGTGACGTCCACTTCTTGGTCCTGGTTGACATGCGGTAAAAGCTTAGCATTCGGTCACAGAGGTCTACGCCAACCATGTTGTCATTATATTCCCTGATTACTGCTGGCCGTCTCACCTGGACATGACTTTTGTCGTTGTTGGACCATCTGCTACAGATATCCTCTGGATCTTTCCCAAAGACAGTGACGCCATGAGAACTGGTTTATTGTCAAACCATTTAGTCACTGCCAGTTTAGGTCCCCTCCAGACCAACGTCACCGAAGCCCCTCTCCCTTCTTTTCTCAGCTGCTTATCTCCTGGCAGCTGGCATTGCTTTGGAACCCTGTTCTTCATAATGGTTCCAGTTGCTGGAAGACCCTTTGATAGCAAAGCGTACATGAGACTGATCGTTGTAAAATATCGATGAAAGAACACATAAGTTTCTATAGGAACGGACTCGACCATTCGCAAGACCGCTGCAGCTCCAACTCCCAGTCTTTGGCCTCTGAATGTGTTCTTGCCCCGATAGACTTCGAAATCCAGGACCAGACCGTTTGGAGAGGCAAGCACAAACACCTTTAGGCCAGTCGGGTTTGGCTTTCCCGGCACATATTGCCTGACTGGGCAGCGGCCTGTGAACGGGATGATTTGCTCGTCAACGCACACCTTGTCACTCCTTGGAAGGCTGAGACAACCTTGCCTCACACGCTCAAGCAATGGTCTTACTCTCCAAAGAATGTCTGACTCCTTTGCCTCTTCAGTTACATCCAGGTCATTGACAATCTTGAGTGAGCTCCTCAGCTTGTAGAACCTATCCCTTGTCATTCTCCTGCTAATAACTGGCACTTTAGTCTTTTTAGCCCAGAACATTTTGACTCTGGGATAGCCAAGACAGGCCATGTGTACTGTTATGCCAAAGAAAACCTTGATTTCTTGGGCAGTAGTATTCAGTAACACTCCTGTAGTTTGCAGCTGTCTTTGATTTGTGAAAGCTGCCAGATCCTCAAAGATTTTGTCATCAATGTACTGTGAAAAGTACTGGATTGGACTCCAGTATTCATGAATTTTAGGGTCATCTTGATAGCCAGGAAGCACAGGTAGCACAGGTGTGAATCTATTATGATGGATGATCAAGAAAAAACACACAAAAAAAATTCAAGTTAATAAAAAGAATAACAGTGAAATTTTTTCACATCAATTTCAATTAATGCAGTAATTTCAGTGTCATGGATGTGATATGACTCCCTATTGACTAGCTTTAGAAGCAAATTTTTACGTAACTTGCATATTTTTAACAGCATTTACATAGTACAAATACTACAGTAATATAACATGATGATAAAATGTAATAAATTAGCCTGAAACTAAATAAAACATACAAGCTAGTCCTGGCCCATAGATCATGACGACTTTGTTGCTCCCTCTCTGGCTCTGACTCTGTCTCATCAGATTCTCCTGCATCTTCTTCTTCTCCTTCTTCATCATCATCTCTCACAGGCTGATACTCATCTTCTGCATCCTTTTCCTCATCTGAAAGCTCCAAATCTGAATCTCCCTCTACTATCTGGTATAGAATCCTCTCTGCTTCACTTCTTTCTCCTACAACAATATGCAGTCATTGATTACATTAACATGGTCCTGGTGTCCACCACAGTTGACATTCATTAAAGGCCTGTTATTTCAAAACATAAATAACGAAACTGTTTTCAGATGTGAAAATATTGTTCTTAACATGTTTATGAACAAGAATATATATAGTTATCATGGTAAAAATAGCAATAGATAATGAATATTTGACTTACTTCTCCTCTTTCCATAAAATGTGGTTGCTTGTATAGCAGCCATCTTGATACAGGAAAAAAAGTAAAGTTCCCAGCATGCAAACCCATCACATGACACATCACTGGAAAGCCCAGGATGTCCCCTACAGAATACAATAGGGCTTGGAAGGGTAACTCCAAATACTTAAGAAATATACAGGTGAACAAAATGTCCATTATAAAGGACATAAGTGAATAGGCCTGGTCTCAGGAGGTTAAGAAGTAACCAAGTCAGAACAGCAACTCACTGTGAAAGTGATGCTTTTGGTTACCAGGGGAACTGATGTTTTTGATAGATTTGACTAATATGAGGAAGTGATGCTTTATGAAATGGAAATGCTTTTAAGAGTTTTGATTATTGTTAAACTAAGAGGTTTTTACCCTGAACTGAGGTATAAGAAATTAAGAGCTAAGGTGAACTAGGGTCAAGTGTTCACGGTAAAGGTTATTAAACTCGAAATAGATTTGGGGGATTTTTGTAAGTCTGTACACATTGTCCAAAAGATTGCACAGTGGGGTGTCAGAGACAGTTAGATGCTGACATCTGTTTCTCCATTTCCTGATCAGGGGCCTGTTCTGAGCTGCAGACAGGAGAGATCGGGTGGGTAGATAGTTTTAGTTCGGCGGCGAGACACTCCAGAATATATGGTTTTAGTTCCTCAAACATGCAGACGTCTTATGATCGATGAGAGCCTGGAGAGAATGAAGTCATTGCTCAAGTTAATTTAGTATGAGATCATTGCATATGTTAATTAAGTGTGCTGTCATTGCATATGCAAAAGTTCACTTTACTATAAATTACACTGGATCGAGACACAAGTTGGGAGTTGTTGTGAAGTGGTCACTCGATGCAAGCCAGTTAGCAAAGGTCTGAGCAAAGGGGATTTTACCACATAGCTCGGACGGGGGATTCAACATGATCTGCAAAGGAATAACTGTTCTACTGGAATTATGGACTAAAGAACTGCTCTTTCTGCACTGTTTGAGGATTACGAAAGACTGTGATCTAAAAATAACACTGACTGAAAGAACATTACTGAACTCTATTTTCTCCTTGAGGAACAACACCAGAATGGATTAACAAAGTTTTTACTGGCCCAAACAACAAAAATGGATACAGGCAGATCTAAGTCTTGACCGAACCCCCTCCACTTCCCCCTGGAGCTGGTGAGCCTCAGAGGCTCATCGGTCTTCAGGTGGGCAGCCAGCGATGGCCAAGCCGACTGCTCTCCAGCTCTAAATTATGCAGTCTGGGTGATTATTACTTCTCTTATATGAAAGCATAGTTCCACTTATGAGTCAGGTTAAGCAATTGGAAGAATATTAATGTTGGACTGATTGTCTGATGATTACGAGCTATTGCTACGCCCTTACTGAAATTCTAATAAACAAATATCCTGCAATTAAAGTTAACAGATTGGAAATTCACTTTATCCCTGTCACAATGATTAATTAATTATGAATATCTTCTCTGGTTGTAAAAAGTCAGGTTAATGTGTGCATTACATCTAAACAGGTTCTGAAAGGTTACTAGTCTTTGGGGCTGAGGGTGGCCTTTTTTAAACCTATCCCAGGGGTTTTCTATTCCTAACCTCTAAACTTTAACCTAGCAACTTACCAAGTGCCAGACCCATGAGAGGAAAGCTGCCGTTAACAGACATGACTGGTAATTAATTTAACCACTCAAAAGGGGCTACTCAGTTAGATTAGTTACCAGAGGACGCGGGATAGACGTCTGGATGGAGGCAGTTAGAAGCTAGGCGAATTTCCTCGCTCTGATCAGCTTAAACGTTCCTCAGGTCCCACCTGGGAGAAATCCCACTGGGCTGCAGGAACCGGACCGTTAGATGGAGCACTGGTCCACTAATTCTCTGGACAATTAATTAATTTATTTGATTAATTTAAGGAGGGTTACTGTTAAAACCTTTTGGGTTTTTACAAGTGTTAACCACTAACTGACTTTGAAAACTGATTTTGGGCTAGTTTAACGAAGAGACTGGGCTCACATCAAAATATAATATAAGATCTATATAAGAGGCTATAACTGATCCGTTTCGGACAACTACATTTTCAAATGAGGTATATTTTATCTGTTTGTCTGGGTAGCAAAAAGAAACACTTATTTCATTTATTTATTTATTTATTTATTTATTTATTAATGTCCTAAGAAAGGCTCAAGTCAACCCACTGATGAGTCTAGATTCTGCTGTTTGTAGTAGGAGGAATTTAGCTGAGGTTATAGGCGCTGGAACAGAAATGCATCCTGAGAATCTGCGATGCTGTTTTAAATTATAGTTAAAATTCACAATGTATCCTCAATCCTATTAATTACTTTAAAAAAAAATGGCATGGATGGAACACCTAAAGCAAACATCGTTAAAGAAACACATACAGAGAGAAATAAAAAGGTCTCACCATGCAGAATATGATGCTCATTCAAATGACTATACATTTCTTCTGTGTGCCGTTTAGGTGAAAAGCCAGTGTTGAAAAATAAAAGAGACTTGAATGTTGTGTTTCTTTTTCTGGCAAAACTGGAGATCATTTGTCCAGTAAACACAGTTCTGAGCAGTTCAGGGGAGAGTGGTGAAAAGGGAAAGTCACAGGCGTTTATCCACCTCTGATCCCCACCACTGGAGCATTACAGGCATAATCCCAAATTACACTGAAGGAGAACCACCTAGAATTTGCAAGCCATGACAAGATTACACAGAAGGAAACCCATGCAGGACTAATGGAGCATCACCAGATTACAGTGTCTAAGATCCATCTGTGGGTCCCCATGAGTTCCCAAGGGAGAGAGATCTTTTGTGCATTAGGTACCAAATTGTGTTTTCTTTAGATGAAGAATTTCAAAAAGTATAGTGCTGCCAGGAACCTTTTTATCAACACATTCATGTTCATAATAATGATCCAAGAAAATATGCTATGATTTGACATATTTTAAATAACATCATACAAGAGACAATGTAGTCATCCATTCACAGTATTTTACTTGGAAAACTCGTAAAGGCACATATTCTATAGTTCTAAAAAGCACTGAAAACAAGACTCTTTCTCAAACTACATTCTCTGCATTCTCATACACTAAAAAGTATCTTAGCATGTATAGTGCAAACATTGACTCAAACTCAGAATGTCATAATTTTCATCGTCCTGCTGTTACTCAGTCACAATATATGTATCAATTTAAAATGTCCTTTAAGAATGAGAATATTTTGTCTATAAATAACTCCTAATTGAAAATTTGACTTGAGGTTTTTAGAGATTGGAAGAACCACAAGCTAGTTAAGATAATCCATTATTGCTCCCCATGCCAGGGGAAATTCACATTCTTACAGCAAGAATATTTAGCAAATAAGCATAGTAATAATAATAAAATAATAATAAAACAGATGTACAAATGTACAAGGATGAGAAACGAAAATGAATAAACACAGTATTGACACACTGTAAACAACACAATATAGAGTGGCTTGAAAAATAAATCAGCCAGTGATGCTGATGTTGTGAAGTCTGACAGCAGATGGAATGAATGACCTGCAATAGCGCTCCTTCTTGCAGCGTGGGCGTCTCAGTCTGCTGCTGAAGGAGCTGCTTACCCTGCGAATTATGTTGAAAAAAAATGACATTGATTATGTTGCGGGTCATTTTGACCCGTACTGTGTAAATCCATTCAAAACAGTCAACAAACCAGGTTAAGCCAGTAACAATTTTATTTTAGCTCATATAAACATTTAGAAAAGAGACATACAATACATTTTTAATTCCGAACTATTTAGTTAAAGTTTTTCCCTCTTCATGTTTTTTTTTATATATATATATACACTTGCCCAATTTTCTCAGATTTTCAGTGTTCAACATTTTCAGTATTAATGTACAATGTAGAAAATAATACAAATAAATAAAAAAACATCGAATGAGAAGGTGTGTTCAAACTTTTGACTGGTAGTGTGCATGCAATGATGACAGTGTATCATTAGATGCACCCTGCTTGTGTAACTACAGTTGACCATTTTGCCATTTCATACAAACTTGTAACATTTCTGAATGACATATCTAGAGCAGAAAGGTCAGCATATGCATATGCTGGGTGGTGTGTTTTAAGGAACCCATTCTTGATCCTCTGACAGAACCACAACCAGCCATTATAAAGGAGCTCATAGTTATTCATGTCATGTCAAAGACTATTACATTTAGACATGTAATTGCAGGAGTTTCCTGGCTTCATCCCCATCCAGACAGAGATTTTTATGGAAAGTCAGTAGAAGTTTGGAACTTGAAGGGAACAGACACCTCATGTCCATCATGATTTCTCCCTGTTGAGGGCATTGCTGGAAGATGTGTGGTGAACACATCCACTGTACAGTTAAGCAACACGAGAGAAAAGGTGACTGCAGTCATGTCGTTTTGTATGGTGTTGGAGATTTAGGATATTGGCAGTTTTGAATAGGGTCTGTGATGCGCTTTGATTTTACTTTCATAAAAGCTGTATGAACCATGTCATGTGAATGATTGAAACAAAGTGTAAACTGTAGTTTTGTTTGTGTCCTTATTCTCTTAAAAAACCAATGCAAGTGTGAAAAGTCAATCAGATTCCCCGCAGAAAGATAAAAAATAAATAAATTAATTAAATTCTAACCATAACTTGAATGACTCAGTCTTACAACAAGTAAAAACAAATAAAGCACCGCCTTCATAATGGTGCCAGGTTGTGTTTCAAAAACAGATACAGCCTGACCATGGTACAGGGACCTATGGAGTGGAGGAGTAATATTTGTAGCAGTCGTGTGTATTTGGTAAGCACTAATCAAAAAATAAAATTATACGCTGCAACTTCAAAATATTATCTGAAGCAAATTAATATCATTTTGTTCATATTTGGATACAGTACATATTTTTACATCTTTCCAGGCCTCAGTAAATATATGGAATTCAAAAACTGAATTAAAATTGTAAAATATTGCATTTTCGGAGATTTGAAATTCCAGGCCTTTGCCATATACTACTGACATACTGAATAACGTCATTGTCAACACAATCAACATTTTTGTCACAGTCACAATTATCAGTCTTTAAACCAGAAATCTGGTTAGCAATTTGTCTTTTTTCATTAGCTAGGACCATACAATTGATGTGAAACTTGACTATTGAATGCAAAGGATCATTATTGGTGCTGACTGAGATGATGTGGTGTGGGGGGAAAAAAAAAAAAAAAAAAAAAAAACTTAGACATCAGCAGTGGCTCCTGGCCTTGATTAGGTGGCCCCTAATGCCTCAACTGGACGATGCATTAATATGGAAGGAGTGGCCAGAGAACATGCAAGGATTCTGGATGCCATCAGGACTTGCTCAAAGTGGAAGAGGAATTCGGATCAGATTGTGACTTGACTGGACTCTGTGGCAAACTGAGGGTCGGAAGGCAAAGCAGCCTGATATTTTTCTGGTTTGTATATGGTGCCCTAGAGATTTGTGAGGGCTTAGGCATAAATCTAGTTTGAAGTACATAATGAGCATGGACTACCCGCTTCATTCATTTGACTTCATTTCAGTGAATGGACCAGGTGGTCTTTGGAGATGAAGGCAGGTCAAGCCAAGATAGTGTGGCAACAGCCAAAGAGTAATAAAATGTATGGAGAAAGTGTATGTGCATTCACCTGACCTCCACGCCCCATCAGTCCATCTGCTTTCCAGCCAGTAATATGGTTGCCCTACAACGTCCTCATATCTGCCAGCCTCCAAAGCAGTATGGTGGCAAATCAGCGACAGATGGTCCGTGGTGTTGGCCTCCCCACGCAACCTCGACAACTTGTCCGCCGTTACCGGCTACCGATTTGCCGGCGCAAGCTGGACTTTGCCCGAAGGACGCCCAGCTGCAATGCAAGCATCGCCACCGCACCCGTAAGACGGCATAGGCCTGTGAGTTTTGTTTATTTTTTCTTTACCCTCATTTGTGTTTCATCCTCCGTTCCCAAACCGGACGGCTGCGCTTTTCGTTGGATTATTGGTTTCTTTGGAACTGAATGAACAGCCGTGACCTACTTCCTTGTTTGGTTTGTTTTTGTTGGATTATTTAGAAAACCTGGAATGGACTATTTGAGTTTGACGGTACGAACTGTGTACAAAGGGGACTAAGGAAAACCCAGACTGGACTTTCCAATAAAGAATTTGTGTTGTTTATTGTACTATTGTATTCTCTGCCTTATCTGTTGTGTGGTCAAAATATTTAGGTTAATATTTGCTACCAAGGTTTCATGGCTCAACGTAGGACCGTTGTAGGGTGCAACAGTGCATTTTAGTTGAACCGCTACAATAAGCAGTTAAAATGACAGTGTGGCTTGAACTTGGAAACCCCCAAAAAACGGCAGAAGAAGCATGACTGAAGAGCTGACTGTTGCTTGGGATCTTGTTCATGAATGACAAAAGAGTCCAGTCCAATATATAGTTCAAACTAAAGTATCCTAAAAGTTATTGAATGGAAAATTTGGTGCCCATATATCAGTGGTGTCCAGATGACCCATCCTAATACCACTGGTGATATTTTGGCTTGTCTTAAGAGAAGATAAACTTTATTGATTGAATTCCTATGCAATTTTGTCCAGTAGCTTGTTGTAACTAAATATCATCAAAACTGTATTTTGTATTCAGTACTATTTGGCCAGTGATAGCATGGTGACTTGTTAAACAAAGATTGTGAACATTGGCATGCAGCTCAACGCATCACAGAGCTGCTGATGTTGCCGTCTTTTTTTTCATTACTTTGGATACAGCTAGGTTAGGCTGTTTCCTATTGCTTCTAGTCTTTACGCATCACTAGGCTAACTACACCCTAGATCACATTGTATTAACACGAAGACATATAACAATCCTTTCATCTAACTGTCAGCAAGAAAATTGATAAATGTGAATTCTTAAGATGCTGAGATTTGTTACTTTACACATCATGCAAAATAATCATGGGATCCATAGAATGACTGTAGCATAATCCATCCTCACCTATAACATCTCAACCTGGTTTAATTTCCTCACCATCAAACATAAAACAAAATTCTCCCAAATAATAAATCAGGCCAGTAAAATCACTCAAACGGCCTCCCCAAGCTCAGTCTGCCTTTGTGGGACAAATGAAAACAAGTCAAAGACATCAAGACACCTCATTCGTAATACTGTAAACTATATTCAAGAGGAAAAACTTTACAAGACAATACTTGTTACGGGAGAGATCAGAGAACCCAGGCGCAGGCACAGATAGTGGCAGACAGGTGGTCAAAGGGAAATAGGTTTTTATTTAAACGAAACAGGATCTAAACCAATACAGGAAAAGGAAAACCAAACGGGAGAAAACTAAACCTAATCTATACTAAAATAAATCACACTATTAAAACTACAAAAACCCACAGCTAATCTAAAAAAATCCAACAGGGATAAACTGAAGCAGGCAACAAAACAGAGTACTTACAAAACCAGGGAAGCTGAGCTACAGGGGCAAGGTAGGCAGATAAGTAACCAAAACAGGAACTGGTAGGAATCCAGGGGGGAGAAGAGCAGAGTCCATGGAGCTGAAGCAGTCAGGGGGTAAGCAGGGCTTGGTGGGGAGAACATAATCCAAGGGGGGAACAGAGTCTATGAATGAACTGACCTTTATATTGCATGAGGTAATTGTGAACAGGTGTCCTGAGTGAGCTGATTACTGCAGCTGACTCTCATTGCAGTGATCAGCAGGTAGAATGCAGGCAGGTGAAACAGGGAGAGAGAGACAGGAGGGAGAGGTGACAGACAGAGGGAGCCAGAAAGACAGGTCAAAACAGATAAACAGATCAGGAACCAAGGGAGAAAGCAGGAAAAAGAGGGAGAAGGGGGATGAAGGGCAGGGGCTGGAGCAGGATCATAACAATACTTCAAAGTTGAAGACTGAACGATGTGGCATTTGTGGTGTTAAGATGAAAACAATGAAAAATTCTAAATATATTAAAAAACAGAGATGTGAAACCCCGCAAAGGAACAGAATGCAATGCTTTGCTTTCAAAATGTGTCATATACCCTTATATATAACAATAAGTCAGTATTTCCTGCTTAGGTCTGCTGTTTCGTAAACTAAGAAGAATATCTCAATCTGCACTCAAATTTTGACTGGACTCAGCAGAATGTAAAATCAGATGATGGTGCCTTGAAGTTGCTTGAGGCATAATGTACACCATAATAACAAGTAGTATGGGCAGGTGAAATGGCCTAACCTGCCAGGTAGTTTGCTACATATTGACTGCTATTTGAGTGGCAAGGAACACTTAGTGTTACACAATAATATATGAATGCCCTAATTAAGAAATATTGTTGGCATTGTTGCACCTTGCAGGCATTGTCTCTTTGTCATTAATTTGCACGGCCTATAACAAAAATAGAAAGTGTAGCGGACACTATGTATTAACATGTTAATATGGTCAGTGTGGTCAGTGTCCTGTCATAGTAGTGGTTAACAGACACACTAAATAACTGTCACCTCACTGGTATATCCCACAGCACACACACACACACACACACACACACACACACACACACACGCACGCACGCACGCACGCACGCACGCACGCACGCACGCACGCACGCACGCACGCACGCACGCACGCACGCACGCACGCACACACACACACACACACACACACGCACACACCAATCAATCGAGCATCTGTGGGATGTGCTGGACAAGGGGGTGGGGGTCAGTGTCTGCTCCAGTGATCCAGCAAAAACAAAAAAAAAAAGCGCACACAAAAAGTTGTCTCAACTCAATTTTATACTCTAACTAGCTTAAAGATGATGTTAAACACATCCTCACTCTAGAAAAGAGACTAAATTAACTAAAAAACAAAGCAAAGACAGAATTTTCTAACTGGTTGACGTATCAGTGAAAATGGAGTTGGTAGCTCTACAATGTATAAAGCAGGCAACATATATAATGATGCAATTTTGAAGTCATTTCTTGACCTTGGGGTTGAGTCAGTAAAGCATATAAACTAAAATCAAGCAGAGGCTTGTTGCATGTTCATGCCACAAGATAAATGAAATTAAGGAACTGTGACAGGGCAGGATAACTCTCATAACTCTGACCATACATTATGAATTCTGGATGTATTATTCATATCAGTTGAGAAGCACAGCTCAAAACTTGAAGGAAAGCTCTTTTTTTCAGATTTGGACTACTTTCCAAAATGATAAGGTTCCAGCTGACATATTAAGCAAACAGAAAACAAAGGTGAGAGGTAAGCAATCTAGAAAACAAGTGCTGAGGCAGGTACACGGCAAATTAAAATCTAGGACAGAATCATGAACATCATTGCTGGATGTCGTGAACCTCAAGTTGTATTGTACATATGCTGTGTTTTAAGTCTAGAAAACAATTTAAACCTTCTCATTTGATTCAATTGGACTTGATGCTATGTAACCCTTGCTCTCCCAATTAACATAACACTGATTTCTTGTATATTTCAGCATATCTTTCATTTGTCTCACAAGTCCCATCAAATCGTATCATTACTTCTTGATGTGTCAGAATTCCTGTTGAAATGGTCTATTGGTAAAGGTTAGTAAAATTATAATCCTTAAACCTGATTGTTTTGACCACTTAGGACACAGCAGAAACAAGTTGTGAACACTGGTATCTCAGCGTTTGAACTTACCATTTATTTGGAATCATGTTCTGGTAACTCAAGAAAATGTAGTACAATATTTTATTCTAAAGCTCTGTAAGCTTAGTTTAGCGACAGAATGACAAGCAAGCACACTTATACAGTTTAGCTGGAAGGCACAGTATATTCAAATACTTTCTTGATAAAAACATAAAGCCACAGAAAGAGTCACAATAAAGTTTTTTTTTTTTTTTAATGTACAGTGAGCAATTGACCTTGCAAACAGTCTTTGGATAGGCCTTGTACAGTTTTGTACTGAACATAATGTTAATGAACAACTGCACATAATACAGACAAACAATTAATGTACTTACTGCTGCACACACTAAAGTGCATTTGAACAAACTGATTGCTTGCACTACTTAGTTACTGACAACAAAATCTTTGAATTTAAAAGAACAAAACTGTGATGAGGAGGAGTCGGAGAACCCAGGTGCAGGCATCGAAAATGGCAGACAGGTGGTAAATAGAAAATAGGGTTGTATTAAACAAAACAAGAACTAAACCAATACAGAAGGGAAAACCGAACAGAGGGGAAGACTAAACCAAACCGACTATCTAACAATCATAATTCAAAATAAAACTTTATCTAATTAACAAAAACTGTGAAAAATCATTAAAGGGGATAGTGGTGAGGGAAGATACAGAATTGAGGCTAGTCGAACTTCATACAACAGAGGTGAAACAGGGGTACTAAGCCTACTAAATACACAAATTACAAATAGGACATGATCTGAAGGGAACCAATCTCAACGAACCAAAGATACACTAACAAAATGGGGAATACTCACAAAACAGGGAGACTAAACTAGCTGGAGCGGAGCCAGTGGCAGACAAGGCAGGTTTGGGAAACAGCAGGCTGAAGACAATGAAGGGACCGGCAGGAATCCAGAGGGTGAGCTGAGTCAATGTCAGGATCTGGAGGAAACACGGGGGAAGAGCTGGGTCCACGTGGCTGTTGCAGTCTGGAGGTAATGCTGGGACCAGACCGAATCCAAGGGGGGACATGAGTCCATGAGAGGATCTGCAGTCTATGGTCTGGCAGGGAGTGAATGAACGAACTGGCCTTATATAGTGAGCTGAGTGAACTTATTATTGCAGCTGACACTCATTGCAGTAATCAGCAGAGTGCAGGCAGCTGAGAGATGCAAGGAGCAGAGAGACAGGAGAGAGAGAGACAGGAGAGAGAGGGAGAGAGAGAGACAGGAGAGAGAGGGAGAGAGAGAGAGATGACAGGGAGAAGGAGAGAGAAAGAGGAAAAGAGGGAGAAGGAGGGAGAAGGGCAGGGGCCGGAGCAGGGATCATAACAAAAACTGTTTGAATCCGCAAAGCTATTTACAAGGTGTAACTGGCTTGAATTTATATCTGAATTTTTGTCGAATTCAGATCTTGTGTTTATGCCAGGTGGAAAGTGTGGGCAATTTTGACTAATGTTAATTTTAGTTTGTTTTCAGATCTAATCCTTATACTGTCTATGATAGCTCAGAGACTCTGGCATTCTCAAGAACACTCAAATGGTGCATTCTAAATTCTGAAAATGGAAGATCCTTGAAAGCTAGATTTTGATTTGTGATGGTGCATAATTTCCAACTATTTCTGATTAACATTATTGTTGATAATTATGATCAAACAAAGGTCTGCTGTTTGCTTATATGTACAGACAAAACTGATAACAGTATGTGTTGACACAATAACAGCAATAATTGTAAGGTAGCAACAATGTTGAGAACATGTTCCTCTGATGTATATTGTTCCTCTGTACATAATGCATCACACCAATCATTAGGTCTCCTCCTGCAGTTTGTCAGATCTGTGATGGAGAGGCTCATCTTAGACTTAATAACTGTAATTTGGGGCTAAATTGCTATCCACTATAGTAATAACTCTGTAATCTGTCTTACAGAATGATAAGACTGTCTGGGAATCAAAGAGCTTAAAATATGATTGTTTTGTTTTTTAAGAGTCAAATAATACCATAGCAATTAGAAGAGTTTTGTTTGTGATACATGTATTTGACTGCAAAATTAACACGGTGGATCGGGCAGGTTGTAAAAGCAATAAGTAAGCCTCTCTTGCACTCCAGAATAATTAAAATACCAAAGTCTTCAACCAACTGTGGCACTTTAAAGGGCTGTATCATGACGTTGGAGCCTATTTACAAATTCACTGTGGCTCCACTGTAGCTGACATGTGCATGTTGGAAAATGCAACTTTGCAATAGGACTACAGGGTCCACAGAGATACAACATAAAGAGCACACCTAGAATTGGTTGGCGTGACAAATTCTGTTCAGTATTGTTGATGGTGAAGGCAACATAAAGTAGCATAAACAAAAACTACATACAGATCTAACAAAGCCACAATGCATTTCTGAAAGAATAGAATTAAAATGGGAAATAACAAAAGCACAACAAAAATTATTTGCATTGATTGGTGGGGTAGATAAACTACAAGTCACAAGATGAATGGCATCTAGTACTTTAATTCAATATGCTATAATAAAAATAGTTTAAAAAGAAAAATATTGATAATTTGCCAGGCTGTGCTCACCTAGTGGGATGGGGAGGGGGGACAGCTGGTGGTAGGTGGAAACAGCACTTAGAGGAGGTCTGAAGCCAGACCAGCATGTCCTCAGCAGCGAGTGCAGAGTCTGAAGACTTGGGGGAAGCGCCACTCATATCTACACTACAGGCCAAAAGTTTGGAAGCGAGATCAAATTTGTACAAAAAGAAAAGAACAAACTGGAAACAGTCACTCATCAGAATACATTTTTGGTTACGTGGCCAAGATTGTAGACTGGAAGGAATACCCCAAAACTACTCTCGAAACAGGATTAACACTATATAGGAGCTGACTCAGAGATCGATTGGGGAACTTAGCTGGGAAAGGAAGCTGGGTAGGACGTGGCAGGCTGAGGTGGCATGTGGCGTGGAGGCTGATAGCAGAGAAGCAGGTGCTGCATGTGACGTAGCTTGGCATGGAAGGGAAGAAGCAGCCCAAACTGAGAAGGGAGTGCTGCGAAGGATCCAGGGAGGAGTCAGTGCAGTCCGTGCAGGTGAGGGAGAGTGCAGGTCAACGAGCAGGCAGGGAGTCCGGAACTGGAAGGTAAGAAGACAGAGTATAACACTTTTTAGAATGGAGCGAGACGAAACAAGGATCAAAACTAACTGAGGCTGTTTGATGGTCCGGTGTTGAGTAGTGATCTGAGGCTGGCTTCTATGGAGAAGAAGATAGTTGACGAGATCACTCCCACCTGTTCGTGTGCCTCCTCAGGTGATTTCGGTTTGGTTCTGTGGACTAGCAGAAGACCTTTGACCGTGTCCACTGTGGAAATCTGTTGGGGGTACTGCAGGGTTACTGGGGCTGTGCTATCAATAATCTGGGCATTCCACTGCTAAAGTCAGAACAGTGTTTGTATTCTTGGCACAAAGTCAAATACATTTCCGGTGACTGTTGAAGACACAGCAGTTTTGAAAAGCATGTCTGTTTGCACAATAAAATTAAGCAGTGTGCTTCAGCTACCCTTGTTGTTGACAATTTTCTGTTCTTGTACTGAGAAGTGCATGCTTCAGCAGCATTTTGCTTGAAGATGCACATAAAAACCCTGTTTCTACTACATTTCTAGTTGATACATCCCTCTGCCAGGGTTGTCCCTTGTCACAGATTGTGTTTGTGGTAATCAGCCCCTCCAAGTCTGAAGCCAAAAAAAAAAAAAAATCAACAATAGAAAAAATGTGATTCTCTTTTGAATTGAGAGTGAAGAGTGGTGGAAAAATGGAGAGTAAGTTGGACAGAAAGACTGAAGGAGCATCAGCAGTAATGCAAGCATTGTACCAGACTGAGGTGGTGAAAAGAGATTTGAACCAGAGTGCAAAGCTCTTGATTTATCAGTTGGTTTACAATCCAACCCTTACCCACTGTATAGTCATGAGCTCAGTGTCAGAGGTAGGGTGAGAAGGTCAGACGGGACTACACATACAGACAAACAAGCACACTCACATTCACACCTACAGACAATTTAGAATCCCCAATTAACCTGAGCATGTTTTTGAACTGTGGGAGGAAGTTGGAGAACTCACACTGCACAGGGAGTGCTCCTATCAGCATTCAATATAATAAAATAATATATATTAATTTACAATAATAGATTAAATGTCTCACCTCTTCATGTTTAATACCCTTTCAGTTGGAGAGGTGCTTGGTGACTGCTGTGCTTATCTATGCCTAAAACCAACCCTGGATACCATACCTGATCGACTGAAAATAGTTGAGGTTTGGCTTGCAGTTTGGCTAGCGGTTAAGCCAGACTGTAAGCCAAACTAATGAACTCTGCAAAGTGATAAGGTTAAGTACTTGGCAGGAGATGACAATGTTCCCAGAAATCCCCCACACTGCTCATTCTGAAAGTTCCTTTAAACTGTTGCCTGGTTGCATCACCTGTACACATCATGTGTGGTGTTGTACATTCATAGAAGTACACAAACGCAACTCCAGAGGTCATAAAGAAGCTATTCTGAGAATTCACTTTCTAACTCTGCCTCTGTCAGTCGATATTGAAAACACCAACACGAGCTTCACAAACACAAGTGCATAGAGGTACAAAGAGTGAAATGAGAGGGAGAACAGTGGAGAAAAGAAGAAAAAGAGGAATATGTCAAAATGTTAAATAAAGCAAAAAAGATTAAATGAATCAAATGATGAGAAGAAGGATGCTGGGAGGAGGGTGAAAAAAGGAAATTAGAATAAAGTGGTAGAAAGAAAAGATAGAATGCTGATTACATCCTATTTAAGTTAATCCCCATCCAGCAAGCAGCCGGCCTCTCGACCCTACAGTTGGGGAGAGCTGTAGCTTCAACCATCATCTTGATATTCACTAACTGTCCTCTAAACACAGCCATTAAATTGATGGCTCCACCTTTTTGCCCAGCGTTTGCGTTCTCTGCAAAGACGATCTTTATTGCCATTTGAGGGAACAGACCTAATGGTGGAAGTGCTGCTGCATTAGCACTCACTTCCCCTCTTCCAGAGGGGAGCCCAACCTTGAAGATGGAAAACAGGCTGATTTATTTGGCTCAGCTGTGTGAGAAAAAAAAAATCATGCAATTATGTAGCATTTGTATTTATGGGTCATAAGTCAGATGCCAGGCTCTTATAGGCAACAGATTGTTTCTGGATGAACAATGACTTCCTTTTCTCATGTGAACAGTATTAGAGTATTGTCATCTATTTGCAGCACAGGGAAATAACAGTGTGCACTAATACTCTTAATTAAATACTTTGAGAATTTTGTGCCTCAATTATTATTGTGGGAATTCTGATTACAGCAAAAAAAAAAAAAACAACAAGCAAAAAAAAACCCCCAGAAAACATCTGTGTTCATCATCTCATTAATTCTTTGTTATGGCAACATGAAATTCTTCTGTTATTTGACCTCTGTTCACCACTGTCAGAGTCTTGTTAAAGCAAAAAATAAATAAATAAATAAAATCCATTAATTATAATTATTATAATCAGTGGATTTAGTTGGCAGAGCTGAAGTAAATGCACACAGAGTTGTCACCATAATCTTTAGTTACACACAGAGAGAGAAGATGGCAGTATTCCTGAAAATAACCAGCAGAAGTAACAGACTAAAAATTTGCCTGCAAAGCAGAGGTGGGTAGTAACGAGTTACATTTACTCCATTACATTTACTTGAGTAACTTTTCCAAAAAAAAGTGTACTTTTGAGAGTAGTTTTACTCTGCCATGCTTTTTACTTTTACTTGATTAGAACTGTGAAGAACAAATGCTAGTCTTACTCTGTTACACTGGAACACACTCAACTCGTTACTTTTTTATTTACCACATTAGATATGCTTTGTTTTGCCGGAGAGATGCCCCCAGTGGATCTGCCACATGACTGTGTTTCACCAATCAGACGAAGCAACAATAATCATGTGACTCCATTTCACCAGACGTTGCCCTGCGGTCACATGACCACATACGAACTGTGGCGGCATAGCAGCATAAACTCTACACACGTAGCAGACATGGAATGAAAAAGACGGGGACATTTCTGAGAAATTTGATCTTGCTTCGGAGTCCGACAACATTAGCATAGCATTAGCATGAATATCTCCATCTTCAGCTTTTGTTAGAAGACAAAAGCTGAAGACAGCTACAAACATGGGCAAAGTGAAGCGTGACGTCAGACTCGGTAGGTCCGTGTGATACAGTGGGGGGCGGGGGCACAACCACCGAACATTCGGATATTCGGGTCCAGCCCGAGCTGTATTGCTATTTTCTGTCTGCTGAGTCTGTGCCATTTGGAGGGAAGTGAAATACAGTATATTTTGTCACTGGAAGTAGTTTGTACTGTTCAAAGATAAAAACGTTACCTTACTACAGGTATTTGTTTCAAAAGCTTTATGTTGTGAAAAAAAAGAGATTTGGAAATTTGTGTTTCTTGTGCCTTAACTTGTCATTTTGTAAAGATGTTATTTATTTTTGCTATTTTTTTATTATAGTATTTGGAAATATCAGAATTTGCACATTATTTTACATTTTTTGTCTGTCTGATCACATCATTTCTAAAAAATAAATCAGACATTACAATCAAACAGTTACTCAGTACTTGAGTAGTCTTTTCACCAAATACTTTTTAACTCTTACTTGAGTAATTTTTTGGATGACTACTTTTTACTTCTCTTTGAGTGATATTATTTTGAAGTAACATTATTCTTACTTGAGTACAATTTTTGGATACTCTACCCACCTCTGCTGCGTAGTTAGTAAGGTAAATTTTTATGACTTGATTCACTTTGACCAATTGTAATGGGAATGCCTAACCTTCGATAGGAAATACATCGACACTTAAAGAATCCTTTGTGTTCTTTCATTTTAAGCTAACTGCCGAACCCTAGTAAAAACAGCCAATTGTAGACTAAATCCAAAACAAAAAAGTTAAATAAATAAAAATGGCATGACCCCTGCCTCGCCAGTCCTGAAGCGTTCTCGCCTCCGCCACCAGCCTCCTGCCTGATCACCAGAATGGTTCTGCCTCTGGTGGCCTCCTGCCCAACCACCAGAGTGGTCCCATCTGCCCGACTTTGCCCTGGGCCGTTCCCCAGAATCACCCAGTCTGCCTGGCCTGCATGCCTTTGGGACTGTGGAACTTTGTTTTTGAACTTGTTAACCTGGCGTGCATTGGAGCCGCCCCCTGACTGCTTGGGACACCTTGAGTTTTAAGAGTATTCGGCGTATCCCTGGTGTGTGCCCCCCAACTGCCGATCCTCGGGAGCCTACCTTTCCCTTCCATTCCCTGTTGTGAGCTCTGGCAGTAGTTAAATTGGTTTAATTGTGATCTGCCTCCTGACTGCTCTGTGTGCTCTCACTTTGGGTTCAAACTCCCCCCGCTCCGTAACAACAAAAAAAAAAACAAATGTCCTACATTTGTCCATTATTTACCTTGTATGACCTGCAGATTAAACTAGCTTTTAAAATTCAAGCAGTTTTATAATCATCAGGCCTGTCTTCCCATGCTTTGGCATGTATCCACTGTTACCATTGCTGAGAAGGAAATTATATCTCTGGCCCAGAAGCTGTGTCAGTCTACTTTAGCTACAGCCCCCACCATCCCAGTGCCTTCTCCCAACCACGCTTGTTTCATCTTTGTTACACTGGCTGTAAGCTCTCAAAACACCGCCAGCATATTCAAGCTGGATGGTCATTGTTCCTACCTTTCTGAAAGTTAAAGCAGATCAACATTAGCAGCACAATTCAGACCATCTTCAATTGATATCCAGGTATCGTTTCAGTCTAGATTGGGTCAATAGTTGATCCACATTAGATCACGACCATGTCATGACCAGACCAGAGTCCCATTCATTATTCACAAAAAGGACACCAAAATGTGTTTTTTCCCTTAATACTTTAATGAATACAAAATTATATCTGAACTCGAGTTAGGTGATTTAACTTAATTTATTTTATTTTGCTTTACTTTTGACTTCCAATGCCACCACACCTGTTTCAGAATCAAATTGAGACATATAGTGGCTAGGGATTTCTTCTTCACATTGCACTATTAAACTTCTAACAAAATATGAGTGGGCAAAATGCCACAAATTACAAAATAAAAAATAAAAACAAAGAAGAAGCAAGCAGTCTAGTAACTGGCTGATTACACAGTAATAAGGTCTTGTCTTTGAAAATCCCAGCCAGACTTAAAATTTTCTTCAAATTATATTCTATGGGGTAAAAACAGAGACAGCATAATTTGCCACTGAATATGACATTTGTCATCTAGTTGACCGGATCATAGGCTGTAATTAGGATCAGTCATGCTTTGAACTAAATACAAATATTGTCATGCTCATGTTAAACAAGTCCTGTTTTTTTGTAGGATTCCAAATAGCACAACAGTGTGAGGTATACCAGAGCAGCACAAACAAAATGCAGGGATATTTTTTCCATTGCTGTAAACTTGGCAGGACACCATTTGAGAAGACAGCTAATCCAAAACTTTCATCCAAATTGAATATCTGCATCAGGTTTTGGGTAACAAACTGATCGGATATTTGCAACAAAATTACCTTTCAAAGCTCTATTAAAGACAGTAGGATATCTCAGCAGTCTACAGTGGCTGTGCCAAGGTGTCCCGCTGCTGCTTTGCTTTGTAGCACTAGAAACAACTAAGGACTTTTAAACCTTGTAACTGTTCTTTATAAACAACAATAACACACATAAACTGTATTAATGTACCGAAATAATTCCTCATGTTAATAAAAATAATGTTTAAAAAAAATTTCCTTTCAATTTCCTTTTCAAATATGCAATTTACCTCACACTTTGACCTTCTAAACAACAAACACAACACTCTATACTAAGCCGGCAAAATAAATAACGTTGCAGGCCTGTTTCACTTTAGCTCATTGAAATCAGTACTCACTTCTCCTCGAGTGAAAACAACAAAGATCCAGGTTGTACCTTTCCAGATGTGCATGAGTGTGTGGTCCAAAGAGAATCAGATGGGGAGCCAAGAAGAAGGAAGCAGGTGACCTCCAGCAGGTCTCCAGCATTGCCAGAGGAACTCTGAGCATCCAGGGCGACTCAGAGCGCTATCTGGTAGCTTCTTCTTGTTTTCAGGCTGAAAACAATCCCAAAACAGTCCAGACGAAGCCACTCGAAAAAGCTGTACTAGCTAACTGCAGCGCAACGTCCGTGTCTGTTAATCACTACTCAATTGTCCAAAGAGCAGTCAATACAGTTCCATACCTCAAAACTTTGTACAAAAGTTCCGTTTTTTGCAGATTACATTACTAATAATCTGTAGACTCACGTTACTACACTTCAGTGCAAACTTCTGGAAAACTCCGCGAAGACAATCCACTCCTGCAGGCTCCTCTCGTCTCTCATCTACATGTGCACACACACACCTTATACACGCACATGCCCTCACTGCATGCCCTCCATGTGAACCCATTAACCTAAAGTAAAGTGCGTTTGTGAACACATACATTTCTCTAGAAAGATCTAGCATTTCCTTTTCCAAAATAAATGAAATAAAATACATTTAACCATTTCAAACATTCTTATGAACTTTTATACACACAGTTTTAACAAAACAAAAATATGTATTTAATCACTTTTAATACACTTTTTAACTCTGTATTTATTTATTTACCTATTTTGCATGAGCAAATATTTATTAATATTTTTCACTGGGCTACACCCTCCCCCTCCTAAATGTCTGATGTCCTCAGCAGACTACCTAACATTTTAACTTCAGAACAGGAAGTGGGAAGTGTGCTGAAGTATCTTTTAGCTTTTTAGCCTTTTCCAATCTTTATGACAACGCCTCTATGTATAATAGTGATAGGTTGATCTTTGGCTTTTCCTGGTTCCTCATAGGTTAACCAAACAACTGGTCTCACTGTTCTTTTGGGACGTGTCTCAAATCTGCGCTCAGAAACGCTAGCTGTATCAGGCTCTTTTAAATGTGTCTGAGACTCTCTAGTTTGATTTTCATCTGGTCCTGAGTCTTGTTGTTCAGGTTCACTTTCAGATTCTGGTGCAGACTCTTGTTCAGTGTCCTGATCTCCTTCATGTAGAGGTTCCTCTTCAGAAGTATCCACTTCAGGATTTTGGTCTGACTGCTGTGAAATAGTGTCATCCTCTTGTACAACAGCTGAAGGCCTTGTAGTATCTCTGTACACAAGATCTTTCAACCAGGTGAAGTTAAGCCTAGCTGGTCTGTAAAACTCAAAATCAGAGGACGAAGCAGAGTCTTGCGTCTCCTCTTGTATGATTGTCTGACTCTGCGGCTTTGGTTTCTCTTTCTCCTTGGATGTTCCAGTTCTTGTCTTTGGTCTTGTGGGTGGTTCACACTCCATTTCAGCTTTTGGTAGTCTCACAAGTTCTCCAATAGGCAAGATATGATTTCTGTGAATGGTTTTTGGGCCTCCTCTACCATCTTCCTGTCTGACCTTGAACACAGGTAGATTAGGCATTCTTCCAACTGCAACATAGGGAACAGAACTCCATTTAGTTTGCAACTTGTTTTTGCCTTTCAGTCCCCAATTCTTGAGTAACACTCTGTCACCAACTTCAAGGGACTGGAAACGTATTCTCTTGTCATATGCTCTCTTGTTCTTTTGATGAGACTTGTTAGCTGCTTCAGAGGCCAGATGGTAAGCTTTCTGAAGGTTTTCTTTTAACTTTTGCGCATACTTTGAACTGTTTTCTGTCTTTTCATCTGATGACGTTCCAAAGCACAGATCAACAGGGAGTCGGGCTTCCCTTCTAAACATAAGGAAGTAAGGGGAGTACCCAGTAGACTCACACTTAGTGCTGTTGTATGCATGAACCAAGTATCCTACATGTTGACTCCAATGACATTTATTTTCCTGACTCAGGGTTCAAAGCATAGCGAGCAAGGTCTGATTGAAGTTTTCCAGCTGAGGATGATATGGAGTTGTTGACTTCTTGACTCCCATCATCTTCAAAAGATCTCGGATCGAGAGTCACGTGGGTGCAGCGACCAAGATGGACGCAAAGTAGAGAGAGCCTGAGCCCGCACGAGTTATTTGTCAATTTTTTTCTGTAAACGCTCGTTTGAATTCGTTTTACTGCTCATCTAAGTTTGTTTCTGAAGTTTCTTTATAAAATTTTGGACGAAAGGAAAAGAACTGAGAAAAATGACTTCGAAAAACCCAGGCCGCATGCCCACTTGAAAAAGCCCGTCGCATGGAGAGGACATAGCAACAATAGCCCCGCCGGATAAACTGGACAGGCTATTTGATGAACTTTCTCATATGAACGAAACTCTGCAAAATGTTGCTACAGATGTAGCCAGCATTAAACTAACAACGGCAGAACTATCTACCGCTGTGACAACAATGCAAGTACGGATGGATGAGGCGGAAGCCCGTATTATGCACCTGGAAGAAGCATCGGAGCAATGGCAGAGCGAGAAGGCTAGCAAAGAAAAAGATATGGACGCTCTCTGGAATCGTCTTCAAGTACTGGAGAATCAAAGTAGACGTAATAATGTACGACTTCTGGGACTGAAAGAGACACTTGGCACAAATGGGACTCTCTTGGATTATGTACAGAAAGTTTTGTCGGAGGGGCTTGATGTACATTTGGATGAAGAGATGGTGATTGAGCAGGCACACAGGCAGCCTGGGCCAACACCAAATTCCGACCAACCACCGAGACCGGTGTTGATTCGTTTTCTGAGGCAGTCGGCGAGGGACAAGGTGGTCAAAATGGCGAAGGAAAAACAAGGATGTATACACGATGGATGTCACCTGTCTTTCTTTCCCGACATGTCCAGGGAGTTAGCTCAGAAGAGGAAAGCTTTTACACCGGTCATGCATGTCTTCAAGAGCAGTCCATATTGAACTCATCGAGTCAATGAGCGCCAGCAGCTTCATCAATGCCTTACGAAGGTTTTTCGCCACCAGGGGCCCAGCAAAACAGATAAGATCAGACTGTGGTACAAACTTTGTCGGTGCTTCGAAAGAACTGGGGATGGACAGTACAGATCTCAAAGAAGTGGAAAAATATCTCTACACTCAGAGTTGTACCTGGGTATTCAACCCCCCTCATGCATCCCACATGGGCGGTGCGTGGGAATGTATGATTGGCATTGCACGCCGCATTCGGGACTGTATGCTGCTCGAGCTGAAAGGATGGTACCTGACACATGAGGTTCTGGTCACTCTCATGGCTGAGGTAGCAGCAGTCATGAACGCTAGGACTCTCATACCAGTGTCATCTGATCCAGAGTCACCTCTCATCTTGACACCATCGATGCTCTTGACTCTTAAAACTGACCCCACACCTCCTCCACCAGGCAGCTTTGGAGATGCAGATCTTTTGAAAGGACAATGGAAACAAGTGCAAAGCCTCGCTGACACCTTTTGGAACAGGTGGAGGAGAGAGTACCTGAAAACACTGCAGCCTCGGCACAAATGGCAGGAGGAAAGATCAAACATCCAAGAAATAAATGTTGTTCTCTTGAAGGACAATCAGGTCCAAAGGAACGAATGGCCTATGGCCGTCGTTACAAAGACATTACCAGGAAGGGATAGACTTGTCCGAAAGATTGAAGTAACTGTCGTTAAGGACGGCACTAAAAAGACATTCTCATGTCCTGTTACAGAAGTAGTTCTGCTTCTGTTTCCAAAGACTGATGTTAGTAGTTAAGGATGTGGGCTCTCGAAAGACCCCAGGTGGGGAGTGTTATGCCCCCAGTGTAATACACTGTGTTTCGGTTATTGTCCTTTGCAACAGCACCACCTTGTGGTCAAGTATGTTTGCTGCAGGTATCCCAGTTAGTAGGGCCACTTCCTGTTTTGTCCTTTTTGAACCGGAAGTACAAAGTCCGCTAAGTCCGTGATGTTCGTTGTTGGCTATTGTTAGCTTCTTATCCTACATGGGTTCGTCCATTTGCCTCTTGCTAAAGTAACGTCTGTGAGTATACTAGACTTACAATATATGCTGACTTTAACCATTGCATATTTTTTGTCTGTAGTGGTGTAAATGCATATTTTGATGCTTCTAATCATTACGCGGCTAAGCTAGCGCCGTTAGCGTCACGCTATTGGGCTAATTTTGGGCTTTGGTTTAATGCTGGTGGCTCACAGTGGTATTGTTTGTTCTGTGTTTTCAGTTTCACAACATTTCAATAAAATTCCTGTGACCCTTCTACACTGTGGGATTATTGAGACTGTTTAGCTGATTGGAGAACTAGCTTCAGCAGTTAGTGAGACCAATACAATGTTTCTTTACCAATGATACAATAAAACAAACTTTGAAAACTTTATAATCTCTACATTGTGTTCCAGTGTAATCTGAAGTTTATATTTCTGAAGTATACACTTGATACAGCACGTACAAGCACTTATTTTTGCCTTTTGACCCTCATAAATGCTGGAGGCTGCATCATTTGATGAGGCTGAAAAGCTTGATAAAATATTACTGCTTATGCTATAGCTACAGTTTGTTCCAAACTTTTTTCCCCCTCACTCATACTAGGTTGACAAAAATTTGTCATTTAAAAAAAAAAAAATACACTTAGTGTTTGTCAACAGAATTCCTGATTTATTACCTTACCTTTATTACCCTTATCTTAATGATCTTTTAAACCTGCATCATGTGCCTCAGCTGGATTAGTGTTTAAATTACAGAAAAAATAAAGGCATTCTGTTATTGAGATATCCATTGATGTGGTTGACTTAAAATGCTTGAATATAAATACTTAATTGTAAATATAATTGGTGACAAAAGCCTTCCTCAGATCTAAAAACCAAGTCATTTTGGGAATGCTTATTGTTTGCAGCGTATCCATTGCATCCATTAAATATGTAAAGGTTAAAACTATTTGAGTTTAAGATGTATATACATAGTATGTAGAGTAGCAGGGATGTCATCAACTCACAGGAAACTTCCAGCTTGTCAAGTCCTTCTTTACTGAATGTCTCTGATATGATTCCTACTAAAATATTTTAGTCTACATTCTAATTGGTCTATATTCTGTGAAATTTAGAAAATGTTCCCTCTACATGCTTTTTGTTTCAGTGCAAATAATACCAGACCAAAGTTACTTGAGGTGCTGATTCTGCACTCTACATAATCACAATGTAAAGCTAGTTTGAATTGATATTTGGCTTCCTGAGATTTCGGTTTCTTTTGGAAGATCATGATTTTAGTTATGTTAAGGTAAGCTGTCACGGTCAAGTTCCAGCAGTGTGTGGACATGATCACTGAGGTGTAAATATTTCAGAATGGGACTACTGGAAATGCTGACTTTATCTAGTTCTGTGCACTCTGATCATCCTGTTTATATTATGAATCTGGTACCAGGGGAAGTCAGTCTGTGGCAGCAGTGTGAGCATGGGGATGTTACCCCAAAGAAACTCCTTGTGTGCTGTTTGAACCATTGTAATGATGATCTCTACCACCTTTTCCTATTTGTTTGTGCGGGTTATTTGTACCAGTGTGGATGATGATGTTGTTACTATCACCAAAAAGTTCATAACAGAGGAATTGGAGGGAACTATTTTCAGTGCACTAGGAATTTGCACGTGAAGAACAGCTGGTCTCTTATTACTACTTCATCACTTTGCCTTTTAAAATCTGCTCTGAGTGTCTCAGGGTGGTCTTTGAGCAGCATAATGTTTCCCAGCTTCACTGTTCATGTGTTCTCAGTAGTGGGTATGATTTAGGTTGTTGTACTGTGAAAAAAATCTCGTGTGTTTGTACTTTGTTTGGCTATGCTTTTTATGGATGCACTAAAAGTCCAGTGTTTCTTGAAGTTAAAATGTTCCAAAAAAAAGTCCTGAGGAATTTTCTGTCGTTAATGCTTTTTCTTTCCTTTTTAAAAAAATTTTAGTTTACCGTCGTTGCTTCCCTCATTCTGTTCTTTTTCTCCTTTTCAGTAATTTAGCAGCTGGTAGTTAACAGTTGACAGTTAGCTTTCAAGACAGCTAGCTTCTTCTAAAGTTTTGTGCAGTATTTGAAGTCTGATGTATACAGTGTGAACAGGAATGGAGCCAGGACTGTTCCTTGTGGAGCCCCAGTACTGGTCATTAATGTCCCAGAAACACAGTTCCCCAGCCTGACAAACTGTGGCTTTCCTGACAGGTAATCTATGATCCAAGAAACACAGGAAGGATCCACTCCCATCACCCTGAGCTTGCCTTTGAGTACAGAGGGTTGGTGGAGTTGAATCAATTTGAAAAATCAAAGAACATGATTCTTACATAAACTCCAGGTTCCTCCAGATGAGACAGGGCACGGTGAAGCATGAAGAGGATGGCATCATCCACTCCAATGTGTTCTTTGTATGCAAACTGCAGGGAATCGAGTTTGTCTTTGACTTCCAGCCTCAGTAGTCGTAGAATCAGCCGCTCCAGAGTTGGGGATTATCAAATTTCTTAAAGAAGGTAAATCATCACGGAATGTTGCAAAAGATGTTGGTTGTTAACAGTCAACTGTGTCTAAAATCTGGACCAAGTACAAACAACATGGGAAGGTTGTAAAAGGCAAGCATAACGGTAGATCAAGGAAGACATCAAAGCGTCAAGACAGAAAACTTAAAGCAATATGTCTTGAAAACAGAAAATGCACAGCAAAATAAATGAACAAATGGGCGTAAACTGGAGGTAATGTCTGTGACCGAACTGTAAAAAATCACTTAAAGGAAATTCGATTAAATACAGAAAAGCTAAACGAAAGTCATCATTAACACCCAAACAGAACAAAACAAGGCTACAGTGGCTAAGGAAAAGCAATGGTGGATTGTGGATGACTGGATGAAAGTCGTATTCAGTGATGAATCTGCTCTGGGCAAGGTGATGATGCTGGAACTTTAGTTTGGTGCCATTCCAATGGGATTTATGAAGATGACTGCCTGAAGAAAACATGCAAATATCCAGTCATTGATAATATGGGGCTGCATGTCAGGTAAAGGCACTGGGGAGATGGCTGTCATCACATCTTCAATAAATGCACATTGACATTTTGGACGCTTTTCTTATTCCATCAATTGAAAGGATGTTTGGGGATGATGACAATTTTTCAAGATGATAATACATCTTGCCATAGAGCAAAAACTGAAAATTTTCCTTAAAGAAAGACGCATAAGGTCAATTTAATGGCCTGCAGATAGTCCGGATCTCAATCCAACTGAAAATCTGTGGTGGAAATTGAATAAAATGGTCCATGACAAGGCTCCAATCTGCAAAGCTGATCTGGCAACAGCAATCAGAGAAAGTTGGAGCCAGATTGATGAAGAGTACTGTTTGTCACTCGTAAAGTCCATGCCTCAGAGACTGCAAGCTGTTAGAAAAGCCAGAGGTGGTGCAACAAAGTAGTAGTGGTGTGTTGTAGTGTTTTTTTGTTTGTTTGTTTTTCATGATTCCATTTTTTTTCCTCAGAATTGAGTGATTCCATATTTTTTTTCCCTCTGCTTGATCTACAAAAACAATTGTTGTTGACTACCACAATTTTTTTCTTGATTTCCTTTAGTGTTTCTTAAAGCCAGAAAGTTGACGTTTTAAATGACTTTAGTTTTGTGACATGTCTGTGATCTGTTTTTTTTCTACTAAATTAAACAACTGAATGAACATCCTCCAAGACTGGTGATGCCATAATTTTTTGCCAGGGGTTGTATATACCCCTTCTTTTGTGTCATTCAGTAGGTCAGGTTTGTTCAGTTCAAACTTATGTTGATATTATTGTTTTTTTTTTACCTCAGTTTATTTAAAGGGCCGAGACTTAGAATTTCTGTTGCTACTTTTTCTTTGCTGATGTATTTCAACCTTGTGCAATCCTGGTTTTTCTATGGACAATTTTCTTTGGCAAAATAAAGCCTTAAAAGTTTGATTCTTTCTCTTGTGTCCCTGGTTTGCTGCTTGGTCCTAATGCTCCTTACACAGAAAGCCACGCTCAGAACAGTATCGGTGAGTCATACAGGCAGTGAGAGCAGGGATGCCATCTTGCATAAATACCAATTCGGAAAGTCTGTAAACATTTTCTGTTCAGTCACAGGCCCTGATTTTTCCTCCTGGCCAAAACTGGAAGTAGTAGCTTTTCTAGAGTGTTGCTGGTAGAATATTGTGCATTAACAGTGGAAACTTGACGCAGAATGTGCAGTTCTGAGAGACCTGAAGTAGACATAGCCCCCCAAACCATACTGTGGGTACTGAATTTCACTTGCTCAGAAGATGATACTTTTTTACGATCATCTGTATAGATATGGTAGTTTGGACTGTTGGGTGTCAGAAATAAGTAGAGAGGGCTTTCCTCAGAGAAAATCCAGTTCTCCTAGTCTTTTGGAGTCAGAGTTATGTACTTCTCTGCGAAAGCCGGTTTCTTTTCCTTTTGCAGTTTGGTGAGTCATGGGGTACGTTGCCTCTTGTAAGCTTTTAGCCCCAATGTTTCTGTGAAATAACGATGCACAGTGCTTGTAGAAACATCTCCTCCAATATTTTTCTGCCTCTGACTGAGTCACCTGCATGACTGGTGTCTTTGACCCTCAGCCTTTTTCCTTAGATCCTTGGCTCTTGCGGTTAGGCCAGATGGACGTCCTGAGCGAGGCAAGTCTTGTAGGATCCTCCTTTGATCCACAGTCTGTCGAGTCATCTCCAGGCTCCAGGTTAGATGCACATCTGAAACTGCGTCTAGCTCGTCTTCAGTTGGAGAAAGAGGAGCGTGAGCATGCACTAGAGTTTGAGCTCCGCAGGGAGTTGGAGCTGAAGAGGCTGGAGGCAGAGACCACCATTAGGATGCGCCAGCTCAAACTGCACAATGTGGTGAGTTCACCAGTTAGTGTAACTGCGGACTCCACTTCATTTGATGTGAGTAAGTACATTTCTCTAGTTCCTGCCTTTCTTGAGACGGAAGTTGAGGCGTATTTTAGTGCGTTTGAGCAGATTAATTAACAGGTAAGGCTCTGGAGGCCTCTTCTTCTCTCTCTGTGGAGGATGGTCTAGTGTATAACCAAGTTAAATGTGTTATTCTAGGTGCCTATGAATCGGTTTCCAAAGCATATAGGCAACGTTTCCGTGGCCTTAAGAAAACAGCAGACAAAAGTTACGTTGACTTTGTGACCAGAAAAGACATGTTGTTTGACAGATGGTGTACAGCCTGTAAGGCTAATGTAACTTCTGTGCAAGAGCTTGTGTTGTTGGACAAGTTTAAAAACTGTCTGCCAGGGCATACAGTCATTTATTTAAATGAGCAGAAGGTTACTTCATTGCAGCAGGCAGCTACTCTGGCAGATGAGTTCACGTTAACCCATAAAAATGTCTTCTATAAGTGCGGCTCCTCCCTACGTGTTTCTTTCCAACAAGTGGAGCAGCAGGTGATGGGTAACATTTCGGCAGGTCCTAGGGCTGAGAGGAAGTGTTTTTTCTGCCACCAGTCTGACAATTTGATAGCTGAATGTGCATCATTGAAGCGTGGTGGCAGGGCTCAGTACAGTTAATTAGAATGAAGTTTCCCACTGTACCCGCCAGTGTCCACACCGTGCCTGATGACTGTTTTAAACCATTCATTTTCAAAGGTTTTGTTTCCCTCACAAGTAAAGTGGAGGACCAGCACCCGGTTACAGTACTGTGTGGTACAGCCTGTTCTCAGTCCCTCATCCTCTCTGGTGTGCTGCCACTCAGTGCTGAGTCTTCTTGTAATATGAGTGTTGTGGTGAGGGGCATTAAAATGGGTTTTGTACCTGCTCTTCTTCACAAAATCCATATTCAGACTGAGTTGGTGGCTGTTTTTTTCCCAGTGGGTGTCCGGACTAGTTTCCCAATGATGGTGTGGATTTGATTGTGGGGAATGACATTGCTGGGGGCAGGGTCTACCTGGTGGCTGAGGTTGTTGCCAGTCCAACTTCTGAGCCCCTGCAGGATGATGTGGCCCGTTGTCATCCTGATATATTTGCTGTGAGTGTGTTAACCTGAGTAAAGGCCCGTGAGCAGGCAGAGGATATTGACTTGTGCGACTCACAGCTTGCTTCTACTCTGTTTCAAGATAGGTTGCCCCCTACTGGTCAGTCAGTGAGCTGCCCTCCAAGGAAGCCAAGAGAGGTGACTGTCCCTGTCCCTCCTCCTCCAGTGTCCCTACCTCTTACCTGTGAGGTGCTCATCAGTGCTCAGAGAAGTGATCCCTCCTTGGCAAAATATTTCAGGTCATCTGGAGAAGCAAACAGTAAGTGTAATGACAAGAAACAGATCTTTTTCTTTGCTAGTGGCTTACAGATGCACAAATGGGATTTGCAGCTAGACAGTGTAGCAGCTGAGGACTGGAGAGTGGTATATCAAGTAGTTGTACCTGTCGGTTGTCAACAGCATGTGCTAGAGTTAGCACATGAGCATGTGTGGTCTGGGCATTTGCGTGTCACCAAGACTTGTGACTGCATCCTGAAGCACTTCTTCTGGCCAGGCATGAAGACTGATGTGATTTAGTTTTGTAACACTTGCAGTACGTGTCAAGTTGTGGGAAAACCAAACCAAGTAGTGCCTCCAGCCCCTCTGTGTCCTATTCCTGCTGTTGGTGAGCCATCTGACCATGTGATTGTGGATTGTGTTGGTCCACTGCCAAGAACAAAGTCTGGTAACCAGTTTCTGTTGACTATCATGTGCATGTCCACCTGTTTTCCTGAGGCCATCCCATTAAGGAAGATCAGTGCACCAGCTATTAGCAAGGCATTGAGATGAGGTTTTTCACCACTTTCAAGTTGCCTAAAGTTGTACAGATGGATCAAGGAACAAATTTCATGTCTAGAACATTCAGGTAGACTTTGCACTCACTTGGTGTCACTCACTCCACATCTTCTGCTTGTCACTCAGAGCCCCAAGGGGCACTTGAATGCTGGCATCAGACCTTGAAGTCCATGCTTAAGAAATACTGCCAAGGAGAGGACTGGGATGAAGGTGTGCTTTTGTACTCTTTGCCGTTCACAATGCCAAACAGGAGTCACTGGGGTGCAGTCCAGCTGAGTTGGTGTTTGGTGACAATGTGCGTGGCCCACTGAAGGTGTTAAAAGAGCAGTTTGTGTCTGTTTTTCTCTAAGTCTAACCTGTCTGATTTTGTCTCTAAATGTAAAGACAGGTTGCAGCATGCATCTGCATTGGCCAGGGAGGCCCTCCCTTCCCTTCAGAGCAGTATGAAGAAACGGTATGATAAAAAAACGGTCGAGAGACAGTTCAACTCTGGTGATCAGGTGTTGGTCTTGTTGCCCCTACCCGGTTCTTCTCTCTCTTCTCATTTTTCAGGGCTGTATGTGGTAGACGGAAAACTGTCTGACACAAACTATATCATTCGAACCCCTGATCACAGGAGGAAAACTTGTTTGTGTCACATTGATGTGTTGAAGTTTTATCATTTCCGAGAGACCTCTCGAACACGCGGCAGGAGTGCCCTGCGGAAACAGCTATGCCTGCTGTGTCTGCTGGCAGGATCAGGGCAGATACAATGTCTGATGGTCTGGTGAAGCCCTCTATGGGGCAACAGTGTGGTAAGTTGTCAAACTCTGACCTTCTGTCCATCCTTGATACACATTTGTCCTACTTCCTTGATGATCGACGTTAGGACATTGTTAGTCTGGTTTGCTCTCGCCCGACTTTGGTGACGTGCATTCCCGCACTCATGTGATTGAGCATGATATCAATGTTGGTGGTGCTACCACCATTAAACAACATGCATACTGTTGTCCCATGGAAAAACATGAAAAGATGAAGAAAGAGGTTGAATACTTGGTTGTAAATGGCTTAGCCAAGCCCAGTTGCAGCCCCTGGAGCTCTCCATGTCTGTTAGCTCTTAAGTCTGATGGCACCCCTCGTTTCTGTTCTGATTTCAGGAAAGTGACCGCGGTTACTGTGCTTGATTAATTCCCGTTGCCTCGCATGGGTGATTGCATTGACAGCATTGGTCCGGCGACATTCATCACAAAGTTAGATCTATTGAAAGGTTATTGGCAGGTTCTACTAACCCCCAGAGCTTCTGAGATTTCAGCTTTTGTTACACCTGACCATTTCATGCGATATACAGTGATGGAATTTGGGATGAGGAATGCACCTGCCTGGTTATTGCAGATTGTGTTGGGGGATGTACCAAACTGTAAAGTGTATCTTGATGATGTGCTGGTGTACTCCAGTGAATGAACCAGCCATGTCTTCAGTCTGAAGGTGGTGTTTCAGCAACTTGCTGACACCTCGATAACTCTCAACCTTGCTAAGTGTGAGTTTGGTAAGGCAACAGTAACCTACTTGGGTAAGCAGGTGAGACATGGACAGGTCTGTCCAGTGTATGCAAAAGTTGCTGCAGTGTTGTTCTACCCAGGCCCACCACCAGGCATGAACTGAGACGGGTTCTAGGCATGACGGGGTATTACCATTGTTTTTGTCAAAACGTCTCGGTGGTTGTTGCCCCCCTGACCATTTTGTGCAGTCCTGTAGTGCCGTTCCATTGAGTTTCAACATGCCTTTCATGCTGCAAAGTCTGTCCTCTGCAGTGCCCCTGTGCTGTCTGCTCCTAACTTCTTCCTGCCTTTCAAACTAGAAATAGATGCTAGTGCCACTGGAGCCGGTGCTGTTCTACTGCAAGATAGTGATGGAGATGTGTGCCATCCAGTGAGCTACTTCTCAGCCAAATTCAAGCGCCACCAGCTGAACTACTCCACTATTGAAAAGGAGACATTAGCCATGTTGCTCACCCTGCAACACTTCAACATGTATGTCGGCTCCAGTTCAACATCATTGGCAGTTTACACTGACCACAATCCTCTCACTTTCCTGACACAGATGTTTAACCACAACCTGCGGTTGATGCATTGGACTCTGGTGGCACAGAATTACAACACTGAAATTATACACAAGAAGGGAGCTGACAATGTAGTGGCTGATGCTCTGTCCCGTGGATGAGTAGTGGCACTAATTTAGTGTTTTTACAGTAATAAGTGCTGCTAGACTTGTGTGGAGTGAGTGTAACCAAATGGATGCATTTGTTCTTATGGGAGAGAGTGTCACGTTTTAAGGTACACTATATTGCCAAAAGTATTCGCTCACCTGCCTTGACTCACATATGAACGTAAGTGATATCCCATTCCTAATCCATAGGGTTCAATATGACGTCGGTCCACCCTTTGCAGCTATAACAGCTTCAACTCTTCTGGGAAGGCTGTCCACAAGGTTTAGGAGTGTGTTTATGGGAATTTTTGACCATTCTTTCAGAAGCACATTTGTGAGGTCACACACTGATGTTGGACCAGAAGGCCTGGCTCTCAGTCTCCGCTCTAATTCATCCCAAAGGTGTTCTATGGGGTTGAGGTCAGGACTCTGTGCAGGCCAGTCAAGTTCATCCACACCAGACTCTGTCATCCATGTCTTTATGGACCTTTCTTTGTGCACTAGTGCACAGCCATGTTGGAAGAGGAAGGGGCCAGCTCCAAACTCTTCCCACAAAGTTGGGAGCATGGAATTGGTCAAAATGTCTTGATATGCTGAAGCATTCAGAGTTCCTTTCACCGGAACTAAGGGGCCAACCCCAGCTCCTGAAAAACAACCACATACCATAATCCCCCCTCCACCAAACTTTACACTAGGCACAATGCAGTCCGACAAGTATGGTTCTCCTGGCAACCGCCAAACCCAGACTCATCCATCAGATTGCCAGATGGAGAAGCGTGATTGGTCACTCCAGAGAACACGTCTCCACTGCTCTAGAGTCCAGTGGTGGCGTGCTTTACACCACTGCATCCCACGCTTTGCATTGCACTTGGTGATGTATGGCTTGGATGCCGCTGCTCGGCCATGGAAACCCATTCCATGAAGCTCTCTGCTGAAGCACTGTTCTTGAGCTAATCTGAAGGCCATATGAAGTCTGAAGGTCTGTAGCGATTGACTCTGCAGAAAGTTGGCCACCTCTTGGCACTATGCTCCTCAGCATCCACTGACCCCGCTCCGTCAGTTTACGTGGCCTACCACTTGGTGGCTGAGTTGCTGTCATTCCCACACACTTCCACTTTCTTATAATACAGCTGACAGTTGACTGTGGAATATTTAGGAGCGAGGAAATGTCATGACTGGATTTGTTGCACAGGTGGCATCCTATCACAGTTCCACCCTGGAATTCACTGAGCTCCTGAGAGCGAGCCATTCTTTCACAAATGTTTGTAAAAGCAGTCTGCATGCCTAGGTGCTTGATTTTATACACCTGTGGGCATGGAAGTGATTGGAACACCTGATTCTGATTATTTGGATGGGTGAGCGAATACTTTTGGCAACATATAGTGTATATGTGTGTACGTAAGGTGGACTGTGGTTTCTCTTTTCTCTTTTCTTTTTTTTTAGATTACGCCCAGTGGGAGTGACCAGGTGCACCTGTGGCTCCCTGACAATCAGCTGGGAAAGTTTATAGCTAAGCTACCCTGATCAGCATTGCCTTTGGGCCAGACCAGCTGCTGGAGTGCTGTGTTGGTGACTGATGTTTTACCTAAACTTGGCAGTGTTGTGCTGCAAGGACTGTGATACAGTCGGATCAGCTTCATAATTAAGAAATTCGCTTCATGTTGGGTTTTGGGTTTCCTTTCTTTGTTAATAAAATAATTTTTTCACCACATGATCAGTTTTCCTGCCTCTTTACCCGGTTTTCTTTAAATTAGTTACTCCCCCTCAACCCCTGGCCTCCAGGAATGTAACAGCAGACAAACAACCAAATGGTACCTGACTGACTGGGTGTAACTCATTTTGATGACAAACAATCAAACATGCTGTTCAGTGGGGAAAACCAACTTTTAGAACACGGTATACCTACCTCTGTCTGGTCTCTGTTTTGTCATACCCACTCTCTGTGGATGCTGTACCTCCAAAGACACCCATCCTTGGATTCCTAGAAGCCATGCCACACATCCGTCCATCTGCATTCCCCTGACATCTGTCCCCAAACTGCTGTCAGCAAAGTGCTAGTTTCACTTTTTGATTAAATTTAATACTATTGTTTCTCCCCCCGATGAATCACCACCTTATCGCGGTGGAGAGGTTTGAGTGTCCCTGTGAGCATGGGAGCTATGTTGTCCGGGGCAACAGCCCCTGGTAGGGTCTCCCAAGGCAAATTGGTCCTGGGGGAGGGACCAGACAAAGAGCGATTCAGAAAACCCTGATGACAGCACACAAGAGGAAAGCTGCTACCTCGCCCAGACCAGGGAAACCAGGGCCTCTCCCTGGAGCCAGGTCTGAGGGGGAAGCTCATCAGAGAACACCTGGTGGCCAAGCCTTGGGGCCCCGTGGGGCTCGGGTGGGCACAGCCCAATAAAGTAACACGGGGTCACCGCCCGGTGGGCCCACTACCCACCGGGCAGGAAATCGGAGTCAGGTGCTATGCCAACCAGGCAGTAGGCAGGACTAGGTGCACCATCCCCCGGTGGCGTAGACTAGCCGCGGAGACGTGGAACCGCCACCTCACTGGCGGGGAAGGAACCCGAGCTGGTGCGGGAGGTGGAGCGATACTGGCTAGATACAGTTGGGCTCATCTCCATGCACAGCAAGGGTTTTGGAACCAGAATCCTGCACAGGGGTTGGACTCTCTCCTTTTCTGGAGGTGCCCAGAGTGACAGGTGCCGGACGGATGTGGGGATACTCACGAGCCCCACTGCTGAGTGCCACTTTGTTGGAGTTCTCCCCGGAGAACAAGAGGGTCGCCTCTCTGCGACTTCGTGTTGCAGAGGGGAAACCTCTGACTGCTGTTTGGGCTTATGCACCGAACAGCAGTTCGGAGTACTCTGCATTCTTGGAGTCTCTGGGTGGTGTCCTGGAAGGGGTACCACCTGGGGACTCCATAGTTCTCCTGGGGGACTTCAACGCTCACGTGGGCAATGACGGAGAAACCTGGAGGGGGTTGATTGGAAGGAACGGCCTGTCTGATCTGAACCTGAGCGGTGTTCTGTTATTGGACCTCTGTGCTAGTCATGGACTGGCCATAACAAACACCATGTTTGAGCATAATGTGGCTCATAAGTGTACCTGGTACCAGAGCACCTTAGGTCAAAGATTGATGATCAACTTCATAGTTGTATCATCAGACCTATGTTTTGGACACTTGGGTGAAAAGAGGTGCAGAGCTGTCAGCTGATCACCACCCGGTGGTGAGTTGGATCCAATGGCGGGGAAGGCTGTCGTATAGACCTGCCAAACCCAAATGTGTAGTGAGAGTGAACTGGGAACGTCTGGCAGGGTACCCTGTCCGTGGGTGTTTCAACTCCCACCTCCGGAAGAGTTTCTCCTGCATCCCGGGGGAGGTTGGGGACCTGGAATCTGAGTGGGCCATGTTCCAAGCCCCATTGCAGAGGCAGCTGTTAGGAGCTGTGGTCTGATGCCTGTCGCGGTGGCAACTCAAGAACCCACTGGTGGACACCAGCAGTAAGGGAAGCCGTCAGGCTGAAGAACAAGGCCTTTCGGGCTTGGCTTGCCCAGCCCGAAGCAGCCGACAGGTACCGGTTGGCCAAAAGGGTGGCAGCTGTGGCAGTCGCAGAAGCAAAAACTTGGATGTGGGAGGAGTTCGGGGAGGCAATGGAGCAGGCACAGGAAGAACATTCAAACTCCACTCAAAGAACTCAGGCCAGGACGTGAACCAGGGACCTTTTTAGCTGTGAAGTGACATTGCTAACCACCACAGCACCGTACCACCCAAGATTGACTTTGTGAAGAAATATGTAACAAATGCAAAGAATCAGTGCAGACAGACTTAAATTTTACTCTTACAAGTGGTGTCCCAATCATCATTTTGCAGGAACAACCCACAAAGCATGTGTTGTAAATGACTGCTTTAGCTTTATTCTGTTTGGTATTGAAGGAAATATGCATCAAGACTAGAACACATCAAATAACCTATATTGATTACTGGAGGTCTAGTAGAAAACACACCCATATCTTAATTTTCTCTCATTGTGTAAAAGCATATCAGCTGAGTTCCTGGGCTGTGCTGCTTGCCTCCCATCATAGTGCATTCTCCTTCTTGATCACCACTGACTGATCACTTATTGCTGCTGTTCACTCATTTCACTAATGGATCAGCTGCAGCCCTCACAGCCCCTCAGCAGAGAGGTGCACATTAGAACATGCAAGGTGCTCCTCTATTTTTCATTATCCCATGATAATGCATCCAACACGGCAAACACATCCTCTATTGTACATACATGCACACTCTACTGTACATACACACTGCCTGGCACATCTCTGTCATCAGCATAACATTTGTCCTGTCCTTGGGGAATCTAACTAGCTATGAAGCTCATCTGTGATGGGGATAGAGCCACTTGCAGCAACATGTACACTATAGCCACACCTCATATATGTAGATTTATCATCCCCTTCAGCAGCTTTCACATTAATCACCTTGTCAGGACAGCAGCAGCTGACCTCATACTGAATGCATCTAATTGTCTTTGACAGATGACAGAGAGCTAAACATTTCTCTCTCGATGCACAGCTATTCCACTGCAGACACATGCTTGTTACAGTATATGACATATATATATATATATATATATATATATATATATATATATATATATATATATATATATATATATGTGCATGTATATATTTCTATCTATCTCTCGCTCTCTCTCTCTCTATATATATATATATATATATATATACACATACACACACACACACACACATATAATTTAACACCCTCAACTAATATATTTGAACAACATTTGTTGTGGTAACCACTGAAAAGTTGCAATTTGCCAAGTTACTACAGTTACTACAACACTAAAGACACAAACCACTAAGAAAAAAAAAAGAAAATGTAAGGACAACAAAGACCAGACCAAGAACATGAGTGTAATTTCAGACCAGTACTCCAAGCAGATAGAAATGATGTGGCCTGGGTAAGTATGGTCACTGCTCCTTGCCAACATGGCAGTACTGCAGGCAGAGCTTAAACCATTTATCCGAATAACTGATAAGTGCTCACATTTGAACTCACTCAGAATTTCACCTGACTGTCTACAATAGATGGCTACAAGTTGGATTCTATATACTGTTGTTCAGAGGGCTTTAATCTATACCAGCTGAGTTAGGTTGAAGGCAGGGGACACCCTTGACAGTCGCCTGTCTATCACATAGAAACACACAATCACACTCACATTCACACCTACGGACAGATTAGAATCACCAATAAACCTCTACATGTTTTTGGACTGTTCGAGGAAGCCAGAGAACCTGGAGAAACCCACACAAGCACGGTGAGAACATGCAAACTCCATGCAGAAAGATCCCAAGCCCCGGCTGACTACCTATTATATCTGTCAAGCTAAATGGAATGAGCTACTGCATTAAATATAAATCTAAGAGAACAGGTAAGTATGGATTTCTAGGCTTGGCTGATAACAGAAGATCCTTCATCACTGAAAAAATACAAAAATAATTGGACTCGATGCAGCATGATGATTAGCTGCACTAAAGCCCCTCAAACAGACAGGCCTCATTCATTAAAGATAAGAGTTCATTAGCATTTTTTTTCCAAAAACCTTTGCATGAGAGGGGGGTTATCAACATACTGCAATCAAGTATTAAATTCCCCAGAAGATATTCTGAAAGACAATGGGAGGTTGCAAAATAGAGAGCAATTTGTATAATAAAGAACTGACGACAGGGAAAAACCTTCTTCAGGAAAACAATATGTAAAGAGGTTGTTATTAAAATTAACATGTTTTTCTGCTTTTAGTAGATCTTATGGCTTTTATTGCAACAATTTACTTGTTGTTTTTTCATGCAGTTTCTATCATGGGGACAGTGCAGTATTTCATCTTTTCAAAGCAGTCTTAAGCCACCATGGTTCTACATGTTTGAGTTGCCATATTCTCCATCAGTAATTCATGTAAAGAGTGTGAGCATGTAAAACAGCGAGCACAGTCATTTATTTTGGTTATATATACACACAGCTGGCCTTGCTGTCTACTATAATACATTGTGGCTGAGTGCAGATTTGTCAAGCCCACACTCTCAATCACAACACCCAACTCCAGCCTGAGTCTTTGATCACAGTCTGTGACCAATTCAGCTCAGTCCCCATGCTCAGTGGTAATTGTCAAAAATATTGTGTGGTCTTTTGTTTACTTGTGGAACAAATGTAAATGTTTTTAATGGCCACATATTTATACACTGACTGAACACTGTAGCTCCATGGTGCCATAAATAATCAGGATGACTCAATGTCATTGCATAGTGCTGACTACAGCAAACCAATGGAGAAGGCAATGAAGTGTGGTTTTAAGGACAGAGTTGGTTATATGTTGCTGAAAGTCACACGTATAAGGAATGTGTTGTATTTTTGTTTGTTCTTCATTAGGACATCATACTGGAAAAGAGATTTGATGCATCTTGACATTGAGATGATAAAATGGTCCATTTTCAGAAACACTGTCAACGGCATGCAGAGTTGCATGCTTTACTGTCAGTCAAGTGTTAACAGATGAAGACAGATAAATAACACTCACATTTTCGGACATATCCTTGTTGCTTTGCGAAATTATCGATAAATTCTGAAATTTCACTGTAGCCGGGTATACTTAGAGTAGTGTTGCCTTCATGATCAAAGTGAAAAATAAAATATTCCTTTAAAATTTTTTATGAACAATTGGTATTATTTTTGCAAGTGAAAATACACTCTAGACCAAACCAACCAATAAAATATTTTAGAGGAAATATCACACTAATTTATAATGGCCCTACTATTTATGTATTGTGAGAAACATGACAAAATCCTGCCTAAATATAGTAAGTCAAGGACATAAAATTTCAAGGTATGTTTATCTGTTACTTCAATACACAGTTATAAATTGGCCATGTTTGCTAGCTTGCAAGCTTCCTTATCGTCTTCTCAATCACTGCTGGTCATAGCATGTTACCTGTCACGATGTGAGTTGATTTTTGGGAACCCCAGTGACCTCACACAAAGGGAGTCGGATCAAACAGAATTTATTGTGCAGAATTTATTTACAATGGCCAGCACTCACTCGCTGAACGGAGGGAACGGAATCAGGCTCCAGGTAGCGACAGTCCGGGAGGCTCTTGTCAGCCAGTCCGTTGGCCAGTCCGCCCTTTCTCGATTAGGGCGGCAGGGGTCCACGTTCTTCACTTCAGGACGGCAGGGGAAGAACACAGGCTGCTCCAGCACCTGTTGGGCTTCGCAGGACTCGTCTGTCTCGTGCCTGTCCACCAACTGAGGCAGTTCGATCCCACATCCCCTGCCGTGGTGTGAAGCCGGTCTTTATAGCAGCAGATGGAAATGCGCTACAGGTGTGAGGCTGTCGCAGCTGTGATCAATCCACTGATCAGCAGCTGCAGAGAGCCCCACAGACTGGCGACACACCGGCAGGTGAACGGGCGAAAAGGGGGCGGGGCTAAGCCCAGCCTGTAACATTACCACCATGTTTAGTAGTGTATCTCCTACTTGTGTGTACATGAAATGAACAAAATGAGGACTTACTCAAAAAACAGCAAAAGAAAAACAAAAAACAAAACACCTATATTGTAGTATTACATGTCTAAAACTCCAGTACAAACTGCTTAGTTTTGGGTCATGGCTATTTTACAGTTTTTCTCAATTGATAAGACTCTAAATTCCATTCACTGCACACAGCCACAAACTGACTGCACACATTTCTCAAAAACAGGACTCTGCTGTCAAAATTTTGGACACTATTCATGGTTTGCACAGTTTCCAAAACTCTTGCACACTTTTTGCAAAAGATTGAACGCATTTTTTTTTGCTCATTTGAACACACCTTTTCACTCATAGCACACATTTTTCAAAAAGTGAACACTAGGAAGCAGAAGTGGGACATCGTTCCAACACTGCTGTCACAATTAAGACACAACAGGTCAAAACTGAAAACACTTTTACCAATGAACTGCACACAATAAAACCTGCTGGAAAGCAGAATTAGCTGTTCAGAATGGATGTCAGAGGAGCAAGAGGTCATGTTGGAGAAGAGGATGTGGACGACCCAGACCACTGCCAGAACCAGAACCAGAACCAGAACCTGGACCTGCCCATGCACCTGGTCTTGGACCACTGTCAATCAATCAAGTGCCATGCCATTCAGCGTAGGCGATCATTTCTCTCCAGCTCCTCCGATCTTTTGCTCTCTGAATTGTGACTGCTGCCCTTTCTATATGTAGCCATGATGTAAGTCCATCTATCATTTTCATTCTCTGTCTGCCTCGTTCTCTCTTCCCATTCATTTTTCCAGTTGTGACAATATATTCCAGGGTCTCCTTTCTTAAGATGTGTCCAAAAAATTTTGCTTGCTGTTTCCTAATTTTGTTCAGTAGTGTATAATTTGTGTTTAGTGTTTTTAAAACATCTCCATTAGTTATTCTGTCCGTGTAAGATATAAGCAGCATGCATCTGTAAAACCACATCTCTGCTGCAGTGATTTTGTTCGACATTTTATTATTTAAGTTCCAAGATTCACATCCGTACATCAGAACTGGTAGGATGTTACAGTTGAGAGTCCTCATATGGATGCTAATTGCTATTTTCTTATTTGTCAGTATATTTTTCATTTTTGTAAATGCTGTTCTTGCCATTGCTACTCTACATTTGTTGTCTGTTTTGCATCTTCCATCTGATGTTATCCATGAACCGAGATATTTAAAATGATGAATCTGCTTCAGTATTTAGTAGTCTAATTCTACGTTACAGGTTGGGATGAAATTTTTCTTTGAAATTACCATTACTTCTGTTTTCTTTTTGTCTAAAGACAGACCAAGTTTTTGGCTCTCTGTATTAATTATGGATACTATGATTTGTAAGTTTTCTCCACTGTTTGCTATCAGCACTATGTCATCTGCATATCATATGTTTTTTATGTTATAACCTCCGATGGTTACTCCTGGTAAGCCTTGTATTTTCTTTATGATGTTTTCACTGTACAAGGAGAACAAGTCAGGTGATAGCACACATCCCTGTCTGAGCCCTTGTTTTATTGGTTGTTCTTCATCAATTTCATTGTTTAATTTCACTGCTGCATTTTGTTGTCAATAGAGATTTTTTATCATTTGTCAATCCTTTCCATCTACGTTTATGTCCTTTAGCATCTGGATTACTGCTTGATGTTTTACTGTGTCGAAAGCTTTGGTGTAATCGATGAAACACATGTATAAGTCTTGTTGTACTTCTATTGACCGTTCCACAATAGTTCTTAAAATGTATATTGCGTTTGATGTACCTTTGCCTTCTACAAATCCGTATTGCTCTTCACTAATTTCTGGTTTAATTTAGTTTCTTATTCTGAGCATTATTATTCTTAATAATAATTTTGTGAGGTGGCTCATGAGGCTGATTGTTCTGAACTGCCCACATTCTGCTGTTCCTGGTGTCTTTGGGATTGGGATGAACACTGACTTCACAAGGTCTTTTGGAAGTTTACCGCTGTTGTACATCATATTTAGAAGAGCTGTTAACTTCTCCATTCCAAAATCCTCAAGTGCCTCGTACATTTCCACTGGTATGTTATCTGGTCCAGGAGCTTTTCCCTTCTGCATGTTCTTCATAGCATGTTCCACTTCTGCTTTTAGTATTGGTGGGCCATCGTTATTGCTGTCGACATGGAAAGTGCTGTCCAGTTCTCTGTCTTCATATAGTTCTCTTATGTATTCTGACCATCTTCTCATTATCAGGTTCCTATCTATGATTATAGCTCCATCCTTTCCTTTTATGCAGCCTGTTACTGTTTTGCTCTTTTTTCTGTTTGTTACCTCTTTGATTTCATCATGAATGTGTTTGGTGTTGTTTTTTCTCTGCAATTCTTTGATAAGTCTACATTTTTCTGTAAGCCACCTTTCTTTAGCTTCTTTGCATTTTGTTGTAATCTGAGCATTTAGTAGTTCATAAGCTTCATTATCATTTTTGACTTCTCTTCTTTGTTCCATGAGGTTCAGGATTTCGTCTGTCATACATTTCCTTTTTCCTATTCTCTTTTGTATAGGGATGACCTTCTCTGCAGCCTTTGTTATGCTATCCTTCAGGTTGTCCCATTGTTGTTCCATATTGCTGATGTTTTGCAGTAGTCCATATCGGTTTTTTACCTCAACTTGGAACTTACTTTTGATGTCACTGTTTGTTCTTAGAAGCCCCAGATTTAACTTTAATTGTGTTTTTGATTTTCTGAGCTTTTTAAGTTTTAAGTGAACTGCACTGGTTATTGGCACATGGTCACTGTATGCATCTGCACCAGGGCAAGTTTTGCACGTTTTAAGGGGATTCCTATACCTTCTTTTTATGAGTACATAATCTATCTGATTTCTGATGTTATCTCCAGGGCTTTTCCATGTCCATAGTCTTCTTGAGTGCTGCTTGAAAACTGGGTTGCCAATTATGGAATCATTTTCCGTTACCCAGGCTGCTAATCTTTCACCTCTCTCATTTCTGTCTCCCAGTGTCCATTGCCCAATATTGTTAGGTTCTATTGTCTTCCCAACTTTAGCATTGAAATCCCCTTGTATGATAGTATTTTCTGTTCCTTTGAATTGTGCTAATGCCGTTTTCAGTTCGTTATAGAATCCATCGTTATCTTCATTACTGCTTTGTGCCGTTGGTGCTTATACTTGAATAATGTTGACATCAAATGGTTTCACGTGTAGTTTCAGTGGTAACATTCTCTCTGATATTGTCCAATATCCTATTGATTTTGCATGTTCTTCATCTAGGATAATTCCCACTCCTTTTTCCTGTTCCTCTTCTCCTGAATAAATGATTGTGTATTTGCCTTATATTATTTTGCCTGCTCCCTTCCATCTCATCTCGCACAATCCGAAGACATTGATATTTTGTTTTCCCATTTCCTGCTTGTTATCAAGTTTCCCTGGTTGCATAAGAGTCCGTATGTTCCAGGTTGCAATTTTCGTCTTCCTTGCTTTCAGTCTGCCTACAGTTGCTGGATTAAGATCAGGGTTCACCTGTGGCACATGAAATTCCCTACCGGATGAGGCTCCTTCCTTAAAGGCTCCATTCACATCTTTCAGCTTAAACCAACTGGAGTTCATGATTGTACTAGGAATAAATACTGAAGTGGTCTTCCGTTGTCTTCTTCAGCTGCAGTGTCCATACTGGACTTGTAACCATTGGCCATTGATCTAGGGATTCCTCTGCCCAGCATTGTTTATACAACCATATATTCACTTTTTTAAAATATATTTTTTATTCAGATTTTCATTTTTTAAACAGAAAACACACATACAAGAAAAAAAACAAAAAAACAAACAAACAAAAAAAAAACAAACTGCCAGTTCACATTTACATAAAGTGCAAGCGGTTTACATATAAGCCGTATGATGCACATTGAAGGTTCCAGTGGTCCAGAATGAGTTCACTTCAGTCTTTTGAGGATATAGGCTGAGTCCTCCTATTCTTAATGTGCTCCATAAATGGTCCCCAGATTTTGAGAAATTTATCATGATTGTCAGACAAATTATATCGAATCGCCTCCCAATACAAACAAGATGTCATGTCATTAAGCCACTTATAATAGCTGGGCGGCGTAGTGGCCTTCCATTCTCTCAAGATAACCCTCTTTGCAATAACCATACCAGACATGATGGCCTGCTGAGCTGACTGGGTACATGCCAGAGTTTGATTTGAACAACCTAGTATTACTGTTAAAACATCAGGTGTTATGTTTTTTTTTTATATGGCACTGTAAAAATGAACAATCTCAGACCAGAAGTTTTTAGGCATGGGGCAGAAGAAAAATAAATGACATAGTGTACCGTTTGTTACTTTACATTTGTCACATAATAGTGAAATGGAAGGAAAAAGTCTGTTAAGCCTTGTCTTAGAAAAATGCAATCGATGCACAACTTTAAACTGTATCAATTGGAGTCTAGCATTTATTGAACACGATTTAATTGCGGCCAAGGCTCGATCCCATAGATCATCTGTGATCTCTGCACTTGCATCTCTCGTCCAAGCTTCCTTGAAGTGGTTTGATGAGATTGGCCGAGAGAAAAGACTGACAAATTTTGAGACCAAATGCTTGGAAGTTGGAGGTTTTCTCAATAGCTCATAAAAATCATGTTATACTGGAAGTTTGTCAAATTGAGAAAGAGATTGTTGTACAAAATGCCTGATCTGCAGATATCTAAAGAAATGAGCGGGTAGGAGATTATACTTCCTTTGCAATTGATTAAAAGATGCAAAATTATTATCGATATAAAGGTCCTTGATTGAGAAAATACCTTTATTTGACCATTGTCTAAACACGGGATCTAATGTGCCTGGCTTGAATGCTGGGTTTTGGCATATAGGTGCATATATAGAAAGGTCCGGAAGATGCAGTATCTTTTTTATTTGTTTCAAAATCCTTAATGAGCTATGTAAAACAAAGTCATGTTTGATTGGTTTTTAAGGGATTTCTGGCTTACTAAATAATAAAGCAGGTAAAGATGTACCAGTAAAAGATTGACAATTATGAGATTCAATTGCAGGCCAACACGGCTTCTGATCATCATTATGATTTTGGGACCAGAAAACCAAAGATCTGACATTGCGGGCCCAGTAGTAATGTCTCATAATGGGCAGCCCAAGACCACCCTCTGAAGAAGGTTTTTGAAGGTGTGCTTTAGCAATGCGAGGAGTTTTGTTGGCCCAAATGAATGAAGTAATTAGTGGAATCAACTGTTTTAAAAAATGATGTCAGAAAAATGGGTATATTCTGGAACAAATATATGAATTTAGGAAGTACAACCATTTTCACGATATTTACTCATCCGATTACAGAGATTGGGAGTAATTTCCATTTCTCAATCATGTCTCTAAGTTTATTTAATGATTGTGTAAAATTCAGTTTGAAAAGAAGTTTGGGATCCCTGGGAATGGCGAGTCCTAAGTATTCAAAGTGCTCAGTAGTAATTTTAAAAGGTAAATTGTTAAGAAGTCTTTTGTCTAATCCCTCAGAAAGTGGCATAAGAACACTTTTCTCCCATTTATAATAAAACCAGAAAATTGACCAGATTCCTTAATTACCTCAAGGAGAGGTGGAAGAGACCATCTGATGTCACATAATGTCAAAATAGCATCGTCAGCATACAAGCTAATAGTACACTCCGATGCATTGTATCTGAATCCTACTATTTCAGGCTTTGCCCTGATGGCGATGGCGAGTGGCTCAAGCGTCAGTGCAAAAAACTTTGGCGACAGGCAACAACCCTGCCTCATGCCCCGATGTAGTAAAAATGGAGGGGACTTGTTATTGTTAGTAAGTACGCAAGACCTGCGACGGGCATAAAGCATTTTCGCAAGAGCCATGAACCTCTCGCCAAAACCCAATTTCTGAAGAGCAATAAACATATACTCCCACTCTATTTGGTCAAAAGCCTGCTGCGCATCCTAAGAGATGACAGCAGAATATGGTGTGGGCTTATTAGAATACATGATATTCAAAAGTCTACGGGTATTTGAAAATGTAAATCTTTCAGGGATAAACCCGGTTTGGTCACTATGAATTAAGGTACCAATGTGTTCGCTCAACCGATTTGCCAAGACTTTAGCAATAATTTTCTGATCACTGTTTAAAAGACTAAGAGGACGATAGGAGGCCAAATTTGTTTCATCTCTACCCTTTTTTAACAATACACAGATATTTGCATCATATAATGTTTCTGGAAATGAACCTTTTTTCACAGAACAATTTATCATGCGAAGCAGCAATGGGGCAACTTTGTCAATGTGAACTTTATAAAATTCAATGCCAAAACCATCAGGACCACAAGCTTTGCCATTTGGAAATGAACAGATGGCATTTTTTATCTCTTCTAATTTGAAGTCTGCGTCTAGCTGTTGTTTTGCAGTATCGCTCAATATTGGCATATCTAATTTGTTCAAAAATTCTGATATTTCTTTCTTTGATGATGATGATTTAGATGTATACAATTCACTGTAATATTTACAGAGCACGTCATTAATCTGCAATGGGTCAGTTATTCTCCGTTAGATAAAATTTTATAAATTGCACGGTCAGCCTGAACCCCTTTTAGTTGCCTGGCCAATACACTGTCTGCTTTGTCTCCAAGCTCAAATTGCCTTTGTTTAAGCTTTTGTATATAATTGCAAACCTGCTCACCAAGAATGCGATTGAACTCGAACTTTGCATCTGCAATATTTTTTAGAACATCATCTGATTTTGAGTTTCGATATGATTCCTCCAACAAAGGGAGTTGAGCCTGGATTTCAGCCATAAGCTTCTTATAAGACTGATTACAATTTTGAATGTCTCCCACAGTATGGAATCAGATACCTCACCATTATCATTGAAATATAGAAAATCTGTAATTTTTTGTGAGATGTTCTCTAAAAAGGGTTTGTCTGAGTTTAATGCTGGATTATATTTCCAATTATATGAACGAACAGATATGTTGAAATCAATTTTGAGACACACAGGGCAGTGATCGGAAATTAAAATGTTATTATAATGTGAGCTGACAACATTGGTGAACAGATTGGAGTCAACTAGAAAATAGTCAATCCTACTAAAACTACCATGCACTGGGGAGAAAAAAGAATATTGTTTTTCCGATGGATGTTGATGCCTCCAAATATCCACTAAATTTAGAGATTTAATTAAATTATTTAGGACTGGCACTGATTTTAATGTAGGAGCGGTTGTGGAAGAGGATCTATCTAGCTGAGGGTCCAGAAAACAATTAAAGTCACCCCCGATAATGATATTATGGTTATTTTGATCAGCAGCAAGGCGAGAAATTTTACAGAAAAAGTCAGGACGATCAAAATTTGGAGCATATATATTTAAAAGAGCCAATGGCATAGAATTAATGGTACCTGTCACAAGTAAATATCTCCCACCTGGATCAGTCACCACAGACTTGAATACAAAAGGTATGGTTCTGCGGATTAAAATGGCTACTCCTCTGGCCTTTGAGGAAAAGGTGGATTGATAGACATGGGATATCCATAATGCCCTCAGGCGTCTCTGCTCTGTGGGGTGAATGTGGGTTTCCTGTAAGAAAATTATATCGGAAGACAAAGACTTGAGATGTGAAAGTATTTTTCCTCTTTTAAGAGCCTTCCCCAAACCCCTATAGTTCCATGATGTAAACGTAATATGACTCAGACCTGCTCCAGAAGAACCAACTTGCATTCAAAAAGAAAAAAAGAAAAAAGAAATGTGCATAGACTGATGCTGCAAATAATAATGATACTGGCAGTTGAACCAAGACAGACTAAGAACACAATAAGAAAAGAAAAACATGTTATAAAAAAACAAACTGTTCACGCCGCAAAAACCAGGAACAGAGCGGCAGAACCTCCTGATACTTGGGAGACTGCTGAGTAACAGATGCAATCTTTGCATTACCACAAACAATCAACCAGGCCGTGCAGTCTTCTAATGAATATTTTTAGACCCAATGTAAAGCTACACAAATAGAAACTGTATATTTTTAACATTATGTACCTTACAGTAAAGGGTGAAGCAGAATAAAGTGCGTTATTAGAAAAGTGTCAACTTCTATTTCACTCAAAGTGACATTAAAGCAATATAAAATTCGCCATCTATGCAGTGTCAGTAAGAGAATTGGCAAATCTCTCCGCATCTACCGGTGTGTTGAATACTTTAACCTCGCTATTGTGGACCACCTGAAGTTTGGCTGGGAACCGTAAGGAACACTTGGCGCCGGCGTCGATCAGCTTCTTCTTGACGTTGTTGAAAGCTTGACGTTGCGATGCGACCTCCGCCGTGTAGTCCGGGAAGATGAACACTTTGTTGCCATGGTAGCGAAGTGGACCCTGCTGTCTGCTGAATCTGAAGATGTTGGCCAAATCGCGATCGTTGTGGACTTTGGTGATGATAACCCATGGGCGCTCACCGTCTCAAGGCTTGCGTCAATTTTAATTGGCTTGTTTAGGTTGTTTGGGCCAAGTAACTCAGGCAGAAGCCGTGTGACAAAATCTGTAGGGTTGCCCTTCTCTTCTCCCTCTTTAATTCCAACAATCCTAATGTTTAGCCGGCGTGAGCGCCCCTCCAAGTCATTTAGCTTAGCTTTCAGTTGGCCGTTTTCTACCTGAAGCTCATGGTAGTTAGCCTCCAGTACCGTAATGCGAGTGTCCGTGTCGGAGAGAGCCACATCCATACGATCCAAACGTTGTTCAGCCTGACTATGCTCAGTCTGCAATGTACACAGATGAGTCTCGACTCTGCTCAGACATCCCTCCATGGACTTTTTCAATTCTTCCATCTGCGCTGAAACTTTGGCTAGCTCAGCACCATATTTGTTAACAGCGGCTAATATAGCCTCATTGTTAGCGCTCGGCGAGGTTGCAGAGTTGACGACTTTGCGTCCTCTTTCTTGGGTGGCATGGCTGAAATTTAGCAGGTTGGAAGCAAAAATGTTTCTGACGACGACTGGCCAAAAGTTGACAATTAGGTGTAGCGAAAATGGACAAAATTGAGAAGACTGCAACGGAGCCTCGGGAAAACACGTCTACTCCATTACTACGCCAAACAGCGCCCCCCCACCATATATTCACTTTAACTGAATCTGCTTGTACAATCATCCATCCACCTGCAAGTCATAGTTTCACGTAACCCTGGTCGTGGTCAGGTTCTACACCTTCCCCAAGGGTGAACTGTAGGCTATCGGATGGAAGGAGCACCTCACACCTCTTTTTGCTGTATTAGTGCAGAGCACCTATACAGCACCGACACCGGACCACTTTACATGTATGTAAATGTTGTTTGTCACTTCAGTGACATGTCTATACTGGAACAATACAAGCAGTGAGAAATGTTCTGAGAATACTGTAAAAAATCTAATGCATAATTCTGGTTCACAAGTGCTGATAAAATTACAGAAAGTGTACATGATTGACTTTTTCTCTGTTTGGTGTGCGTTTGTTCCAGAGAGTTCTTCACTTGGATTCTGATGATACACATGAATGCATCTATGTGGATGAGGCCAAGAGGAGGAGAAGAGGGAGAAACATCATTGGACAACAGGCTATAGTCAACGTCCAGGTCAGCGTGGGGCAACGTAACCCTCTGTGCTGCAATAAGCAATCTGGGAGTAACTGACCGTCATGCAGTTCTGGGCCCATAGAACACCCAGCATTTGTTGACTTTCCTAGATGGACTTAGAGGATCTACTGACACGGCTGCAGCAGGGCGTTTGGCAAGAAGACATGGTTTTTGTTGTTGTCTGGGACAGTATTAGTTTTCATAGAGGACTATTGATTAGGTAATGGTTCGATATGAACCCTCAAGTTATTGTGGTTTTTCTGCCACCACATTCTCCCTTTCTGAATCCTATAGAAGAATTCTTCTCTACATGGAGGTGGAAGGTATATGAGCAGCAGCCATACTTTGGGAAAATCTCTTGCAATCAGTGGTCTTGGCATGTGGTGATGTTTCTGTTGATGCATGTCAGGGCTGGATCAGACACACTAGATCCTTCTTTCCAGAGAAAACACAGCTAATGATGTTGATGAGGTCCTGAGGTCTGACCAGGCTGAAAGAATTGATGCAGACGTGGTGTAAATATCTGCATACTGTACTGCATACAATACAGTGCTGTATTTTTTGTCTAGCATTATTTTTATTTTGAAATGTACAGTCAGGCACTGCAATGGCCTCTGATTCATTTATAGGATGCATTTGGGTTTAAGTTGTCATTTTTGAGGACTGTATCATTTTTTTACACTTCATGTGAAAATACAGTGAGAGAAGTGTTTTGTATTTAGCAGTGCAGTGTCCTACTTTTGCTTCGTGTGTCTTAATTTTGAAAACAAAGTTCAAATTTTGACAGTAAAATGCACTTTTGACACAAGTGTGCAGTGCTTTGTGAATTGGGTTCAAAAAAAGAAAATAGTGTGCAGTGTGTTGGGAAATGTGTGCTATTTTTCAGGAACAGTGTCTTATCAATTTAGAAAAACTGTACTGCAAACATCCACTGAATTTGCATTTGGACAGAAAAGAAGAATGACTTCTTGCAAAATCATTTTTGGAACCTTTGATTGTGCTGCTGCAATATTTATTATTCACCCTTCAGCCTAACGACAAAAAAGAACCAAGAGAAAACCAGTTTACAAGATTAAACAGGATTAAGTCTTGGTATTTCAATATAATGACAAATTGTTGGTTATTGATTTTTTATCCATCTAACTTTTACACAAGAATCTTTAATAGGGTGGATAGTAAATAATTTTTAAAAATCAAAAAGGTCAGCAACCTAACGGAAAGTAGCAATGTAAACTAGTATGAGTAGTAGATATTTTTCGGTGAAAACAGCATAGTACATACTATTGCAAGAAAGTGTGAATTATGGTGTTACAGTTTTACAATTTAAAATGTGATGGTGCGTGCTAATTTCTACAATAAAATACCCATCCAAATTGAGAAAATAGGATATGTGATGTGATGTAATGTGAAGCATAGTTTTTCTACAACAAATGACTTCAGATAATCTCATTAAGAATAAAGAGAAAAGTAAAGGTACATTCTCAAAATCTGTGTTTGCTGGCAGCACCTTTGAAAACTGAAAACTGAGATACTGTAAAATAATTATCATGAAAACATTAAAGCTTTTCATCTAACCCTTGGGCCACAAACAGAGTTGAAAGAATGGAGAACTTCATTTGCATATATTTACCCTAATGGTTTTTCCATTAGGATGAAACACTCATCAGCATGATAAAACTGTTCTTGCGGGAAAGAGAATCAATCACATCTGGAGTTGGTTGCACAGAAGCCTGAAGCAGTAATTCAGGATAAACTAGGGATGCCTTTAGCTCTTAAACAGGGAGTTAGTGGCATTTGTTAAAAGAACCAGATAGTTGCTGCCCAAAGCCAACAACCTGAACTAGAATCTTCATCATGAGTCACTTCCTCTGCTTTTTGCAGATTGCAAATCAGCGTATGTCTCCACAAAGGGATTTTTAAAGTCTGTCATCAACAGGCCCAACTCTACAGCAACAGTACTATTCCTGCTCATTGGGCAGTACAGCAGTAAGCACAGAAACACCATCAGTTTCCAGAGGTACACTATATTGCCAAAAGTATTGGCTCACCCATCCAAATAATCAGAATCAGGTGTTCCAATCACTTCCATGGCCACAGGTGTATAAAATCCAGCACCTAGGCTGCAGACTGCTTTTACAAACATTTGTGAAAGAATGGCTCGCTCTCAGGAGCTCAGTGAATTCCAGCATGGAACTGTGATAGGATGCCACCTGTGCAACAAATCCAGTCGTGACATTTCCTGGCTCCTAAATATTCCACAGTCAACTGTCAGCTGTATTATCAGAAAGTGGAAGTGTGTGGGAACGACAGCAACTCAGCCACCAAGTGGTAGGACACGTAAACTGACGGAGCGGGGTCAGTGGATGCTGAGGCGCATAGTGCCAAGAGGTGGCCAACTTTCTGCAGAGTCAATCACTACAGACCTTCAAACTTCATGTGGCCTTCAGATTAGCTCTAGAACAGTGCTTCAGCAGAGAGCTTCATGGAATGGGTTTCCATGGCCCAGCAGCTGCATCCAAGCCATACATCACCAAGTGCAATGCAAAGCGTGGGATGCAGTGGTGTAAAGCAGCCTCCACTGGACTCTAGAGCAGTGGAGATGCCTTCTCTGGAGTGACCAATCACGCTTCTCCATCTGGCAATCTGATGGACCAGTCTGGGTTTGGCGGTTGCCAGGAGAACCATACTTGTCGGACTGCATTGTGCCAAGTGTAAAGTTTGGTGGAGGGGGGATTATGGTGTGGGCTTGTTTTTCAGGAGCTGGGCTTGGACCCTTAGTTCCAGTGAAAGGAACTCTGAATGCTTCAGCATACCAAGACATTTTGGACAATTCCATGCTCCCAACTTTGTGGGAACAGTTTGGAGCTGGTCCTTCCTCTTCCAACATGACTGTGCACCAGTGCACAAAGCAAGGTCCATAAAGACATGGATGACAGAGTCTGGTGTGGATGAACTTGACTGGCCTGCACAGAGTCCTGACCTCAACCCCATAGAACACCTTTGGGATGAATTAGAGCGGAGACTGAGAGCCAGGCCTTCTGGTCCAACATCAGTGTGTGACCTCACAAATGCGCTTCTGGAAGAATGGTCAAAAATTCCTATAAACACACTCCTAAACCTTGTGGACAGCCTTCCCAGAAGAGTTGAAGCTGTTCTAGCTGCAAAGGGTGGACCGATGTCATATTGAACCCTATGGATTAGGAATGGGATGTCACTTATGTTCATATGCAAGTCAAGACAGGTGAGTGAATAATTTTGGCAATATAGTGTATGTTGTCAACCTGTTTGTCTGCCTGCCTCTGCCTCCATGTTACAGCAGCACACCTGTCATTTAACATACACATTAATTATCACATTTTCGCAACTGCCATATCTGTAGAAGACATTTTCTTGCATATATATATATATATATATATATATATATATATATATATATATATATATATATATATATATATATATATATATATATATATATATATATATATATATATATATATATATGGGCTGCACAGTGGTGTAATGGTTAGCACTTTCGCCTTGCAGCGAGAAGATCCCTGGTTCACGTCCCGGCTTTCCCGGGATCTTTCTGCATGGAGTTTGCATGTTCTCCCTGTGCATGCGTGGGTTTTCTCCGGGTACTCCAGCTTCCTCCCACAGTCCAAAAATATGCTGAGGTTAATTGATTATTCTAAATTGCCCGTAGGTGTGAATGTGAGAGTGATTGTTTGTCTTTGTGTGTAGCCCTGCGACAGACTGGCGACCTGTCCAGGGTGTCCCCTGCCTTCGTCCGAGTCAGAAACGCCACATGCTACACATCATCATCTGTATTAATAACTTTACAGCACAGAACAATACTATAACAAACCTGAGACTGAGAAAGATTTTGTTGCTATGGTAACAAGTTTTTCTGTAAGCAGGATGGAGCAATAGAATAGTGAAAGTTTGACAAACAGATTCAAAGTTAAATTCTATTGAAGTTAAAAACCAAAAACTAACCATATCTTGTGATTTTTGGTCAGCGTGATACAGTATACTATAACTTCCAGTTAATCATAGAAAATAGCAATTTAAATGGTGTCAAAACAGCCAAAATTGTGATGAAAAGTTCAAACTGTAACTTAATTATAACAGACTGCTACCAGAATTGATCATGTGCCAAAAACACTGTTGCAAAGACTATTTCCATTACTAAGGTGAATTTTCAAATGCTTTTGTAATTTTTATTCTATTTACATTTATTATCAATTCCATCCCATTGCACTGTGTGGGAGCTTTTTCCAAATTCAAAGGCAATTCTGAGAACAGTACACAGTCAAAATGAGACAAAAACATAAAATACAGATAGGAGTCATTTCTTCCATGTACCAGTATCATATAAAATGAAAGCATCACTGAAGTTCATTCAAAGTTAATCCTAGAAAAGGAAAGGATATTACCATAGTTAACTGAGCTAATTGAGCAGAATAACCTTAACTCGAGCTGTAAAACACAACTTGCATAACTAGACATCTCAGCAGTTTCTTCAAAAGAACCTGAAAACAAACGTACACGCACCCACCAATAACTCTTTCTGGAGGAAAAAACAAGTGAAAGCAAATACACAATTATCAAATAAGCATGAAAAGATGCATTCATTTGGGTCTGACGTTTAATTATTATAATATATATATATTTCTCACGCAGTTTTCTTTCATTGTTGACTTATATTAGATGTGATCTTTGTTTACTGTAAGATTTAACCCTCTGAAACCCAAGCATTGATGATATTGATGGAATTGTTTTTCCTTTTTAAACAGTTTTTAGCACGCCTATAATCAAGAAAACAATGAGACTTTTTCATTTGTAGGATTTTTCAGGATTTTGTGAAAACGTGGCAGATTGCAACAGCGGCTCTTATTGTATGCAACCTTAACCCATACATCAATTTTATTTATTTATATATATATATATATATATATATATATATATATATATATATATATATATATATATATATATATATATATATATATATATATATATATATATATGTATATATATATATATATGTATATATATATATATATATATATATATATATGTATATATATATATATATATATATATATATATATATATATATATATATATTAACCCCATAACATCAATTTTATTTATTTATATATATAAATAATAAATTGATGTTATGCGGTTAATATATATATATATATATATATGTATATAAATATATATATATATATATATATATATATATATATTAGGGCTGGGACTTTAACACGTTAATTTCGATTAAATAATTACAGTGAAAATAACGCGTTAAAATTAATAACGCAATTCATTGCACCCTCCTCAGTTCCCTCATTTCTGGCACACTGGTAACTCTGATGAACACTCCAGCCCAGTAGGTGGCAGTAATGAACCTAAAGTCTGTTTGTAGCCATGAAGAAGAAGCACAGGAAGCACTGAGTGAAGTCAGGCACTGGTGAACAGGGAAGGAAGATGAGATTGAGCTTGTTGGGCAGAAAGTTTACTTTTAAAAATCTTCCTGATGGCAGCTTGGATAAAAGCCTGGTTGTGTGCAAATTGTACAACAAAGAGTTTTCTGATCACTGCAGCACTTCAAGCCGACGGTATCACCTCAATGTAAAACATGTTGCTGTTAGCACCAGAGCTAAAGTTAGCTACGAGTCATGCTAACGGTGTAGCCATCCCATAATAGACCACTTTTCTAGACAGTGCTTGAGTTTACAGAAAGTCTTAAAATGTTGAATAAAATTGCTATAAACTTTTTGTTTATAAATATTACATAAATAAAAATTGATATTCCTATAAGAAGAACCATCAAAATTCCACCATTTATCAGACCCAGAAAAGATGAAAACAGAATGAATCTCTGGATTTTGAACTTTCTGAAGCTCCTTGAACTACTTATGTTGATTTTATGTGCCATACAGTGGAAAAAACAACTAAATCCAGGCTTTAAGTCATCAAAATCACCTTTTTCTATATGTCCCATTTTCCTTTTGTAAAATAAATTTTAAATTATAAACACGTATATGTCTATTGATTGATTCAACTGTCAACCACAATTTTATTTGAATTGAGAAACTTTACTTATTGTGTCAAATATTGCTATTTGATAAAACTGCAATGATTGTGATTAATTAATTACAAAGCCTATAATTAATTTGATTAATTTTTTAATCGCGTCCCACCACTAATATATATATATATATATATATATATATATATATATATATATATATATATATATATATATATATATATATATATATATATATATATATATATATATATATATACATATATATACACAGTGTGGACTCTGTATATTACCATAGATGGCAAAATTGATGGATTTACTCATGACCCAGTGGTGGGGCCTTCTGTGTAAATAAGTAGCACTCATTAAAGCCCAGTGTTGCATTTTTGCACCATTGAAAGAAATCCCTAAAAATCACATATACAGTTGAAGACAAAATGATTAGGCCCACAATGAGATTTAAGTTTGTTTTTGTTCTTTTTTTTCAAAATTCCAAGTGCTGTTAAAAAGCTCAAGGAATTTTAACACAGGTTTTCCAAACATCCTAGTTTTATTTTGGATGCTTAAATTATTTTACTTTGCACACAGAAACAGGAATTTTTAACCAAAAAAAACTACCAGGCTCAAAATTATTAGCCCCCTTTGATGCTAATAGTCAGTTGTGTTTCCTTCTTGCTGGATAACAGCTTGCAGTCATTTGTTGTAGTTTGTAACAAGTCTCTGACATCTTCTGAGGAATCCCAGCCCAATCTTCTTTGGCAAGTCTCTCAAGCTCCTCCAGGTCTGATGGTCTTCTGGTATGGACCCTGGTCTTCAGTTGACCCCACAGATTTTCAATGGGATTTCAGTCAGGGCTTTGTGCAGTCCAGTCAACAATGTTCACTTTGATCTTCTGGAGGTCGATCTTCACCAGGAGCAACGTAAGTTTTGGAACGTTGCCATGTTGGACGACAAAACAACGACCCAGACCCAGTTTAGCAGCTGACTGCATGAGGTTTTCTTTCAAAATCTTCATATATCCTTCTTTCGTCATGATTCCTTCCGCCTTGACAAGATTCCCAGTTCCAGACGCACTGAAGCATCCCCACATCATGATACTGCCACCACCGTGTTTAACTGTGGGGACGGTGTTCTTTGGGCTCTATGCCTCTTCTTCTTGTTTCTCCAAACATAGGCAGCATCTCTATGGCCAAAGAGCTCTAGTTTGGTCTCATCTGACCAAAGGACATGCGTCCAGCATCCACAATCTTTCTGCAGGTTGTCCTCAGCAGACTTCAGTCTGGCTTGAAGGTGTCTCTTCTGAAGGAGTGGAGGGTTAGGGTTCAGCCCATTTCTGTGCAGGGCTCTAGTGACTGTCTTCTTTGACACTACAACTTCTGACTTGGTTAAGTCACTGATGTTTTGGTGGTTGTTCTAGCATCTCTCACAAGTTTTCTTTCTAGAGTCTTTGAAATCTTTGGCTTCCTCCCTCTGCCAGACTTGTTCTGTACTGTGTGGCTCTCTTTGAATTTCTTGATGATACTTCCCACTCCACTGCTTGACACTTTGAAATGCTGTGATAACTTTGTAGACCCTTCTCCTGCTTTGTACGTGTCAACAGTTCTTTTTCTCTTTTTGTTTTTGCCATGATGCTTTCTCAAGTGACAGCTCAAGTCCTTAATGAAGTTTTTATACTGTGTACATAGTGATGGACAACCCTCAGTTTTAACTTGATTGATTTATTGATTACAAGCTGTGAGCATTACAAAGTTAAAGCACATGATTGAACAAAAGTGGGTTGTGTTTTGGCTCAATAAAAAGGTAAATTCTTAAGGGAGCTAATAACTTTGACCCTGGTATTTCTTGTTTTTTGTTAAATAATTTTGTTTCTGTTTGCAAAGTGAAATAATGTAAGCATCCAAAATAAAACTAGGATGTTTGCGAAAACTGTGTGCAAAAATCCTTGATATGTTCAACAGCACTTGGGATTTTTTTGGGAAAAAAAACACAAATTTTGTAGGGTGGCTAATAATTTTGTCTTCAACTGTATTGTACTTTTTAAAAAATAATTTGAGTTGTCTATCACTAAACATCTTTAAGAATGAAGAAAAAAAATACTACAGGTCAAATACTTACTTGGAAAATTATTGAAATTGTTCCTAAAGAGAGAGCTGGGGGGTCAGTGGAAGACATGTTGTTTGAACTTGCAATTTGGTACGTCTTACAGTATTAGTATTTTTCCTGCCAAAAATGTTGCAATTTTGCAGTTCAGAGTGTGGGATGCTGGGAAATGTAGTGTTTGTCTACATTCAGTCAGAAATAGGTACAGCTAGATAGCCTTAAAAAAATGTTCTAATTTTGCAACTGTGGGCTTCAGAGGATTAAATGGATTGTAATACAGCGGCTATGGTGAATGTGACGTTTCACAAATAAGTGATAAAGCTGCCAGTGTACATTTTAGTGCCACTTAGGTTTGGTCACCTGACATGGTATCAATATCTGGTCTGGCTCATGGACTGATATAATGCAGTGATTCTTCTTGGTCTCCTTCTGTCTCCTTTCTTTTTCTTTTTTTTTTTAGCAAATATAGTCAGCAACTGGAGTTTTGAACAATCAGACATTCCTATCAATATTCAAACACAACACGATGCCTTCAATCAATCAGTCAGATGTATTTGCACACCACCTTTTATGAAATTTAGAGCACTTCATTGTGCTTCACCAATGATTGACAAGCTGATAGCAAGACAGAAAATAACAATCTTTGGTATGCCTGTTTTTCTTTATGAGTCAGTCATAATCATTCTGATGACATTAGAGTTTCATACAATTACAGGTTTAGTTACGAGACCACTTCCTCCCACCAGTAAGTACACTATATTGCCAAAAGTATTGGCTCACCTGCCTTGACTCGCATATGAACGTCAGTGACATCCCATTCCTAATCCATAGGGTTCAATATGACGTCGGTCCACCCTTTGCAGCTATAACAGCTTCAACTCTTCTGGGAAGGTTGTCCACAAGGTTTAGGAGTGTGTTTATGGGAATTTTGACCATTCTTCCAGAAGCACATTTGTGAGGTCACACACTGATGTTGGACCAGAAGGCCTGGCTCTCAGTCTCCGCTCTAATTCATCCCAAAGGTGTTCTTTGGGGTTGAGGTCAGGACTCTGTGCAGGCCAGTCAAGTTCATCCACACCAGACTCTGTCATCCATGTCTTTATGGACCTTGCTTTGTGCACTGGTGCACAGTCATGATGGAAGAGGAAGGACCAGCTCCAAACTGTTCCCACAAAGTTGGGAGCATAGAATTGTCCAAAATGTCTTGGTATGCTGAAGCATTCAGAGTTCCTTTCACTGGAACTAAGGGTCCAAGCCCAGCTCCTGAAAAACAAGCCCACACCATAATCCCCCCTCCACCAAACTTTACACTTGGCACAATGCAGTCCGACAAGTATGGTTCTCCTGGCAACCACCAAACCCAGACTGGTCCATCAGATTGCCAGATGGAGAAGTGTGATTGGTCACTCCAGAGAAGGCGTCTCCACTGCTCTAGAGTCCAGTGGTGGCTGCTTTACACCACTGCATCCCACGCTTTGCATTGCACTTGGTGATGTATGGCTTGGATGCAGCTGCTGGGCCATGGAAACCCATTCCATGAAGCTCTCTGCTGAAGCACTGTTCTGGAGCTAATCTGAAGGCCACATGAAGTTTGAAGGTCTGTAGTGATTGACTCTGCAGAAAGTTGTCCACCTCTTGGCACTATGCTCCTCAGCATCCACTGACCCCGCTCCGTCAGTTTACGTGTCCTACCACTTGGTGGCTGAGTTGCTGTCGTTCCCACACACTTCCACTTTCTGATAATACAGCTGACAGTTGACTGTGGAATATTTAGGAGCCAGGAAATGTCACGACTGGATTTGTTGCACAGGTGGCATCCTATCACAGTTCCACGCTGGAATTCACTGAGCTCCTGAGAGCGAGCCATTCTTTCACAAATGTTTGTAAAAGCAGCCTGCAGCCTAGGTGCTTGATTTTATACACCTGTGGCCATGGAAGTGATTGGAACACCTGATTCTGATTATTTGGATGGGTGAGCCAATACTTTAGGCAGTATAGTGTATATCCCGGTGCACGCAGGCACTCGCATTCAGCATGACATCCTGCATAGGCTATTTAACATGACTTTGCCACTATTTTATCAAATATGCTTAACAAGCCCAAAATTATTCATACTCCTGGCAAATTTTGACTAAAAGTTAATTTTATTCATCCAGCAAGTTTTTTTTTTTTATTTTTATTTTTTTATTGGAAATGACACAGGTGTTTCCCAAAAGATAATAAGATGATGTACAAGAGGGATCATTGTGGAAGAAATAATTTCTCTGCTTTTATTTACATTTTAAGTAATTTTAAGTTAAGATTTGCTTGGGGTATGAATAATTTCGGGCTTCACTGTACGTATTTATCTGTATATGGAGATCCACTATAAATGCTCCTCTGCTAATTGGATTAAAAGTCAGTGGAAAACGTATGTTGCTGCTTAATGTGTCAGAGATTCTTCCTTTTTCCTGTTGGGTGAAATGACTTTTCCTGGCATCAATAAGCCTTGCAAATGACTTGTTTTTCCCTCAAAACATTAAGCCATAATTCAAAGCTGCTTCAGCAATCAATGCCAAGAATTATTAAAAGCTCCTCAAAAATCCGAGTCATTTAAGTGTGATGGAAACTGTGAAATTTAGAATAAATCCGTGTGTGGTGATGTGAAATGAATTGGGGACAACAAGCAAAATTCCTTCAATAGTATTTATTAATCTAAAAGCAGTGTTTATAATATCTATGTTGATAATGTCCTTCTGTCGATGTATGTTTTAAAATGCCAACATTTGCAATGTTAGCAAAGTCAAAAACTTCAACCATTCAGGTACATAGTGACAGAAAATAGTTATGTCAGCTTCCTCTATATAGCATAACATTTAATACATTTTGACATAATGGCTAGAGTTTTATTTACTTTAAATGCGAGAGAGAAATGTCTTTCTTTAAAAATAAAGGACACATAATTTTTAAAATGTAGTTTGTCATATTTTAGTACAAAATCTATTTTCTGTTTTGCTCTTGTTTTTAATTACTTTTGATGCAAACTCAGCTGTTCTTCCTTGTTAGTCTGTAAATCGTGAAGCTCAGGAAAACTATGTAACTATGCTTGTCAATAGCACAAGTTTTTTTTTTTCTCTCCACAAGCAAGCTTGTTGTATATGACTCATTTTTATTACTAGCGCCACTAAGAACAATTTTGTTAGCATGACGGTCTGTTCATATGCACTTAAGTCCATCCCTGCTCTACATGCATAAGTGCCCTGGGTGTATTCTACATGTCGGATCCCACAAACACATCTGGACATTTCCACTGTGTCACCTTTATTCTTCTTTTCTTTTTTTTTTTTTTTAAATCTGTGCTTGGTCTCCTACAGTATGTTTTGTAATAATAAAGTTTGAGAAATGGGAGCTGTAAATCTTGTGTTGCAATAGGAATTTAGTGATCACCGTAATTTAACCTTCCTATTGTCCTGAGGGTCAATTTGACTCCATTCAATGTTTATCATTCAAAAAATAATAGCTGACTTTTTTTGCTTTATATTTCATGATTTTTCCTAATTTGATGGGGACAATGGATTAAGCATAAAATGATCATGATGATTCTTTTTCAACGTGCTGAACACATATTGCACGCATTGGTGTTCCTCTGGGGTCAGTTTGACCCCGAGCTGTTTAAGCTGCATAAAAGTTGTCTGAGTGTGTGTGACCTAACATCCCCACACCTGCAGGTGCACAGCTGATACCAGAGTTTGGCAAAACAACTATTCCCACGAAAGCTTTGATACTTTTGTGGTGTGGGCATGTGGGAACAACTCGACTTGTGAACTCCTGCCAAATGAGGAAGCCATTGTAGGCTTGGAGTTGATCGCATTCAAGTCTTTCCAACTACACGTGTCTCCCCTCTAAAATGATCTACTCAGGTACTATATTTTCAGTTGATGGTTATATAAAGAGCTTGAATAATGACTTTATGTCTTCAACATGGCTGACTGTCTGGTGAAACACACTCTTAGCAGCACATCTACCTTGTTGTTGAAGTGAGTGGAGGGACCATAATCTTCCATTTTTGGTGCTAACGTGACAAGGGGGAGGGTGAAACAATATTCTCATGAAAGCTTTCCCACACCATAGGCATGAAGGTGTGTGTGTCTGTGTATGTGTGACCTACTGTATTCACACCTGCCAAAGTTGAACTGATATTTCCTGAGCTGTGGAGGGTGGGGTATTCCTGCAAGGACATTGGCAGTTCATGCAAAATAAGGAGGAGCAAACATATAAAAGCTTGCTCTATCCAAACCACTCCTCTTTATGCTCTGTGTATACTGCAATCTGCACACTCTTACTCGAAAATGTCCTGTGGGTAAAGGTTTACTGTCAGTGTTTTGGAACAGCACCTTGACAGTGAGAGTGACATGGAGGAGAATGTTTCTGAGACAGTGGATTGTGTTGAGAAGGACCCTAATTTTGAAGCATTCTCATCTGATGAGAATAAAAGTGTTGCCCCTGCTGTTGTCTCTCAACCACCAGTAGACACGATCCCCTCCAGAAATGGAAAAATAATAAGGTTCCTTTCCCCACTTCAACAGCAGTGCAGACTAAGCGTTACTAATATAATCAGAATGGTTCCTGGCCCCCCAGATATGCAATCAGCCATGTTGAAGACATCAAGTCATCATTAGAGCTCCTCATAACGTCATCGATTGAAAATTTTGTACTTGGATGACAAATTTAGAGGGAAAGTGTGTGTATGGGGACAGTTGGAAAGACTTGGATGCAGTTGACTTGGAAGCCTACACTGGCTCGCTCATTTTGACAGGAGTTTACAAATCAAAAGGTGAAGCAACAGCAACCCTTTGAAATGCTGAGACTGGAAGGGCAATATTTCCAGCCACCAAGTCTTTGGAGACATTACAAGTTTTCTTCCTGTGTCATATGCTTTGCTGACAAACAAACAAGGCAGGGCCAAAAAGAACATGACAAACTTGCAGCAATAGCAATAAGGGTTGTATGGGACAAGTGGGTGCAGTGTTTACCTTTGCTTTACAATCCAAGAGTCATGAATGCACACCCCAAATTAGAAAAAAAAAATTGCCTGGAAGATTTTCAAGATACACAAACTCTAAAATTGAAAGTTTGACCTGATGGAAGTACTACAGGAATGGTCATATCAGCACCACAACCAATAGGATTCATATTTGTGGTCAGTAATGTCAGTAAATTTGAGAAGATTTGTATGTGAATTTTTCAAGATACATCAATTCTAATTTAGAAGTTTGACCTTATGGTGGCACTAGAGGACAGGTCGACTCACTGATAAGTTTCATTATCAAGGGGTTATTTATGTATTCAATAAATAAACAAAGTGCCTGACACAAAAAATTGGTCAACAATTTTATGTAAATTATTTTCTGGAGGGGGGCTGCACAGTGGTGTAGTGGTTAGCACTTTCGCCTTGCAGCTAGAAGGTCCCTGGTTCGCGTCCCGGCTTTCCCGGGATCTTTCTGCATGGAGTTTGCATGTTCTCCCTGTGCATGCGTGGGTTTTCTCCGGGTACTCCGGCTTCCTCCCACAGTCCAAAAACATGCTGAGGTTAATTGATCATTCTAAATTGCCCGTAGGTGTGAATGTGTGAGTGATTGTTTGTCTCTATATGTAGCCCTGCGACAGACTGGCGACCTGTCTAGGGTGTCCCCTGCCTTCGCCCGAGTCAGCTGGGATAGGCTCCACCCCCCCACGGCCCTAGTGAGGATTAAGCGGTGTATAGATACTGGATGGATGGATGGATTTTCTGGAGGCAAATATCCCTGGGGTCAGATTGACCCCAAGGGTAAAATGTGTTAGTAATGTCTGAGGATAATAGGAGGGTTAAGATGACTTATTTAAACAAGAGAGACATGGAGGAGATGTGGAATAGTGCTTGTGTTTATCAAGGCTTTTCATTTTGGAGTTAATGCATTAATCTATACATGTAAAATTCACTAACAATAAATGCCTAAAATCAGCCATTTCCAAAAGTGCTAGTTCTTATATTTTACAGCATCAGAAACTGTACTTTCAATTGAAAATATTCTATGCTGTCAAACAGGACAGATACTCCAGTTAGCAGAGTTCTATAAAAGAAGCTCTGCACTTCCTGAAGTGTAAGTGTGGACGTTTGAGAGCATGTACTACTCACTTCATTTAACTGAGACCAGGGTGAGTCCACTACACTGATTTAATGCCCAAGTAGTTTTGCTCTAAGTGACAGCTGGAGAGCACTTTAAGGTCCCCACATGGGCCCATACAATATTAACACAGTCTTAGTAAGCAACAGACCACATGAAAAATACAGCTCTCACCACGTCAACAGTCCCATGGGATTCACATACAGGGCAGTGTGCAGGTGGCTGCTGTTTAAAACTGAAATACGGGGGACTATACACCAATGTCCACACACTGTAAACATGTATTTTGCTTGTTTTATGAACATTAATTTGAAAGTTTCACTTCTTTTTAGATGGAGTGAAATCTTTGTGCTTTATTTCCAAAAATGGCTATATTTATGCTAATATTCTACATAGTAAACAACAAAAAGGAAACAAGAAAAACATTTCTAAACAGACTGCATTTGTGAGGTAAGTATGACAGAACTGTTATTATAAGACGGTTATATTACAGCCTCTTTTCAATTATGTATTAGCAACTCAACATTATTTGTTTTCATTTGAGATTTGGGCTTTAATTCTGTTTTTATTTGGTGATGTATAACAGTTTCTTTTGTTAAAATATGTTGTTTTATTTCTTTCATACTTAGCTTTGCAGTGCAACTGGTAATTAGATATTCCTGTGGCCAGGCTCAGTTCCATCTGTTGGTGTCAGTGAATTCTCCATCCCATAGTCAGAGGTCACAGAACCATAACTGCAGTGAACAGTGTGATTTAGCTGTAATGCCCACAGCTGCTGCTTTGCCTGTAAAACAGTTAATGAGTCTATAGGATCACAAACAGTTTGACTAACCCAAATAAAAATCACTTCAGAAAATACCGTTGTACTCAAATATAGTTTTGGTGCATCACAGACAGTGAAAGATTATTCATGCTTTTTTCCTAGTTTTTTTGTGGTCAGTATATTTCTATTGGTCACTGTGTTTGATATGACTTTCTACTCAGGAAGACCCTAAAAAGGAGAATGAATCCCACTTATGGTGCATTGCAGGTGACCTACAGAGGTGGTTAATTGTTTCCCATCTGTACGCCTAAACTACAGCCTTGATGAAGACTTTTCTTAATTAGTTGGTTCCTAGTTTACCCCCTTCTCTCCTCTTTTGTCAGCACTTTAAGATAGATGTGTAACTCTTGCCACTGAAATCCACTCTGCACCAAAGATGTCTCCACCACTAGTTAAAAGAAGTTCACTATTTGTTGTGATATTTACACTGACTTCCCAGAAAGAGAAATGGAACAGTAAAGCAGGGCAGTAAATAAATGGATGATTAAAAAGTCCAATACCAAGCAATGATGTGTCAGTCATGGCTTTCAGAATGAATACTTGGGGTAGCCAGAGTCACGGTTAGATCACAGAAACTGATGCGTAAGAATAGAATTTAAAAAAAGAGTTGCCATAACAGGCTGCCACATCACCGGTGCCCTCTTGTTTTGTTTGGAACTTGTAAAAAACATAGCAGTAGTAGTAGTAAGTTAGCCTTTGATGAATGATGAATACATCAGATTTTGCAGGATGGTTTTAATGTCTCCACGAATCTAGTTCATCCATGTCCGTATAGACTCGTATATGTATGTCAGGCCTGCTCCTCTCCTGCAGGCTCCAGATAGGCTTCTCATTTCCCCGCCCCTTCTGTTTCTCAGGTGGCTGTGGCGGCAGGTGGTGCCAATCAGAAGTCAGCATTAGCAGAAGCGGGAGCAGGTGGAGCTGGCCAATCAGGACTCACCTCTTCTACAATATAACCAGACTCCACTCATCATCTGTGGCGGACCGTGAAAGATCCACAGTCAGTCTCTGCACTGTTCACTCCAGCCTCCGTATTCTGAAACTCTTGGTAACTTGTTATTTGTGTCTCCTGCTAGTCTGGAATCCACCTGTCGGTGCCACCTGCTCCCGACTCACCTGGATCTCCACAAGCCCTGGCAGCTATGTTTCCTCCATCTGCACTCCCTGGAACTTGTCTGGTCAATTCCCTCCATCTTCTGAACACCTGTCCCAGCCTCCGGAACAACAGCCCCACACACTGTGTCACCTCCTGCTTCACCCTCCTCCACCGCCTGTACACCTGCTTTCCTCCCACACCTTCCCTAATACCTCTGTGTCATTCCAGCGAAGTCACAGCATGAGCATTCCAGACTAGTGAGTGAAATTCTAGTTCTCTGTAAATTGTTTTGTCTGAATTCGTCCTTGAATATGGTACTCGCTATGTTAATTCCCGGGTTTTCCAAATTTTTGTAACCATTTCTGTGGTTTAGTATTCTGTATAGCATTTTGCTAAAGAGTTTTTTTCGGCTTAGCTTTGTCACCTGTCTTAGTCTGATATCGCTAAGTCAGATTGGTGTTTTCGATCCTGGCTGTTAGTTTTCTTTGTTGTATTTTTGATTATATGGTTCTTCACTTTCCTACCTAGGTTTTACCTATAGTGGGTTAGTTGTGTTCCCTATAGTGGGTTAGTTGTATTCCCTGTAGTGGGTTAGTTGTGTTCCCTGTAGTGGGTTAGTTGTGTTCCCTGTAGTGGGTTAGTTGTGTTCCCTGTAGTGGGTTAGTTGTGTTCCCTATAGTGGGTTAGTTGTGTTCCCTGTAGTGGGTTAGTTGTGTTCCCTGTAGTGGGTTAGTTGTGTTCCCTGTAGTGGGTTAGTTGTGTTCCCTGTAGTGGGTTAGTTGTGTTCCCTGTAGTGGGTTAGTTGTGTTCCCTATAGTGGGTTAGTTGTGTTCCCTATAGTGGGTTAGTTGTGTTCCCTATAGTGGGTTAGTTGTGTTCCCTGTAGTGGGTTAGTTGTGTTCCCTGTAGTGGGTTAGTTGTGTTCCCTATAGTGGGTTAGTTGTGTTCCCTGTAGTGGGTTAGTTGTGTTCCCTGTAGTGGGTTAGTTGTGTTCCCTGTAGTGGGTTAGTTGTGTTCCCTGTAGTGGGTTAGTTGTGTTCCCTATAGTGGGTTAGTTGTGTTCCCTGTAGTGGGTTAGTTGTGTTCCCTGTAGTGGGTTAGTTGTGTTCCCTGTAGTGGGTTAGTTGTGTTCCCTATAGTGGGTTAGTTGTGTTCCCTATAGTGGGTTAGTTGTGTTCCCTGTAGTGGGTTAGTTGTGTTCCCTGTAGTGGGTTAGTTGTGTTCCCTGTAGTGGGTTAGTTGTGTTCCCTGTAGTGGGTTAGTTGTGTTCCCTGTAGTGGGTTAGTTGTGTTCCCTGTAGTGGGTTAGTTGTGTTCCCTATAGTGGGTTAGCTGTGTTCCCTGTAGTGGGTTAGCTGTGTTCCCTGTAGTGGGTTAGTTGTGTTCCCTGTAGTGGGTTAGTTGTGTTCCCTGTAGTGGGTTAGTTGTGTTCCCTGCCAGCCCTCTAGGGGATCTCTTGAGTTCAGTAAAATTCATGGTCACATGTGTTCTTCGTCATTTCCGGTGTTAGTCTTCCGGTCTAGTTTTTGTTCTGTAAATAAAACTCTGTTGTGAACTCATTCATCCTCGTTTTCATTCCTACATCTGAGTCTCACTGAAACCGTAACAATGTATTGAAGATCTCAGTGTTTGAGAGAAACGTCACAAGTATTTCACTGTTCTTTTGTCTGTTGTGTATTTTGATTTTATGAGAATATAAGTTGTATGCTTTAATTAGACGCTGTATATAAAAGTCTAACTTGGGACAAGAGCTGCAAATTGGAAATAGTGAAAAACTCTCTGTGCTGCACAACAGTTGTGAGCTCTATATTGGAACTATGTCAAACTGTACTGTCTTTATCAAACAAAGTACATACCTACCTATATTGTATTGTAATCTGAACACTGAGTGTATCTTCTGCACATCATCTCAACATGTTCATGTCCAGCAATCAAACTAATGCTAAAAAATTAAAGTATTAGTGAGTTATTGAGATTGGACTACTGCACATAAGCTCAATGTAAACATGAATACATTATCTGCAGCCTTCTGAAGATAAAAGAGATGAATGGTGTCCATCTTAGACAAACGGCAGGCGGTACTGGTTCAGGGAAACTGTTTGGCATCAGTAGTCACATCACATCACTGTGTTCCAACTGCAATTTTCAGCCGCTGTGTGCTGGAGAGGGCTGAGGGGTAGAAAGAAAATTACAGCTCTGATGCAGCCTGTCTAAGGGCGTAGTGTGGAGGCAGCAGACATATTTGCACAACAACCCTGCAAACCAAGAATGCTGCATAGTACTGATGACATGATTAAAGTCTGAATCGCACATTAACCAGCAGTGAAAGACACAACACAGAGTTGGGGTATGATCATTATCATCTTTATTGTTACATTCTGAAAACAATAATGAATCTAAAGGATCAAGGAAAGCAAAACAGAGGCTGCTGAAGTTGTTTTCTGGTTCAACCAGAAGAGGTTTAGTATTTTCAGGTATTTAGTATTGATATGATTATTATTTTAGTTTTATTAAAAAAAATCAAATCACATGCAAGCAGGCTGTTATCAAGAATACATTTATTTGTATATTTGTTGTATGAGGGTGTCGGATCCACCAGCCATCAACAGCAGTGGACCAGGACAAGAGCAATAAAACAATGTGGGCCTACAAGGGACCAAATGGCTCCCAACACACTGACTCAGAAAGCAGGACTTCAAAGACATTCCACTGACACTGCTACAAACTCTAAAGTCACATTACAACATAGAAAGACTATTTCACCACAACCCTGGATTTAGCTATTCTTTGTATGTACTTATTTAAAGAAACCATTGAACACTGACTTCAAGAACCTCATCGTGGTCATTTTGTATCTTACCTTTTCTTTTATCTTCTATTTCATTTGTTCTGGTACCAACATTATAATTGTAGCTTGTCTGTCATTCACATATTTGGTGTCATTCTAATCAGCTATCTGTGAGCAATGCACCCAGATAAATCATGTACACCTAATTACAGTATTTTTGGACTTAACCCTTTGATGCACAGACAAAAAAAGGGACACCGACGCTTCAGCTTCACCCGTGCCAGGGCTGGCCCGGCTCTCGGCAGCATGGAAAACGCCGCTCACGGCTGGAGCTCCGGCAACGGCAGGAGCCATGCACGGGCGTGCTGGCCGGCCGGTTGGCCAGGGTTGGGGGGTTGTTGGGTCTTGGGTTGTTTGCCCCCCCCCCCAACATGCAGAGAGCAGGGTTAGGCTGAAGGCCGGGGGCCGGGCCGGGCCCGTGGCTCGAACCGGCTCTCTCTTGCAGCCTGCTCACCCACAATTAAGCCCCCTCCCCACTCTCCGGGGGGCTAACCCTAACCCTCACTCCAACCCTAACCCCCTCATCACCAGACATCCCAGCTCACTCTTCGTGCCCCTGGTACTCCTGGGGGTGAGATTTATTTTTCCTTCCCTCTCTCTCCCTCTCTCTCTTTCTCTCCCTCCGTCCCTTTCTATCCATGTGGGCAGGCCCCTGGTACCCCTGCAGCCCTTCCTGCCCCTGGTACCCCTGCAGCCCTTCCTGCCCCTGGTACCCCTGCAGCCCTTCCTGCCCCTGGTACCCCTGCAGCCCTTCGTGCCCCTGGTACCCCTGCAGCCCTTCCTGCCCCTGGTACCCCTGCAGCCCTTCGTGCCCCTGGTACCCCGGCTCACTCTTCGTGCCCCTGGTACCCCTGCAGCCCTTCGTGCCCCTGGTACCCCTGCAGCCCTTCCTGCCCCTGGTACCCCTGCAGCCCTTCCTGCCCCTGGTACCCCTGCAGCCCTTCCTGCCCCTGGTACCCTGGCGTCCCGGCCGGCTGTCTTGTTCCACAGAATGAACCTCTGGTGTTTACTGAACATCCATCTCACTGTGTCAATCAGTGCAGTGGAAGTTGAGGGGCCATCCTGCTGCTGTCCAGCCATGCGCTGTTAAAAAGGATGAGAATGTGCAATAATCAGTGTAGGCTAAATGTCACACTCTATATTCCACCAGAATGTTTAGAAATGTGAATGGGAAGAGAACTACCAGTAACATATCTCTAGATGCCTTTCTGGATCCTCCTCTGTAAAGGCAGCAGATACAGTTTCATCCTCTTCATCCTAGATGAGTGATATGTTTCAGTCCACTTAAACTACCATTTGACTAAATCTTTGGAGTATTGCCTACTTACAGTTACAAGGTCTGTTGTGGCGTGAAGGGGCTCCATCAGGCAGACAGCACTAGAATCTGTTGTGCCAAAAGAAAAAAAAAGACACAAAAGAGAAATAAATATTTGTATGAACATGCTTTTTAAAAAAAAATTACATATACACATATACATGGGCTACAAATATATACACACATACATACATATATATATATATATATTAGTGGTGAGACACGATTAAAACATTAATCAAATTAATTACAGGCTTTGTAATTAATTAATCGCAATTAATTGCAGTTTTGTCAAATAGCAATATTTGACACAATAAGTGAAGTTTTTCAATTCAAATAAAATTGTGGTTGACAGTTGAATCAATGAATAGACATATACGTGTTTATAATTTAAAATTTATTTTAAAAAAGGAAAATGGGACATATAGAAAAAAGTGATTTTGATGACAAAGCCTGAATTTAGTTGTTTTTTTCCACTGTATGGCACATAAAATCAGCATAAGTAGTTCAAGGAGCTTCAGAAAGTTCAAAATCCAGAGATTCATTGTGTTTTCGTCTTTTCTGGGTCTGATAAATGGTGTCATTTTGATGGTTCTCTTTATAGGAATATCAATTTTTATTTATGTATTTTTTATGAACAAAAAGTTTATAATTAATCCTTTAAGTGCCAAAGTCGCAATATTGCGACAAGCAACATGCTGAACATAACAAGCCATAGCTGCAAATATCGTGCCTCATGTAGTTAGTAATTTACACCAGGAGATGGCGGACATCTGGGACTTCAATCTGAGCATCATTTGTGGGCGTGTTTTCATTCAAAGTTTTGGAGTTTATAGAGTTTGAAAACCGCCTCCCGGTCGAGGAGACGAGGGTCGCAGTCAGAGCGCAGCAGAGCGCACGACAGAGAAAACTCACCTTCTGAGAGGTCTGTTCACCGTTGACAAAGTACTTCGTCAAGTAATGGTTGACTCAGATTCTGAAGAGGAATATTCACCCTCTGATGAAGATGTTCAGTCGTCCAGTGAGACAGAAAGTGACGCTGCGTCTGTGCGTAAAGGCAGCGAGTCCGTGTGCCATGACAGTCCACAAGCAGCACATACTGGAGCTGATGCTTTGCTTCACCGTGTCCAGGGTGGCGGGAGGGGGCGTGGTGGGTGTAGCAGGGGTGGTCAAAACACCGCTAATAGTGAGGTGGGTAGCGGGGATGCAAAAAAACGCGGAAATAGCGGCAGACGCGGGAGAAAATGCACTGATAATAGCGGCGGAGGCCGCAGTGGCGTTCACGGCCCCGCCGTAAATGACGATGATGATGGCTGGGTTTGCTTGAGAGATGAGGAACAGTATCAAAAGTGGATCAGACATTTAGATGAGCCTGTTGGGTATCATGGAGAGAGGAATCTGACAAATTCTGAGCCAAGCAATGCCATCTTGATCGATAAACATCTGTAAAAGTTATGTAATCCATATGTCCACCACCTGGTGACGTCATATGCAAATTAGATGAGTGAATTTACTCCCATCACAAACTTTGGATCATACTGATGATTTTACTCATTTACAGTTTGCCTTTATCTCTAATCATTTTCAAGTTACAACCTTTTGAAAAAGTGATATCAAAACTGAATATTTTATTGAAAAAACTGTGGCTCCTAAAGGGTTAAGTTATTAAAAGAGATATTTTTGTTGTTTAGGTTCTTCCTCCTCCAAGGAGGCAGAGCCTCGACGGAGTAAAAACTTAAACCACAAAAATGTTTCATTTCTATTTATCTGCATTTTTCATCTGTCTGCTACATTCACAGATTACTGCAAATCTAAGTGCAATTATAGCGATTTTATTCAACATTTTAAGACTTTCTGTAAACTCAAGCACTGTCTAGAAAAGTGGTCTATTATGGGATGGTTACACCGTTAGCCGTTAGCATGACTCGTAGCTAACGTTAGCTCTGGTGCTAACAGCAACATGTTTTACATTGAGGTGATACTGTCGGCTTGAAGTGCTGCAGTGACCAGAAAACTCTTTGTTGTACAATTTGCACACAACCAGGCTTTTATCCAAGCTGCCATCTGGAAGATTTTTAAAAGAAAACTTTCTGCCCAACAAGCTGAATCTCATCTTCCTTCACTGTTCACCAGAGCCTGACTTCACTCAGTGCTTCCTGTGCTTCTTCATGGCTACAAACAGACTTTAGGTTCATTACCGCCACCTACTGGGCTGGAGTGTTCATCAGAGTTACCGGTGTGCCAGAAATGAGGGAACTGAGGAGAGTGCAATTAATTGCGTTATCATTTTTAATGCGTTATATTCGCCGTAAATAATTAATCGAAATTAACGCATTAAAGTCCCAGCCCTAATATATATATATATATATACACACACACATATATATATATATATGCATATTACATTTTATAAAAGCAATTGTGTCTTGGGATGTGGTCTCAGAGGATGAGCTTCCTCCAGGGATTCCCTCAGCCACTGGCCTTCCCAAATTCTGGTTTAGGGCCACCACCTCCTCTCCGTTAGAGGTGGTGGTGCTGGGCCACCACCCATTTTACAGGCATCTGCTTTTTTCTGTTGGCTGAGTAGAAGTCTGTGTTAGTTTAAATAGGCTTAATTATTAACAGAACATGATATGGATACAGACATTTAGGCTCTGTGTGGGATAAAACCACTGCACAGTCAAACAGCCACTTAATATTTAGGCTACTTTACAATGTAAAACATGATCAAAATGAGGTAGCTCCATGAGATTATGCCGACTTCTTACCTGTTTGAACAATGTTTTTATATTTCATCTTAAGCTCCTGCCACATGTGCTTCTCCCCCATGGAATTGCACCTAAATGAAATGACTTAATAGGCTACTATTCAAACAGTTTTCCCCTGTAATATTATTGTGATCTAAACTTTCGCATTGACCCGGGCAGCAATGTTCTCCCACGCCGTCTCCCTCTCTTTTGCAGCTGCAGCAGTGTTGCATTTCTTTCTAAAAACGTGTTCGAAGTCGTCATATGAGCGCATTAAGATTTCCAGATCAAGTGGTGTAAAAACCGTAGCTCTCCGCTTCCCCGTTGCCATGGTGACTCGTCGAATCGGGGTTCCATTGATGCTGTCTTTTTATAGTTGTGATGCACGCGCTTAACTCCGGGTGAAACTACTCTGAGTTGATTAAACCAACTCAGATCAGCCTTTCTGGAACCGGAAACTCAGAGTAGATCAACTCCGAGTTCAGGATTACACTCAGAGTTTGTTGAACCTGCTTTGTGAAACGGACCCCAGGAGTCAGATCCATAGAGTAAGATGGATTCCACTGATGCCTTGAATACTCTCATTTTGGTTGTTGCTTTAATTTTGTTTCTATATCATATGCTGTGTTGGTGTAGCCTCCAAGATATAGGAAACCGTCAACCTTTTCGAGTTTCCTATCTCAGAGTAGATCAACTCAGAGTTCAGGATTACACTCAGAGTTTGTTGAACCTGCTTTGTGAAACGGACCCCAGGAGTCAGATCCATAGAATAAGATGGATTCCACTGATGCCTTGAATACTCTCATTTTGGTTGTTGCTTTAATTTTGTTTCTATATCATATGCTGTGTTGGTGTAGCCTCCAAGATATAGGAAACCGTCAACCTTTTCAAGTTTCCTATCTCAGAGTAGATCAACTCAGAGTTCAGGATTACACTCAGAGTTTGTTGAACCTGCTTCGTGAAATGGACCGCTGAAGCTGTGGCAACATGCATCTTAGTCTCGCAACACACTAAAACAGTGATGTGTAAAACTCAAATAAATTTGAATGCACATTATCATTACTTTATTTTAGGATTATTCAGTGTTTCCTTTATGAGTGAGCAGGTACCACACACATGGAAAGCTACTGTATTTATTGTAGATAGTCTGACTGATTTTGGGTGAGTCCCAACAATATCTTGTCATAGGTAGGGTTAATTATTTTTGTCCTAAAACCAAATAATACAGCTTTTAATATATGCATGTTTACATGTAAACTGTAGTAATTTGTCTCTTTGTAAATGGGCAAGCGGTGCACATGGGGTGCAAATGGGGTGCACATAAGGAGCAGTACAAGTTGAAATGAATTTGACAATGAACAAACGATTTTGAGGCAAAGTTCAAATTTTCCTCAAAATGTCATGATACTGCACAATAATAATAATAATAATAATAATAATAATAATAATAATAATAATACTAATAATGTCTTGTAAAGTTGTAATTTTATTACCACAACAGTAAGTTAGAAAATACGGAGAGGTTTCCTCAGAGGCTTATGTGTGTGTATAGACACACACACACACACACACACACACATCACACACATCACACACACACACATATATATATATATATATATATATATATATATATATATATATACACACACACACACACACACACGTGGACAAAATTGTTGGTACCCCTCGGTTAATGAAAGAAAAACCCACAATGGTCACAGAAATTATTTGAATCTGACAATAGTAATAATAAATAAAAATTCTATGAAAATTAACCAATGAAAATTTGACATTGCTTTTGAACCATGGTTAAAAAGAATTATTTTAAAAAATAAACTCATGAAACAGGCCTGGACAAAAATGATGGTACCCTTAACTTAATATTTTGTTGCACAACCTTTTGAGGCAATCACTGCAATCAAACCATTTGTGTAACTGTCAGTGAGACTTCTGCACCTCTCAGCAGGTATTCTGGTCCACTCCTCATCAGCAGACTGCTCCAGTTGTCTCAGGTTTGAAGGTTCCTTCTCCAGACGCCATGTTTCAGCTCCTTCCACAGATGTTCAATAGGATTTAGATCAGGGCTCATAGAGGCCACTTCAGAATAGTCCAATGTTTTCCTCTTAGCCATTCTTGGCTGTTTCTAGCTGTGTGTTTTGGCTCATTATCCTGTTGCAAGACCCATGACCTGCAACTGAGACCAAGCTTTCTGACACTGGGCAGCACATTTCTCTCTAGAATACCTTGATAGTCATGAGATTTCATTGTACCTGCACAGATTCCAGACACCCTGTACCAGATGCAGCAAAGCAGCCCCAGAACATAACAGAACCTCCTCCATGTTCCACAGTAGGGACAGTGTTCTTTTCTTCATATGCTTCATTTTTGAGTCTGTGAACATAGAGCTGATGTGCCAAAAAGTTCCAGTTTTGTCTGGTCTGTCCATAGGACATTCTCCCAGAAGCTTTGTGGTTTGTCAACATGCAGTTTGGCAAATTCCAGTCTGGCTTTTTTAGGATTTCTTTTCAACAATGGTGTCCTCCTTGGTCGTCTCCCATGAAGTCCACTTTGGCTCAAACAACAACGGATGGTGCGATCTGACACTGATGTACCTTGACCTTGGAGTTCACCTTTAATGTCTTTAGAGGTTGTTCTGGGATCTTTTGTTATCATTCATATTATCCGTCTCTTCCATTTGTCATCAATTTTCCTCCTGTGGCCACATCCAGGGAGGTTGGCTACAGTCCCATGGATCTTAAATTTCTGAATAATATGTGCAACTGTAGTCACAGGAACATCAAGCTGCTTGGAGATGGTCTTCTAGCCTTTACCTTTAACATGCTGGTCTATAATTTTCTTTCTAATCTCCTGAGACAACTCTCTCCTTGGCTTCCTCTGGTCCATGTTTAGTGTGGTACACACCATGTCACCAAACAGCACAGTGACTACTGTAACCCTAGAAATAGGCCGACTGACTGATTACAAGTTTGTAGACACCTGTGATGCTAATTAGAGGACACACCTTGATTGAACATGTCCCTATGGTCACATTATTTTCAGTCCTTTCTAGGGGTACCATCATTTTTGTCCAGGTCTGTTTCATGAGTTTATTTTTTAAATAATTCTGCTGAACCACGGTTCAAAAGCAATGTCTGATTTTCATTGGTTAATTTTCATAGAATTTTTATTCATTAATACTTTTGTCGGATTCAAATTATTTCTGTGACCATTGTGGGTTTTTCTTTTATTGACTGAGGGGTACCAACAATTTTGTCCACGTGCGTGTATATATATATATATATATATATATATATATATATATATATATATATATATATATATATATATATATATATATGTGTGTGTGTGTGTGTGTGTGTGTGTGTGCATATACAATATGTAATGCCACACAAGGTGTGAGGGCCCCTCGCCAGTCCCTGCTTCAGCTCCCACCTTACCCCCCTTTCTCCCCTCCCCTCCCTCTTTTCTTTATTCATCCTCTTCTACACTCCTTTTAGTTCTTCCTCTCTCTCGGTCCCCTCTGCTCTCACTCTGTCTGCAATAACCAATCAGCCTCATCAGCTTCATCAGCAGAACTCTGGGCAGCTGTGGCGCAGCACACCTGTCCCTCATCCTCTACAATAAAAGCCAGCTCCACACTCCACACCGTGCTTGACAGTTGCCTCAGCTTCTGCTGTTAGTGTTTGGCTCATGCACAGTTCTGCTGGAGTTCTCCTGCAGTTTCCGCTGGCCGCACTGTGCGGGGCTGCCCGGTCATTCCTGCCAGCCTGAAAATTCCTGCACTCACCTCTGGAAGAGGTGTCTCAGATCCTGCCTGCCTCTGCCCTGTCCTCACTGCCTTGCTTCGGGTTCCCCTGCCTCTCGCTCCCTGGAGGATCGGCTCTCACCTGGCCATTTCCCTGGGCCACCACAGCCACTCTCCGCCTCTGGACCGCTGGTCTCCAGGAGCCTGCCCGCCTCCTGCCCAGCCCATTAGTGACTTTTTAGTTAGTTTACTCTTCCTACCCCTGCTGAAGTTATTCCTGGCTTTAATTACTTAGCTATTTAGCCCTTAGTTATTTCTTCCATCCCCATTTAGTTCCTCCTGTTATTTGATGCAATTTGTGTTAAATAAATCTTGACTGTTTCACCTGATCCTGCTGTGTCTGACTGCTCTGCTTGGGTTCACTTCAGCCCGTGACACAAGGTTTTGTCCTGGGTTCACTGCTTTTCTGCATCTATATGTGACCAATATTGATATTCACTATTAAGTTGAGGATCTTGTTTTGACTTGGAAGCAGAATACAGATGTGATAAACAAGGTGGATTTATTAAACAGTCTTTAGAAAGGTGGCTGAGGGCTGGCTGGCTGTGGATGATCTGCAGGAGGTGATGTGTCTGAAGGTGGCAAGTTGGCTGAACACCAAGAAGACTGGAGCACATGTGAGCAGAATTAGCTGCTGGCCGTGAGGCACACAGGAAGATCTACACATGAGAACATAAATCAGCGGAGTGGAGATTACACAGCTTGTTTCACTGAAGATGGTCGGAAAGTCGCTGTGGCTTTACCATAGTCACAGAACAATGTCACTGGAAAGCAAGAGAAGTATTTTTTCTTCTGGAGTTATTGATGAGGTGAGATGATTTACAGGTGCGTTCAGTCAGCTGCAGTGAGTCGAGCAATGCCCTCAGCCACACACTGAAGGTAGTAATGAAAATATAAATGGGGAATAGGGGAGGGGAACAAGGAAAAAAACCAACCAAAACACAATGACAATACACTGCTATGGACATGACAACAACGTCTGTCCTGATAGCCTGACCTTTATTGTCCATTACACCCAATTGACTTTTGACCCTAGCATTGTTTTTTTGTTTTGTTTTGGGTTTTTTATAGAACAAGTACATAAATAAAATTCTACATTTTCCACCTTATTTTAATCAGGGTTCATACAACTTTTAGAAAAGTAAAATCAAAGCGTATCACAGGCACTTTTCAATACGGTCAATATCATAAATCTCAAACATGCAGAGCAGCATGACTACAGTCACCTTTTCTATTATGTTGCTTTACTGTACAGTGGATGTGTTCACCACACATCTTCCAGCAATGCCCTCAACAAGGAGAAATGATGATGGATATGAGGTGTCTGTTCCCTTCAACTTCCAAAATTCTGACTTTCCATAAAAATGTCTGTCTGGACAGGGATGAAGTCTGGAAACTCCAGCATTTAAAGGTCTAAAAGTTGTACTCTTTGACATATTAATAGCTATGAAGTGCTTTATAATGGCTGGTTGTGGTTCTGTCAGAGCTTCAAGGACGGGTTCCTTAAAACACACCACCTAGTATATACATATGCTGACCTTTCTGCTCTAGATCCATAATTCAAATATGTTACAAGTTTACATAAAATGGTAAAATGATTACCTGTAGTTTCAGGGTACATCTGATGATGCACTGTCAACATTGCGTCCACACTAGCAGTAAAATCTGGATACACCTTCTCATTCAATGGTTTATATTTATTTGTGTTACTATCTACATTGTAGATTACAGTTTTTCTCTATTGATGAGACACTGTTCCTGAAAAACAGCACACATTTCCCAACACACTACACACTATTTTTTTTTATTTGATTACCATTCACAAAGCACTGCACACTTGTGTCAAAAGCGTGCTTTATTGTCAAAATTTGAACTTTGTTTTCAAAATTGAGACACAAAGCAAAAGTAGGACACTGCACTGCTAAATACAAAACACTCCTCTTTCACTGTGTTTTCACATGAAGGGTAAAAAAACGATACAGTCCTCAAAAATGACAACTTAAACATAAATGCATCCCATAAATAAATCAGAGGGGCCATTGCAGTGCCTGACTGTACAACACAAACTAAAAATAATGCTACACAAAAAATACAGCACTGTATTGTACACAGTACAGTATGCACTTAATTGAAGAAGTGAAACAACTGAAGGCTGTGATCAAAGAAAAGGATAAGAAAATTGAAGAGCTTGAAAGAAGAGTAGATGACCTGGAGCAGTATACCAGGATGGATGACCTGGTGATATCTGGACTTGAGACAACCCACCGTACCTATGCACGGACCACTGCAGGGGGCAAGGAGGGTGAGATGAATTACACACACTGGAGCAGCAAGTCATTGACTTCTTCAGGAGCAAAGACAATCCTATAGACAGTCAAAATATAGCTGCTTGCTACACCATACCCCAAAGACAAGACAAGAGGCCCAGCAGGTCCAGTATCATCATGCGATTTGTGAGTAGAAAACACAAACAGGAGGTGTTAAAGCAGGGAAAAAACCTGAAGGGCACAGGGGCATACGTCAATGAGCATCTGACTAAGAGAAATGGTGAAATTGCAAGACAAGCTAGAATCCTGAAAAAGGAAAAGCAGATACAAGACACTTGGACAAGGAACTGCAAAATAATGATACGACTAAATGGCACACCAGAACAGGCTAGAGTGATAGTAGTCAGAGACATTAAAGAGCTGGACCGATACAGATGAAACTGATGAATCATATGGTGGACAGGTGGAATAATGGAGGGAGGTCAGGTATTTATTCTGTTGTGATATATAGGTATATGCCAAATATTGCTTGTGAGGGACAAATATGGGAAAAAAAATGAGTAAATACACAGATTTTAAGTGTTTTTACTTTAAAGCTCATCGGCCTTGTGTGTTAGAAAACGACTTTGATCCAGAGATCCACTTCTACGAGAACATTGATTTGAACTGTGAATATTATTCAGAAGATAAGTTTAATTCCAGTATGAAGATGGAGGGGTTTTCAGTGATTCATTTTAATAGTAGGAGTCTCTACAGTAATCTCACCAAAATTAAAGATTACCTTCAACAGCTTCAACACAAGTTTACTATAATAGCAATTTCAGAGACTTGGTTGAGTGATGGAAAAGATCTACAGGATGGATTAGAGGGTTATGAAATGTATTGGCAAAACAGGGGCAATAAAAGGGGAGGGGGCGTGGCCCTGTTCGTGATGTCTGCTTTTAAATGTAGAGTTATTAGGGGTATGACCATGGTTATTGATAATCTGATGGAATGTATAACCATTGAAATTGAGGTTGAAAGATCCAAAAACATTTTAATTAGTTGCATTTATAGAACACCAGGGTCATGTATTGATCAATTTAAAAAGAAGATTTATGAATTATATGAAAATCATAATGATAAGGCTATTTTGGTTTGTGGTGACTTCAATATTGATTTATTAAAATCTAATGATAATATGAAAACTGCAGAGTTTGTAATATTATGTTTAGTTTGAGTTTCCATCCATTAATTGTAAAGCCGAGCAGAATCACCAAAGATGCTGCAACATTGATTGATAATATTTTTACTAATGTAATCGATGTGAGAATAGTTAGTGGATTATTACTGACTGATGTAAGTGATCATCTGCCTGTCTTTGCTGTTAAAAATGAAGAAAAAGGTAAAAGTAGGGACAAATACACAGACTAGTAATTTAGTTAGAACAAAATCGCCAGAGGCAATCATGGCACTCAAGAAAGATCTTGTAAATCATGACTGGCAAGAAGTTTATGTGGAAGATACCAACCAATCATATGACGCTTTTTTTAGATACATTTTTGCCCATTGAAAGAATATAGACCAAATCCAAAAAAGAAGGGAAAACCAGGGTTTACAGTAGGGTTGGAAAAAGCTTGTAAGAAGAAAAATAAGCTCTACAGGGAATTCATCACACAGAGACCAAAGGATAAGGAGGACAAGTACAAAAAATATAAAAACAAATTGACATCTATTACGAGATTGCACAAAAAAGACTATTATGATCAACTGCTACTAAAACACAAAAATAATATTAAGGGGACCTGGGGAGTGCTCAATAGTATCATAAAAAAATCACAGTCAAAATGATTTTCCAACATTTTTTGTAAATAATGACAATTTAATGATTGAAAATAATGAGGAAATTGCTAATGAGTTTCATGATTTTTTTTTGTTAATGTAGGCCCAAATTTAGCAAGGGAAATTAGAGATGTAGACCATAATTATGAGTTTGCATTCAGCACTAAGCATTCAATGTTCCTTGGTGGAGTTTGTCAGAGTGATGTATTAGAAGTGGTCCAGAAGTTCAAGAGTAAAAAATCTACAGATGATAATTCTATTGATATGTCACTTATAAAGGAAGTAATGGACTGTGTACTCAAAACATTTACTTATATATGTAACAAATCCTTCCAAACAGGTATTTTTCCTGATAGGATGAAAATGGCTAAGGTGGTACCAATCTATAAAAATGGTGATAAAACACATTTTATCAGATTACAGACCCATGACAGGCCAGATGCTAATGACTTGATTAGCAATTATTTTTATCCGACAAAGTTCAGATCTGCAGATCTACAGATCTGTCAGACCAGCCAAGCCCCCTGCCTGCCGGTCAACTGATAAAAAAGGGCATGTCCTCACACATCGGATTATGCTCTGAGAAAGACTGCAGACGTAGTCAAAACATGTCAGCAAGGTAAAAGCACTCATCCTTACTGACTTTGTCGAATGAAATGAATTGCTAATCGAATATAAAGAAATGACAAAATGAACATAATCAATCAACAGATGCGAATTAGTTTTTCACACCTCTGCCATGCCATCGAGGTGTGAAGTCTCATTCCGCTCCTTGAACCTACCCAGTTGTAAAGCCAGTCCCCCAAAAATGGCAAGGTCCCTGTCATAGTAGAGGCTCTCAGTCACCTCCCATCTCCATTTCATCCAGCTCTCTGTCATCTGCTAGACAATGATCTTGGATGGGACAGTCCCCACACTATCAGTCCTCTGCTGTCCCCAGTGAGTCACCCAGTCACCATCATGACAATCTCCAGCCACCTCCAGAGTCAACATGCCTCCAAATTGCAAGGTTCCAGTCTATGTTCATCATGCAGGCTCACACTACACGAGCCACTTTCCTGAAGGATCATGCCCTTTAAAAGTCCCTGAAAATACCTTCAGCTGTTCCAATCCCTGAGTCTCAGAGGGTTGCCAGTGGCACTACTGCTCCAGTCCAATCGTTAAATGTTCTGTCCCTGTTCCTGCATCTAAGAGAGTTACTGTCTCATCTGTTCTGGAGTGTGCACCTGGGTCAACCAACACTAAGTCCAGGCTTCTACTATGGTCAACTTATATTTTCCCTGGTTAGACTATTCCAGAGTCAGCTAGCACTTCCCCTGGTCAGGAGACTGCTCCAGAGTCTACAGCCATTGCCCTAGTCTCGGAGTCAGAACCTGCAGATGTCCCCCCAGTACCAGAATCATCAGTCCTACCCAGAGGGGCTCTGCCTTTGCAAACCTGCCCATCTTCCTGAGGTGTTCCGTCTCAGACACCGCTCACCTGGCCTTCCTGTCCTGCCAGTTCTACCTGCCTTCGAGCTGTCCTCCTGAGTGGTACTGCCAGTTATTCATATTACTCACTGATTTCTGACAATTTCTAATTATATACACTACTGTTCCGTCAGAGGGTTATGGGGTATTATGACAGGGCTCCAGATTGCGACCCTACATGGTCGCATTTGTAATATTTTTTTTGAGTGTGCGAGTTAAAATTTCAATTGGTTGCACTGTGCGAACACGTGATGATCATTAAGCTGCATTTGTGTTGCTCTGACCAGCACAGACAGCTACTGTGTTCACCACAGTGGTGCAAAGTAGTACTTCAGTGTACTGAGACTTAAAAATGTGGTCTTCTCGTTAAGTGTGGAGCGCTCATAGAAAAGACCACATGTAGAAACAAATCATTTGGTTTCATCTGGGACAAATCTGGCATTAGAACACCTTAGTTTAACTCTTTTCAAAATAATTTTTGGTCACACATTTGTCTGAGCACCACAGCCACCACGCAGCAGGTATCACAACCTACAATGTGGGGCATTTAGGGAACAAGGGTAAATTGTAGTGTCTATTGATAAGAAAATTTTCAACAAGTACGGGGGGTCCTCGGTTTATGACGTCCTCGACCTACACCGTTTTGTTGTTACATCGGAACTGGTTACATGGAAGTAGTTGGCGAGCGGAGCGGGCGAGTACGTCATCACGCAGCAAGCTAAAGCTATAAGCCAAAGCTATAAAGACAGCTTTGTTTACACTCACAGGTTGTACGCCACCTTGGATAGTACTATATTCGTTAACTTTTTGCTCTTGATTATGGCTCCCAAGCATATGTCAGACTCTTCTGATGTCAGTGCTTTGAAGAAAAGGAAAGCCATCTCCATGGAAGTGAAATTAGATATAATAAAACGCTGAAGTTGTAAAAACAGTGCAACATATTCTGTTGTCTTGTTGTAAAATAATTTATACATCCATGAAAGTCATTGGTATTCATGACTATTCTGAACAACTGATCGATATTGTGATACGTAGCGGCTTTGCTTACATTTTACCATAACATGATGCACTTAATGGCTTTGTTTACATTTTTGCCGGAGTTCTGACTTACGACAAAAATTGACTTACATCCATCTGTAGGAATGGAGCTCCGACGTAAGTTGAGGACCCTCTGTAATGTGTTTTGCCAGTGGCCAGGAGGGGAACGTGACCAAATGAGAAAGTTGGTTGCACTGGTGCTACCAGTGAAAAAATCAGTCTGGAGCCCTGTATGTATGTATGAAGATGGTGATTGTGAAAAATGTTATCTTAAAAATGCATAAAGAATATATACTTTTGTTTTAATATAATGTCACCCAGCTGGCTATAAGAGTCAAACTCCCTCTAAATTAGTGTTGTCACAAGTTTTTGATGCAATGTTGCATATGAATGTTTGAGTTTGTATTTTTTTCATTTTGAATTGAATGAAACATCACAGGTAATAATATTTATATGCTACAGATGTATTTGAATTCCTTTCATTTCATGCCTCTGTTTAACTCGCTTTAGTTCTCCCACACAGAGGAGATGGAGACTTACATTAAACAGGATTAAATACTTTCAGAGCACTTCATACAAAGCCTGAGCCATCCACTGGAGTCTCACAAGATTAATTTGGGTTCAATAATAATTCCAAACACTGCTAATTGACTAACACAATGTGAGTGCAGGACAGTATCAACAAGGGGGATGTTTAATTATGATAAGCAAGGAAAATCAAATCTATCATTTTAGAATTTTAATTGATTCAAATCACTCCCCCTTTACTATAAGAGATAGAAAATAGGTGCTGAAAGGAATATTAGGAGAATTATGAAATGAAGCTCTTGCATTTTAAATGAATGATGTATTAGCTTAGATGTGATTGCAAAGACTCCTTTGTACTTTAAGAGCCACAGTAACCAATAGCAATTACAAAACCATTTTCCTGACAATCCATCCTCCTTCCTTTTAAGCGCAGGGATGAGCATTTGTATTTACTGTATATACGATTACAATGAAATTTGCATTAAAATCCCAATTCAACATCATTTACAAACAACATAAACCACAGTCTAGTTCTGTTAGTGACAGCTGAAATGAATAGTGCCATTTATAATCCAAACAAATCTTGAACCACAGATTCTTAAATTCGCCTGCCATCCTTAGAGGACCTCATTATTATCGCTGTGGTAAAGGTTCCCCAAAAGTATATCTTCAAGAAAAACCCCTGATGTTGTTGTTCGGAATGTTTTGCTGTATAACATACTTAACAACATGTAGTCTTTATTCTATTCCACTGATTTAAATAAGACTATAATGCTCATAATAATTCACAAGAGTAAATTGTATTTATTTTTCTCACACATACTCAACAGCAGCTGAGCTATACAAAAAATGTAATAAATAAATAAAAAAACAATATCCTCCTTTGTGTATGTCATAGCATTAAATAGACTGAGTTTGATATTTGGTGACTGTGGAAAAAAAAGCTCATGGGGTGTCTAAGAGTCATCCTCTAGAAAGGATAAATAAGCAGTATATAATAAGTAAATATTCTGAATCTGCACATGAAAGGTTTGGCCTTACGACTGCACACATTTGTGTGTCATCCAATAATAATAGGTAAAATTTTCTGATGATGATACTACAGTGAAGGCTGAGTTAAGCATGAAACCAACTAGTGAGTACAGCATTTTTTAATGCTTTATAAGCCCATGATATTAATGACTATATAAATTTGGTAGCAATGTTGCTTCAATGGAAGGAGATATTTTATTAATAAATTTTTTAAAACTTATTAAGTTCGTTCAGAACTTGGATGTGCAGATAACATTGCACTCCTGGAAAACACTCTCAGTGAAGCACAAGACCTTCTGCATCAGGTAGAGCGAGAAACAAGACTGAATGCTGGAAAGATGAAATTCATGCACCTTAATCCAACATCTGAAGACACATTGCATGCAGTAGATGGGTCTGAAATCGAAAAGGTTGACGGTTTCCTATATCTTGGAGGCTACACCAACACAGCACATGATATAGAAACAAAATTAAAGCAACAACAAAATGAGAGTATTCAAGGCATCAGTGGAGTCCATCTTACTCTATGGATCTGACTCCTGGGGTCCGTTTCACAAAGCAGGTTCAACAAACTCTGAGTGTAATCCTGAACTCGGAGTTGATCTACTCTGAGTTTCCGGTTCCAGAAAGGCTGATTTGCGTTGGTTTAATCAACTCAGAGTAGTTTCACCTGGAGTTAAGCGCGTGCACCACAACTATAAAAAGCCAGTATTAATGGAGCGATGATTCAATGAGTCACCATGGCAACGGGGAAGCGGAGGGCTGCATTTTTCACCCCACTTGAACTGGAAATCTTAATGCTCTCATATGGCGAGTTTGAACACGTTTTTAGAAAGAAGTGCAACACTGCTGCAGCTGCAAAAGAGAGGGAGACGGCGTGGAGAACATTGCTACCTGGGTCAATGCAAAAGTTTAAATCACAAAAATATTACAGGAAAACTGTTTGAATGGTAGACTATTAAGTTATTTCATTTAGGTGAAATCCCGCGGGGGAGAAGCGCACGTGGCAGCAGCTGAAGATGAAATATAAAAACACTCCCTGGGAAACCCTAAAAGAAATAAAAATTACTAATCCCAGTCTGAGGTTGCAGCACAATGTCATTAACAGAATATGATTTAAAATGAATTGAACAGATCTCTACATCATTTCCCTGCAATCCTGTGGAACTCCTCCTTGATGACTCTGACAGGTTTATGTCCAGGGAAAACCACAAAGATGGTAAAAGCTGTTTCAGGGCCAGATACACTCTTCTGACCGCCCTGCATACAGTTGTCTTACTGAAGTGCTCTGCATCTCCGACATTATATAAAAAACTTCCATTTGCAAAGAACCGCAGCACAACATACAATATCTGCTGGGATGTGAGAGCATGACTGCGGTTGGTGATGTTGTAAATGTAAGGACGGATTAGGTTGTGGATGTAGATTATGGACTGTGATGTGAAACAGTACCGCTCTAAAAGATAACTGTCCGGAAATGCAAGAACATCTATGTGCAGTCTGATAACAATCTCCCTACGAATATTTAATTCTCCTCTCAGTAATGCTGCTCCTTCATCCACTGGATCGTTAATTAAAGGACATGACATTTGGACAGACGGCAGAATTAGACTTCACCAAAACTCACCTGCTGACTGAATGAATGAATGAATGAATGAATGAGGAAATCAAATAGTGTGTGTGACTGAAAGAGGGCAGAGACCGAGAGAAACTCGAGGTTTACTGAGATAAACCTGGTACCGACCAGGTTAGGTTCATAGACTCTGTTACTACGGTAACTGACCGAGAGTTTCAGTTACCCCTCTCTGTGAAACAGGCTAGAGTTACCCCTCTGTCTCTGGTTTGAGTTACCTCCCTTTTTGAGAGGGAAAACTCAGAGTTTTCCCTCATTTCAGGGTTAACAGACTCAGAGTTTTCACTAAACCTGCTTTGTGAAATGGACCCCTGGTCACTAACGAAGACTCTCTCAAAAAGAATTGATGGTACTTATACCAGAATGCTACGGAAGGTACAAAACATCTCCTGGAAATCGCATCTCACCAACACATCGCTATATGGTCCACGTACACACTTGTCAACTATCATTAGGTAAGACCAGACTAGACTAGCCCTGGCTGGACATGTGGTGAGACACAGCAAAGCAGCTGGTCGAGTACTGCTATGGAACCTGATGCTGTCAAAGGGGTTTGCAGGCTTTGCACAGCATTAAGGGAGGTACTAGAAGAAGACACTGGTCTGGAAGGCAAAGAACTTTTGACTGCAATGTTGGACAGAAGGAGCTGGATGAAGAATTTTATTCATGTCACCGATACCGTCAGATGCAACTGACTGACGGATTGAAAACTTATCACATTTACATTACAAGACTAAAGTTAACAAATGCATTAGTTTCAAAACAGTGCTGTTTAATTAAAACAGCACATGGATGTTTGCATCTAAAGAGAATGATATGTCCATACTGATAGCCTGAAAGCTTTTCTCTTGTGTTATTGTATTGTCATTGTTGTTTTACTTTTGTTTCCTTTATGTTTCCTCTTCCTTTGTGTTTTTGTCTGTCCTTTATCACCCCGTTTGTCTTGATTCTTGGCCAACTCTACTTTGAATGCATTCCTCTGCTCTAATCTAAATAATCTCACAGATATATTTCATCACATTAGCCAATAGCGCAACCAGATGTCACATTCCCTGCCATGTAAAGTACAATTTTTTTGGACACAGTCACATTTTTTTCCAATATTTTTTAGTATTTTCTGCACTGTCAAACAAAACATTGTGTCAAATTAATGTATATCTAATCAATATCTATAAAATCATTCATTAAGATTTTCTTTCACTCTTCATTCCAGCTCATCTATCTAAACATCTAAACTATGTCAGTTGGGTGTAAGTTTTATGACCATGGAAGCCAGACAGATACAACATTCCATCACTTTGATTCTTCAAAAAGCCTGGAATTTTGAAACATATTGGGATTGAACTTTGGGCTCGTGCTGTACTGCATATTACCATTGAGTTAGAGCACTGACTCAGAAGCCTGATCACGGTTTTTGACATTTTAAATGTCGAAAGTATGTAACCTAAGTTGATTTGACTTCATTTGCCCCCTGCATCTCTGACAGAAGAATCATGTTTGCTACTATTAACATGATTCTTAAACAATGTATCTCAGTTGTTTGACCAGCAGAACCTCTTTGAAAAGCTTTCAGAATTATAACAATTGTATGTGCTGTGTGTAGAAATATCTAAAGCAACAGAGAATAATAGATCTAAGAGACATTAAGAGAATATAAGTCAAATTCGTTGTTACATTTGAAGAAAGAAATATATGTAGGCTCTTTATAGAAACACAATCCAGACTGTTGATTAAATCTTTTTTTCTTACCAGTCCTCTAAAGCCAACATTTCGGCATCATCACTGGACACACACTGACATTTCTCTAAAGTTCTAATGAAAATTTCTAACTATGACAGTTGGCAAGAGTCACCAGAGCACTGAGAGAGTGAGATATGTTTGAGTTTCAGGCTTCAAACTGAAGTTAACATGTAGTTCTTTTCTTTTTAAGACAGAAGGCTGCTGGCCAGATTCACAATGTATAATTTCAATCTCTTTTCACTTGATTCTGCTTCTCTGTCTGTGGCTGAAGATGCGTCTATGCCATCTGTCTTGCTTGGCTGCAGGGTTTTTATGTCATGTTGCTATACAGACCCAGCAAAGTGCGATGATTCGGTCGTGATAGTATTATGGTCATTCCATCTTAAACCATCAAATTTATAGAACAATTTCTATTCCACCATCATTGATTTGCCTCAAATTTTCATAGCATGGAGAAATCATATAAGAAACACTTGATCCTAAAAGTAAAGAAATAAAACATTAAATTGGTAACTTTAATAACTGATGGGGCAGTTATAACAAGTTGTACCACAAAAGCAAAAACATTAATACATAGCCTAATCCAAAAAGAAGAGACAGAGAATAGAGTTTCAGAATGGTTCCCAGTGGCATTTTGTAGGCTAAAGAAACAGAGTGAACTGTTGCCTTCATTATTATACTTGAATTCATACACTTGTTGTAAGTAAATAGTAATTAAGCAATACTTGGGTCTTTGACCTGAGAAACATTGGTGGGTGTAGGAGGACAGGCTTGTTAACCCTGACTATCCTGTCCTACATACCAAACTCTAACATAATTTGTGACCTGTGATGTGGTGAGAAAGGCTTTAAAGAGCAACAAAGTCTACATTATTAGTTAGGAGGGATGGATGATAGCACAAATGAACAACTTAACATTCAACTAGACGATGGGGATTTGCATCCTGTGATGGATGTGGTACCAGTTTTAGATCAGTTTTAGAATTAAACTTCATTTTTCGTCGTTATTGACCTTCTATTTTCACTTGCTATATGGTTAGATTTTGGCACAAAAATTATGTGGTTAGGTTTAGGAGGTTTATTAGACACTTTTGCATGTAAGAAGCTTGGTTAAAATTAGACACTAACATTTCTTAAGAAAGATTTCATAGTTTGGATTGAAGTATGAGCCTTAAGTTTTTTCGTTTGCTTCCATGCATTTTTTTTCCATCCGCTAACTTAATATGTTTTACTGTATTTGTCTAGCTAGCTACTTAAATGGTATATAAATGCAGCCATACATCTATAAAGGAGCAGAATCACAACCCTAAGTAAACTTACAACTAATGAGATGAAAGCTACTCTGAATATTTAGATCTGCACTGTTTACCTTTCCCATTTTGGAAAATGAAAAAGACTTTATTTGCCAGCAGAGAGCTGAGCAACATTCAGGCAATCAGCTCCTGCTCAGGAAGAACACAGACACCATAGCAACAGCAGAAAGTTTGAGAAGTATAGCTGGGAGCAGCAGTAGCAGTGCTTGTGTTGAGTTGGTGGACTGGAACAGATATACATTAATTGGAAGTAAATCTGACAGCTCTGGGGGAGAAAAGAGGTACAGCAAAGAGAGGGGGAAGCAACACCATCAGCACCAACACCTACACTCACGAATGTATTAAGCAGTAAGATCTGAAGAGGGTACTTCAAACATCTTGTCCTCATTATGTATTTATTGTTTCTATTATAGCCTGTATTTCTCCCTATTTTGTACACTGCGTTTGAGGAAGAAGCAGGGGGTACACCGAAGGTCTGCATTCACAATTATTTCCAAAGAGGTTTTGTTTCTAAAAAAAATTGTTATGAAGTTTGTTTGTCTTACCTTTGAACTTCACAGACAGCTTGTGATTCTAATCAAACTCAAACAGAATAGAAGAGTGAGGCTTTTAGACACAGAGAGAGCCAGGAATAGTGGGAGGCGTGGTAGTGTTAGTACTGGTGATGGGTAGGATGGGGAGGGCAGGGATCCTGCAGAATGAAAGGAGTGCTTTAGAGTTTTCAGTCGGACTGGATGTTTTTGAAGCTGACAGCTTCCTCTGCCATCTGAAAGAGCACGGTGGGAAGTCAGGGAAAAATATAAGCTATGAAGAAGGGAGATGGGCCTTGGTTGAAGTCAGCTGCCAGGGAAGCTGAGATAAAAGCATAGGGAGGTAATACAGAAATATAAGCAGCATGTGGATTTTATTAAGGTAAAGCTATATGTCAGAAAGCATCTTTTACTCAATAAATACATCTTAAAGCAGCAGTAATTTTCTCTCAAAAACTTTGCAAGAGAGGAAAACACATGAAAACATAAGTGTAGTGTTAATGATTGAGGATTAGGTTCTGTTAAAGGGTTAACATGATAGATATTTTAATAATTAGTACAAGTCTAACATTATGCAAGTGACTGCTCATTGCTGTAATACTCACTGCATCTCACAATTCAAAGATGTTGGGGTAAACACACTAAACACAAAACACTGTGCTATACTTGCAGCCTACACAGAAATAAAGGTAAAAACAAATGTGCTGAGGGTGGTACTAGTCATAGTTTCACTCAGTCCAAAAAGGCACCACAAGTTTCAGTCTTCTGGTAGGCATGAATTTGCACACTAAGTTACAGTAATACATGGGGAAATCTGCCTGTTTAAAACCACCAAAAATATTTATGCTGTTCTTTAGTTTATTAAAAGAGACACTGCGATTAGCTTACAGTGAGCGTACATAACAGTCCAACACAATCATGATGCTGGGCTAAATTATAGAGTTGTCTTCTCACATTCAGCCCAGGCAGGAACCGGATTCTTTAGACCATGACTCCATCCACCATCATGACAGCACAGACTGGCTGCAAATATCTACACACATGGACAAAACTGTTGGTACCCCTCAGTTAATGAAAGAAAAATGAGCAAAAATCAATCAAATTCTCAAAGTTAATGCAAAATTGCAGACTTCCTGCTGGGTTCGGGATATGGATGCCACAGATTTTTTTTGTTCAGCCTGATGTGTTGCATATGCCTACCAAAATTGATAGATGGTGGAGCCAATTGGCCACACACAATCGTAATTCCCATAAAATATACATTTTTTTTGCCAGTTCTGATGTGTGGGTAAACTTTCCTGAGTTTTTGAGCATATTAAAGCCTTCAGAAATGATTTTGTTTTGGACAAAAAAGAATAATTCTTTGGATTCTAATAGGGTTCTCACACTGGTAGGTGCTCAGACCCTAAAAAATGCTCCTAAATGAACTAAAACTACATACTTTGCTGAAAATGTAATAATACTAATACTACTACTACTACTACTACTACTATACTACTACTACTACTACTACTACTAATAATAATAATAATAATAATAATAATAATAATAATAACTCTATTGCTCTAATTCAACTGAACTACGTTTCTCAAATCTCTCTCTAGCTCAGTCCTGAAAAGGAGATGAATAAAGACATGGAAAATGTGTTGAAATCATAATTCATTACCCAGGTATGTAGAGAAATGATAGGATTAGATGTTGTCCTTTCAGTTTTCTCGAAGCACACAAGTTAATGTAGCTGTTCGATTTTAATGTTAAATGTTTTTGATTACCAATAAGTACATTTAAATTATACTTTCAAAGCTCATTTAGTCAATTTTTGTAAAGCAGGAATTGTACTTTACTTTATTTTTATTTTTATTTAACCTTGGAGTCCTGGCCAAGATAGGCAGCAGCAAATACAACACACGGTTATAAAGTTACACAGTTAAAACATAATTAAAATATGAATACAAACAAACAAACAAAACAATAGAAAAAAATTGCAAGCAAGTTATGAAAAACAAGTGTATGTTGTGGAAACAGCCTCAAGAATTTGCAGTTTAGATTTAAAAGCACTCAATGAGATTACCCCTTATTTAGCCAGTAACTTACAAAATGGTGTTATATCACCGGTTTTGAAACATATTTCAACATAAGCAAAGATTTTCATTTTGAAGGCTGAGAAGCTCATGAAGCAAAGTGAGAGAGATCACAGGAGTCACAGGAGCCCCACCAGGCTGAAATAAATCACACCTATCTTTTCAAGTCAAGTCCAGTCAAGAACTTTATTGCATACACTAACACGCAGTTTGGGTACTGAAGAATTTGTTATGCAGAGGGAGTCTATGTACAGTCAAGCCCAAAATTATTCATACCCCTAGCAAATTTTAACTTAAAGTTACTTTAAATGTAAATAAAAGCTGAGAAATAATTTTTTTCCACAATGGTCCCTCTTGTACATCATCTTATTATCTTTTGGGAAACATCTGTGTCATTTCCAATCCCAAAAAAAAAACAAAATTTGCTGGATGAATAAAAGTAACTTTAAGTCAAAATTTGCTAGGAGTATGAATAATTTTGGGCTTGACTGTATATACAATTAAGTTTTTAATACACAAATAAGTTATGAGTTTTACTGCACATGGGTCCGTTTCAGTACACATGAATCTGTGAGAATTGTTTTCTTTCAAGTGGCTGATTAATGTTAGCCACATTAGCTGCTAACACTAAGGATTTTTCTACCATTGTGGTAATCCTTACATTAATAAAAGTAATACACTGCATTGGGGTAATCCAAGTACATGGAGATTGCTGTGATCACTCCTGCAGCCAGTAGCAAAACATTTGGTGTGCTTAGCTCATGCTGAGTAATTATGAGATACGTTAGCACAATGAAAATCATTCACATACTAAATATATAGAAAAACTAGGACAGTGACAATGAGACATAAGTGGCGGATCACCAACCATTGAAAAGTGAACAGTGTTTTGCCACACTGTTCACCTGAATATTATCCCTTGCCTAAAACGGAGGATTTTGTTGACTGTAAGTAAGTAAGTAAGTAAAGTTTATTCATATAGCATTTTCCACAGAAATGAAATTCGCAAAGTGCTTCGCAGTAAAATCGATCAGCAAATAAAAACAAGGAGTGACACAACCATGTGCACAAACACAGAAAACAATACAAGTTGTCACAACAACACCACCTAGCTAAAAGCTTGACTGAACAGCTGGGTCTTCAGCTGCCTTTTAAAGGACTCAACAGAATCTGAGGCGCGCAGAGACATTGGCAAAGCATTCCATAGCCTCGGTGCCACTACTTGAATGGCTCGATCCCCTCTGGTTTTAAAACGGGTATGGGAAATGACCAGCAATCCTTGGCCTGAGGATCTCAGAGAACGTTTTGGGTTGCAGCATTTTAAAATATCAGAAATATAGGCTGGACCACTCAGAGCTCTAAAAGTGATAACTAAAATTTTAAAATGAATCCTAAAATGAACTGGGAGCCAGTGAAGTTCTTTTAAAACAGGCGTGATGTGATTTCTTTTTTTAGTGCAGGTTAAGAGCCTTGCAGCAGAGTTCTGAACAGCCTGTAAGCGATGAAGTTCTTTCTGGCTCAAACAAGTAAAAAGGCTATTACAGTAATCTAAGCGTGAAGAAATGAAGGCGTGAATGATCATTTCAAGCTCCGCTTTAGACACCAGAGCTCTCAGTTTAGAATTATTCCTTAGCTAGAAAAAGCAGTTTCTAATTAAATTTTTTGTATGCTGCTTCAGAGACAAGGCAGAGTCAAAGACAATACCCAGATTTCTAAGACTAGACTGGATGGACGAGCCTAAGGTGCCTAAGTGATGCCTAATCAAGGGGATCCTATTTTCTGGGGCAACGATTAGTGTCTCCATCTTATCTAAGTTCAATTGAAGAAGATTTCCAGTTAACCATTTATTTATGCTGGTCAAACAGCTGGTTAAAGAAAACAGTTTGTGCAACTCAGTATCCTTAAAGGAGCAGTATCACTGGATGTCATCTGCATACAGATGGTAAGAAATAGCCTTAAACTGACTAATTAACTTCCCAAGAGGGAGAATATACAGTACAAACAAAATTGGTCCTAAGACCGAGCCCTGTGGTACCCCACATGTCAGGCATGCTGTTTCAGAGAGAATCTGATTAGCAAGGACACTAAAGCTTCTGTCAGAGAGGTAAGATGTAAACCATTTTATGACAGAACCAGACAACCCTACCTGTTCAAGTCTATTTATCATTATGTTATGATCAACAGTATCAAAAGCAGATGACAAGTCCAATAAAACCAGAACCGTGTATTCACCAGTCAGCTGCCATCATAATGTCACTGGAGACTCTGATCAAGGCCGTTTCAGTAGAATGATTTCTGTGGAACCCCGACTGAAATCTGTCAAGAACATTAGATTTTTCTAAAAACGCAATGAGATTCTCTGCTACCACTTCTTCCATTATCTTAGACAGAAATGGAAGTTTGGAAATAGGCCTGTAGTTTAGAGGTAGTGAGGGGTCTAGATTCGGCTTTTTAAGTACTGGTTCAACAACCGCATGTTTAAAAAAGCTGGGAACCACACCAGTTGAGAGTGAAACATTTATCAATTTCACAATTGTGGGGCCAATAGTGTTAAAAACTGTTTAAACAACTTTGTAGGGAGAACATCAGCAGGAGACGAGGAGGGTTTCATTTTCTGTAGCAGAGCAGTGATATCCTGTAGGGTCACAGGGCTAAAGGATGACCACTTAGAGACAAAGATATACCAAAGTCAGAATTTAAAGAGGACAGTGGAAAAATAGTCCCTCTAATGTTTCTGACCTTTTCAACAAAAAATTGAAGGAATTCATTTCTATCTGCTTGACAATACACAGGAAGTTTGGGAACAACAGGTGAAACGAGAGAGGTAATCATGTCAACTAGGACTCTAGGGTTTTTCTTATTTGAAGAGATAATTTGTGAGAAATACTGGGTCCTGGCAGTTCTCAACATTTCATTTAAAGAGGCTCTGAGTTCCTTTAGGTGGAGTCTGTTGTCAGTGCTTCATAATGGAGTCAAATGTGTCTTGCTCAAAGGGTACTAGAAAATTCTGTTGAAAGACAAAGTTAAGGAGATTTCCACCTCTGTACCACAGGCTGATTTATTGCAATACACGTGATGGGTGAGGTGCCCTCTGTATATGTTGTTGGTCACTGGTTTGAGCCAAGTGTTTTTCCTTTGTGTGGGTGGGATCTTTCCGAACCTGCTAAACTTTGTTGCTGTCATGTTACATCCATGGAGTCTCAAGGTACTTCAGGCAGTCAGTTTTTGTCAAGAGCCTTTTTCTGTCCAATCATTTGTGACTTCAGTCCATGCCTCCCAATTAGCAGACTTCACAACTGAGACAGCATTCAGTCCACCTTCTCTTTACTCACCACATTGCTCCTACACCACCAAAGTGCTTTTGAAAGGACTTGGATGTAACTTTTTTGATGATTTATTACTGGTAGAGAATACAGTGGATTATGTGCATGCATCTTAGACAGGGGAGAGCAAGGTTGAGAGAGTACTGTAACTCTACTGGTTGTAGATTGGGGAGGTGTCTCTATGTTTCAGATACAAAGAGAAAACATTATTTGTTGGACTGAAAGGTCATTCAGCTCAGCTTCCATCAGCAAGAGTGGCTCTTTAGAGGAAAAAGGCAAAGGTTGTTAATCAATAGCATATCAGATTGGTCCCAAAAGTCTGCTGTAAGACTGGAATACCATTGCCATTTTGATTACCCCAATGACTAATTAAAACTTATGTATACTGCAATCAAACTGGGCTTAATCAATACAGAGTACACTGGCTGTGTCAAGCTCATCTTCCACACTTTCAATAACAAATATCACATCAAAACTTTATGCTGCACTGCACTCCCACCTACACTTCTGCAAGTAAACACAGAGCTACAAAGGGTTATTATCGTACTGCTGGTTCATACTTTAATCAATCAATTAATGCCGCCAATTATTTTATCGCGCATTACCGCAGTTTTTTTTTGTTGTTGTTGTTGTTATTGTTCAAGTGAAATGGAAACTAGGTCCCAAATCATGGTTCAGAGTCTAAGAGTTGTCCTTGTTCAAATGTTAAAGATCTTCAAAAAAATCAGTAAGAGAAGTCTGCATTCAGAGGCACAGGATTTATTGTCGACAAAAATCCAGGAGTCATTTTTAGCAGTGATTAACACTCCAAAAAAAAACAGAGATACTGAGTTGTGCATCGTTGTTTATGCTCTGAGAGTTGGTCCTTTTTCCAAGCCTGTAGGGCATACGATTGGAGTGACAGTTTTGACACCATTCTACTTTTCTGAATCTATCGGTCAGATCATCCTTCAGTGCCATGAAAGGTGCCTTCAAATAAAATGTATTATTATCATGACATCAGGTTATCATATTCCACCTCCTAGACCACACCCTACAGAGGACATGCACATTAGGTTATCATTAGGTCATGTTTTACAGAGAACATGCTCAGACATGTTCAAATTTTGCTTCAGTCTCCTATACACTTATCTCTATTACAGTCATGGAAAAAAAATATTAGATCACCCTTGTTTTCTTCAATTTCTTATTGATTGTATTGCCTGGTACCACCAAAGGTACATTACCTGAAGAATACAATGAACACAACAAAAAAGTGCAGCTCATTACATAATACTTGATGTCCTATTTGACATGCCTAAGCTCAGTTGTATTCCCGGGGTATATAAGAAGCCACTTCATGTCATAAGCACCACTGCACATGGAAAGGCCTAGAGTGGTTTCCTGCTGACATTCTCAACTCAGAAGTTGTCAGCTCTCACACAATGCCTAAAACTAAATAATTATGTGAAGCCACAAAGGCAGCCATCTTGGCACTGCTGAAAATTGGCATGAGTGAGAGACAGATAGTGAAAAAGCTGAAGATCTCCAAGACAGCTGTTCATTACACCAAGAAAAAACAAGTCCAACATGGTACTACCAAACTGCTAGCTGGTCGTAGCAGGAAACATCTTTCTACTCCATGAGATGACCGTGCACTCATCCGTTCCAGTGTCAGGAATCGCCGTCAAACCTCCAGTGACCTTAAAAATGAGTGGGCATTGTGGAGGAATGTACCTCATTCAGCAAGGACAGTTGGAAACTGATTCCTTGAAGCTGGTCTGAAATCACACAGGACATGGAAGAAGCCCTTCATCAATGAAAGGCAGAGGAAAGCCTGGTTACCCTTTTGCTCGGGATCACAAAGATTGGATGATTGGGCTAACGTTCTCTTCAATGAAGAATCCAATTGTCAGTTGATGCCCACTCCAGCCAACTTACTGGTTAGGAGGAAGCCTGGAGAAGTTACAAACCAGACTGTCTGCCCCTACAGTAAAATATGGGGGTGGATCAGTGACCAACTGGGGTTGTTTCAGTCTGGGTGCAATAGGGCAAATGCAATTGTGTGAGTGGCCAATGAGGTCATGTACAGGGATACTCTTGAAAACAGTCTTCTTCCATCAGCTAGAAAAATCTGTCCTGCCTCCAATGACTGGATTTTCCAACAAGACAATGACCCTTGTCACACGGCAAAGTCAGTTATGGAGAACCAGAACATTGGAACCATGCCTTGGCCTGCTCAATCACCAGATCTAAATCCAATTGAAAACCTGTGGGAAACCATCAAACACAAAACGGAAACCACAAGCCTAAAAACAAAGCAAATTTGTTTGAACTTGTGCAGCAGGAAATGATGTCCAGCCTTGTTCTGCTGTGACAGTAGAACAAGGTCAGACGGTGATGGAGAGCATGCCAAGACGTATGGCTGCAGTCATCAGAAACAATGGTTATACAATCAGGTATTAACTCCTGTGTGTATCATGTGACTAAAAAAGACAGAAAAGATGGAATGCCTAAAAGCACCGTTTTTGGCAGTGCAATGACATAGCTATTAATGTAACTTGTGTGATTTTGGTTATTATCAAGAAAACCATGGAAAATGGCTAGATATCAGCTCTTAAATTCCTGTTCAATGTTGCTTTGATTGTCTTTAGTCAGCCAAATACCCTGAGAAGCAAACCTTACCCAGATTTCAACTGCGTGTAGCTGTGTTGAAGTTCTGCTCTGTTGTAACTGCTCAAGATTATCCCGTGTCAATCCAGCTTCTCACAATGAATGCTATGAACACACAATGAAAACATGCTTGTTAATTTCTAGCACTTCTCTTGAGATCCTGAGATGCTGCACCTTTCATGTTCTTTAAAAAAGAATAAATCTGCATTTCTAGAGTAAGACCTTTCAAATTGGTTGAATTATTTATATAATTCACAATCTCAGCACATCTCTTGCTATTTGAAAACAGAAATCTGAGTGTATGTTTCAGTGTTTTAACATCACTTACTTAACCAGTGTTGGCTGGTTAATGCTAGGTGCTTGCCCCTCCCAATTACCCACAGATGAAAGGCTCCTTAAACATGCTAAGCATAATAACATGTATATTGCAAGAGAATTATGAAATTAAATAAGCTTTCTCATTCTATTCACTTCACATTTAATACTTTTGGTGGTAATACTTATACTTCATGTGTGAGGGACACCAGGGTCCCCAAACTTTTTCCTGTGCGAGTCACATAACTTTTCCCTTCTCTGATGGGGAGCCGGGGTCAGTTTGTAACAGAAAAAGTGTGACGATCACAGGGGTGCCTAAACGTAAACATTTATTATTTTCCAGAAAGCCACACATAACCAAATATTAATTACCCTTTCCGGGATATTCACAGAAAAAAAGTCAGGAAATAAATAATAACACTATTAATGAAATAAATAACACTATTTATGAAATAAATAATAACCAAATAACCCTCTCTGGGATCTTCACAGAAAAAAGTCAGGAAATAAATAACACTATTTCTGAAATAAAATTACACTATTTATGAAATCAATAAAAATCGAATAACTCTCTCTGGGTTCTTCACAGAAAAAAAAGTCAGGAAATATATAATCACACTATTTGTGAAATAAATAATAACCAAATAACCCTCTCTGGGTTCTTCATAGAAAAAATAAAGTCAGGAAATACATAATAACACTATTTATGAAATAAATAATAACCAAATAACCCTCTCTGGGTTCTTCACAGAAAAAAAGTCCATGGAACATTAACTTTCTGTTGTGCCGTGCACAATCTTAACAGGTAAAAGTTCAGCTTAGTTGTCAGAGCAGAATCTCTTACTTAAATGACTCATATGAGCAGTCTCCACGAATAAAAATGAGCAGCTGCACTGTGTCCTGCACATCCGTGCTCTCATCCAGTGCTAATGAAACAAAGTCAAATTCTTCCGTCTTCTGCTGCAGCTGGGCATATACATTACCCCCGATTTCTTCAATGCGTCTGGTGATTGTACTCGCCGACAGACTCACGGCATTAAAGACATCTTTCTTCTCGGGACACACCTCCTCTACGACAGCATTCAAACATTTCTTGACAAATTCTCCATCAGTGAAAGGTTTACCGCTGCTTGCTATCAGTTGAGCAATCCGAAAGTTGGCCCGAACGGATGACTGGTTCAGCTGAGCTTGGCGTACAAATGTATTCTGCTGAGCTAACAGTTCACCTTTTAGCTTTGAGAGTTTGTCTGCTCGCATTTGGCCTTGCAGCGATCATACTTGTCTTGGTGACGGGATTCATAGTGTCGGCGCAGATTGTATTCTTTGAATACCGCCACCGCCTCTTGACAGATGAGACAAACAGCCTTTTCTTTGCACTGAACCAAAAAATAATCGTTTTTCCACTGCAGGTTAAATATCCTGCATTCTGAATCAGTTTTTCTCTTACCTAACCTTTTTGCCATTATTCCATTTTATTTGACGGGGCGAGTCTAGACTGCAGAAGGGTGGAATAGAATGTCACGTTCTGTGTGTATTAGTCTCGATAGCGTGGCCAGACTGAAAAAAAATCACAATGCGTCTCTAGTATTGTTCAGGGGGCCGGGCCAAATGTGGAGGCGGGCCGTATCCGGCCCGCGGGCCGTAGTTTGGGGACCACTGCCCTAAAAGATCAAATTTTTAGCTGGTCCTGGTGTGTGTGCAAAGTTTCATGCGTTTTCAAGTAGTTCTTGGCCCTCAAAAGTCCAAATGAAAAGTCAGCCAAAGACAGAATAGAAAAAAAAATTCGAAAAATGATTCCTTTCATTTCAATACAGTCAAACACACTATTTGGTGCTAGGACCCTAAAAATGTGTAGCTTTGTACTTGGGATGTATGTGCATTTAAGGCTCTTTTCCATTAGCACCTACTTGGCTCGACTCGACTCGACTCGGTTTAGATCATTGTCCATTACAATTGAGTACCACCTCACTGCAGGTGGAGTTGTTATAGCATGGTGGCCTGGAAGTCCCTTAATGTCATTTGTGTGCGACACAAATGCAACACAACAATGGAGGACATCGAGGCGATGGTACACCTGCTGTTCGGTCTGTGGCTTTTTGTCAGATTCAAAGTAAAAGAAGAGAGTCAGAGAAAGCTGAGGACGGCGAGTCGAAACACTCAGGAGACACAGGAGAGTTTGGGAGGCGATGCAGCAGTATCAACTCGAAGACAAGAGGATACGAACTAGACGACATATGAAGGTAAGCTAATGCTAGTTTGCTACAGTTATCGTATATCAGTCCCGCGTACAACTCTGTAATGGCTGCAATTTATCACTATTAGGTATTAAAATATGTATGTTATATATGTGTTTCAGATGGCTCTGTTGTCGCAAAAATATCACTGCAAACCGTTGGTCTGGGCATGACTGTGGAATGACTGTGATACTCAGCTGGTGAAGTCTATGGTGCTTACTTTCTGTGCTCTGTATAATCTGTGTGAAGATTATGGGGAGACTTATGAGACTTCATGAGATGTACCTGAAGCAGCAGCACATGAGCCTGCAGTGGCATAAGGTGTAGAGATGTATGAGATGCAGTAATGCAGTACTTGTGCAAAAGTTAAAAGTTATTCTTCTTGTTATACTTGTGCTTTTCCAGTCCCCAGACTGCTAATGTTTTGTTGAATGTAATTCTGACAATAAACTTTTGTACCTTTTGCAGATGTGTCTACGCTGTTGTTTGTTTTATTTGTGAGGGTTAGCAAGATTAAATGACAAATTAAATGCAAAAACATTCAAACAGCTGTTGTAAGAATATTCCAGTTTGATAAATCAGTATTGCTTTGGTGTAATTCGGTCAATTGAATTATGAACCATAAAGTAGTTTATAAAGTTTCTTGAAGTCACAAAACACTCACCGTCCTCGAACATGGTCTTGAATCATGCAGTGATGGAGTCAAGGCCACTCTCCCTCCCGTGCTCGCCAGTCGGTACCCATAAATGACGTCCATTTTGCTAAACCACTTCCAACACCTCCAGTTTGACCCACTCGTTGTGGTCCTTGATGGACTGATAGTCACTTTTGAGGTTTTTCAGCTTCTCCCGACACTGCTTCATCGTCCTACTGTATCCAGGGGCGGCCATCAGCTCGGAGACCTCCTGACAAACTTTCTCGTTGCAAGTCACACCATCCAGCTCCCTCCGTATTCTTTGGTCCGCCACCAAAGACAGAAAAGTCTCGGCCTCTCCATTCACCCACAGTACAGATTTGGTTGCCATATTCAAATTTTGAAGAGCAGAGAGTTCCATAAAGGGTTTTCATGAAGGAGTCACTCTCGTGTGTTGTCACTCCCTGTCCAATCAGTGGCTTGCACTCTGTAGATGTCACATTATCAGCTCGCTTGGAACCATGGCCGAGTAGGTACTAAAATTGTACCTGGTACCAGGTACTACGTCCTACTGGAAAACCTCACAAACCGAGTAGAGTCGAGCCAAGTAGGTGCTAACGGAAAAGCGTCATTAGATCCAAGGTGGAGCCATATAAATTCTAGTATAACATCTGTAGAAGACACAAATCACAAGTTATTTTCTGATGATCATGTGGTCCAGTTTCTCAGAGATGGAGCATGATAATTCTGGTGATGACTGGATGCAATGTGGAGATAATGTGACCAAACATTCTATTTAACAGTAAATTTTGTTAATATGAAAAAGTGTGGTGAGAAAATGAAATGCCACCACCTCTTTAAAGAGTATGACAGAAGTATAAATTATTTAAAGTTGTTACCATTACAAAAATTATCTATTAAAACCATGAAAAGGTTTTGCAGTCAACCGCATAAAGTGTACATGAGGGAACTCGACTTCTGTGCAAGTAAGTCATGGAGATGTGTATTTGTATAAGCATGTTTCAGTCTGAAGTCAATCCTAACCTCTCTCTCAGACTCCATCTTCACCCCACTGTCAGGATTCATGGAACAGCTGCCATGTCAAACTGGCTATGGTTGGATAACTGCTGCTTAGCAACAGCAGAAAAGGCTGAAATGCACTGACTGTCCAAAAAAAAAAAATCACACACTCTAATATTTCACTAGACCACCTTTAGCTCTGAGAACGACGCACATTCACTTTGTTTCGATAACCTTCTGCAATGTCACAGCATTTATCTCTGTCCAGCGTTGCAATAATTTTCTACCAAGATCTTATATTGATGATGCGAGAGTCAGACGGCTATCAAAGTCTTCTCCAGAACATCCCAAAGATTCTCAATGGGGCTGAGGTCTGGACTCTGTGGAGGACAATCCATGTGTAAAAATGATGCCTCATGCTCCCTGATCCACTCATTCACAATGTGAGCCCCATGAATCCTGACATTGTCATCTTGGAACATGTCCATGTCATCAGAGAAGGAAAACTTCATTTATGGAAAGACCTGGTCATTCAGTATATTCAGGTAGTCAACTGACCTCATTCCTTGGGAACATAACGTTGCTGAACCTGACCAACCCCAGATCATAACCCTAACCCCCACAGGCTTGTAGGAACTAGGCATGATGAATACATCACTTCATCTGCCTCTCTTCTTACCCTGATGCACCCATCATTTTGGAACAGGGTAAATCTGGACTCATCAGACCATGTGTTATGATCCCTGCTCTGGCCCCTGCCCTTTCTCCTTCTCCCTCTTTTTCCTGTTTCTCCCTCCTATATCCTATATCTGTCTGTCATCTCTCTCTCCCTGTCTCTCTCACCCTTGTGTGTCTCTCTCTCACTTACTCTCCTGCTCTCTGCCTGCAGTCTGACTGCAGCAATGTGAATCAGGTGTGGTAATTAGCTCACTCCAGTCACCTGTTCACAATTCCACCTCACAGTATATAAGCCGGTTCTGTCATTCACTCCACACCAGACCATAAACCCTGATCCCTTCCTGGATTCTGCTTTTGCACCGAGGCCTGTTTCCTTCCCGTCTGCTTCAGTTCCCCATAGTCTCAGCTTCCCACTCTTGGACTCAGTTTTTCCCCTTGGATTTACCCCACATGAACTCTGTTCTTCTCTCCTGGATTCTTACCAGCCCTGCTTCTGTCTCCAGGCTGTTGTTCCTGTCTCGACTCCGTCACCCCCTGGATTTCCTTAGCCTGTTTTGCCCCTTCGTATCAGTTCCCGATCCCTGTGAGTACCCCTTCTGGTAGAGTCCAATCTTTATGCTACCTAGCAAACTGAAGACTTTTTTTTTTCCATTTAGCCTCATTGATCAGTGGTTTTCTTAGAGCTACACAGCCGTTTCATTCCAATCCTTTGTGTTCTCTTCACATTGTGTGTGTGTAAATGCTCTTACTTTCAATGTGAAACATAGCCGTGAGTTCTACTGTTGATTTCCTACAATCATCGAAGAGTCTGTTCCAACCACATTTCTTCCTCCCAAGATGATGGTTCTCCACTATCCTTCAGGTTTTAATAATGCGTTGGATGGTTCTTAGCCTGATTTTAGCAGTTTCAGAAATCTCCTTAGTTGTTTTCTTTGCTTGATGCAGACCAATAATTTGACCCTTCTGAAACAGATTAACATCCTTTCCATGACCACAGGATATGTCTTCCAACATGGTTGTTTAAGAAATGAGAAGCTCCTCAATGCATCAGCTAGGGTTAAATAAGCTGTTGCTGCTGAAACATATTCATCACTGTAGTAATTATCCAATGGAAGGCTCTTACCTATTTGCTTAGTTAAATCCAAGTGGTGATTTTTTTATTTTTTATTTTTGGACAGGCAGTATTTTATCCAATCATTTTACTTTGTCTCCCTTCTTGTTTCAGGATAATTATTATCATATGGTGCTGACTGACATTGGAACTCTGCATACTAGTAAGGCATAAATGATAGTATATCATAGTTTCACCAATAAATAATAGTTTGTGGCTGACTTGCCTTCTTTAGAGTGGTGTCCATTTGTAATTTCTATGTAAACAATTCATTGAGCCATTATATGTCACAATTTTTCAAGCACTTAAAATTGACATTGAGGTCACAGTGATGGTGTTAGGCTGCATTATACATAGAAGTGTTTTGGATCTTTGGATTTGTTGGGTTATTCTTTGTAATGTTGTAGGGACTTCACCTTAATATTTAAATAACAGCTAATTTTGTGACTTTAGCCTACCTCTTTATTTGAAAGCACTGATTTGATTTGAAACTTGATCTGAATAAATTTAGTATTCTGTCTTTATATATATATATATATATATATATATATATATATTATATATATATATATATATATATATATATGAACGAAAATACAATAGCATCTCCTCTCATATAATGTGGTCCAGTGTAACAACAGTTCCATTTAAAAATACATCCCTGAGCATTGATTAACCGCCTAAAAAATTGATCTCTGCATTCTAAAACAACATGTTTACAAGTTTTTCCCGTGAAAAAATCCCTTCCGCCCTGAAAATGGTTGAGACACGAAATGATTGTCAGCTAAATCGCATGTTTTGTCTTCACCAAGCACTTTCTTGGTCCCACTGGAAAATGTCATAGGCTTAAATAGAGGAGAGAAGGACAGTTCATCAGGACATTGAAAAAGACTGCCACAGTGCTAAGAGAATTCAGTTGCTCTTATGCAAGGCTACATAATCATGCAACAGAGAATGCTTTTGCTTGGGTCTGCTTTGAATGTTGCTGTCGCAAGGAAATGTGGGATGACATTATCTCCACAGAGACTCATTCATTTTATTCCCTAGACAACCTTTCTAAGCAAAGATGCTTATTTGACCTATAAACTGTATATCAATGTTGGATGCAGGCAACAGGACGCCATCGTGAAATAACCATGATCTCACTCATTGGTTTGTGGTTTCTGGACCACTATGAAGTCTTGGTTTGGCACTTGGCTGTCACCATCGTGTGAAGCAAAAATACAGTAAAAACAGTAACCAACACAGTAACCCAGTCTTTGTTTATTGTTTTCATATCACTCAAAGTTTTATCGTCTCTAAATGTCTCTTACAGCATTACAATTTGAACAAAGTTCTGAACTGTGGGCATACAGTCAAAGCTGATAGTAATCAGTCGCATTTGCTGAAAGTAATGATTTTACCTTTTTTATGTGAGGTCACTGCCGTCAGCAATGTCCCCATAGAAGCATCATAAAATTTGGTGTGCTTTGATCATGGTTGAGACATTTTCATGCAGAAAAAGAAAACAAAAAACTGGTGGACAGAGAGGCAGCTGCTACTTCAGAATGACAAGGGTCGATCTGTGCTACACAAGGAAATATTTTCAGCAGTCACAATGTATTACAAACCTGAATGGTTCATTCAAAAAAATACTTTTTTAATCATGAAGAAAGAAAAGAAATGAGGGGAAGGTCTTTTCACATATCATGTGGCTTATTAGACAAATTGTAGTACACAAGTATGTTCAAAAACAATGACAGTGATAGTGAAGTGCATTTTGCTTAATATATCGGATTTGAGTCTGAAACATAACATAAAAGATGTGGAAAACTTGAAAGGGGCTGAGAACTTCCAATATACACTGTATATGGCATCTGTGGTCATTTATTACTCATATGTCAGACTAATAAACTGTACAAGAAGGTAGCAAAAATAAGACATTCATAGAAAGCGCATGGCACTATGAAGAATAGCTCTGTTACATGTTTTCATTTTGATGGACTTGAAAGGACATGAAAGTTCACAGTGGTTGGCACCATGCCCTCACAGTAAGAAATAAAACTGATTGTCATACACATCTGTCAATCTTGATATTTGTCTAACATAAAAGAAATTATTTGTTACTTATCAGTAGTAAGTTGTCTTTATTTCTGCATTGTAGAAATTTCTCAAATTAAAGAAAGAACCTCCATACAAATTGCATGGTTTGTTAACCCTTTGATGTGCAGTGTGGGTCAGGAGATACCCATTTTGCATTGGATTTAGGTCACTTTTGACCCATTTCGTGTATCAAAGGGTTAATTAGACATACACTATATTGCCAAAAGTATTGGCTCACCCATCCAAATAATCAGAATCAGGTGTTCCAATCACTTCCATGGCCACAGGTGTATAAAATCCAGCACCTAGGCTGCAGACTGCTTTTACAAACATTTGTGAAAGAATGGCTCGCTCTCAGGAGCTCAGTGAATTCCAGCGTGGAACTGTGATAGGATGCCACCTGTGCAACAAATCCAGTCGTGACATTTCCTGGCTCCTAAATATTCCACAGTCAACTGTCAGCTGTATTATCAGAAAGTGGAAGTGTGTGGGAACAACAGCAACTCAGCCACCAAGTGGTAGGACACGTAAACTGATGGAGCGGGGTCAGTGGATGCTGAGGAGCATAGTGCCAAGAGGTGGCCAACTTTCTGCAGAGTCAATCACTACAGACCTTCAAACTTCATGTGGCCTTCAGATTAGCTCTAGAACAGTGCTTCAGCAGAGAGCTTCATGGAATGGGTTTCCATGGCCCAGCAGCTGCATCCAAGCCATACATCACCAAGTGCAATGCAAAGCGTGGGATGCAGTGGTGTAAAGCAGCCTCCACTGGACTCTAGAGCAGTGGAGACGCCTTCTCTGGAGTGACCAATCACGCTTCTCCATCTGGCAATCTGATGGACCAGTCTGGGTTTGGTGGTTGCCAGGAGAACCATACTTGTTGGACTGCATTGTGCCAAGTGTAAAGTTTGGTGGAGGGGGGATTATGGTGTGGGCTTGTTTTTCAGGAGCTGGGCTTGGACCCTTAGTTCCAGTGAAAGGAACTCTGAATGCTTCAGCATACCAAGACATTTTGGACAATTCCATGCTCCCAACTTTGTGGGAACAGTTTGGAGCTGGTCCTTCCTCTTCCAACATGACTGTGCACCAGAGCACAAAGCAAGGTCCATAAAGACATGGATGACAGAGTCTGGTGTGGATGAACTTGACTGGCCTGCACAGAGTCCTGACCTCAACCCCATAGAACACCTTTGGGATGGACTATGGACAGACGAGACGAAACTGGAGCTTTTTGGCAAGACACATCAGCTCTATGTTCACAGATGCAAAAATGAAGCATATGAAGAAAAGAACACTGTCCCTACTGTGGAACATGGAGGAGGTTCTGTTATGTTCTGGGGCTGCTTTGCTGCATCTGGTACAGGGTGTCTGGAATCTGTGCAGGTACAATGAAATCTCATGACTATCAAGGTATTCTAGAGAGAAATGTGCTGCCCAGTGTCAGAAAGCTTTGTCTCAGTTGCAGGTCATGGGTCTTGCAACAGGATAATGAGCCAAAACACAGCTAGAAACATCCAAGAATGGATAAGAGGAAAACATTGGACTATTCTGAAGTGGCCTCTATGAGCCCTGATCTAAATCCTATTGAACATCTGTGGAAGGAGCTGAAACATGGCGTCTGGAGAAGGAACCTTCAAACCTGAGACAACTGGAGCAGTCTGCTGATGAGGAGTGGACCAGAATACCTGCTGAGAGGTGCAGAAGTCTCACTGACAGTTACACAAATGGTTTGATTGCAGTGATTGCCTCAACAGGTTGTGCAACAAAATATTAAGGTAAGGGTTCCATCATTTTTGTCCAGGCCTGTTTCATGAGTTTATTTTTCTGTTGAACCATGATTCAAAAGCAATGTCTGATTTTCATTGGTTAATTTTCATAGAATTTTTATTTATCATTACTTTTTTCAGATTAAATTATTTCTGTGACCATTGTGGGTTTTTCTTTCATTAACTGAGGGGTATCAACAATTTTGTCCACGTGTGTAAAACATAGCTGAGGCAGGTGGGTAATTAAACAACAAGAAAACACAATCATATACAACAGAAGACAAAACTGCAAATACATCAGTTTAAAACAACGGGGGAATAGGCACATACGCAGACAAAGCAAAATGTATATGTTGTGTCTGTCCGTGAGATTAAAAAGTATTTCCACAATGGGGAAGAACAGGTTTAATGTTTTCAAGAATAAAAATGAAATATTGTAATTGTATGCTTCTTTTTTGAGCAATCTCACCATAATTAAACATTGCCAACTCACACTTTGTGATACTGTTTATTTCAGTCTGGACCAAAGTAGAGGACACAAGCCAACATTACCATTTTAAAGCAATGTCTCTAGCATGATTAAAAACTGATTGATTAGGGAAGTACGGTCAAATAAAGGAGAGAGTCTTGAAGTCTTTATTTTTGATGTGAATCTTACTTATTGGGGAAAATCTGGGCAAGGTGTTGTATTTCATGTTTTTACAAATTACATCAAATCAGGGCTAGAAACAAAATGTGGAGAATGAAGCCTTGAATAATCCAACCCGGCAACACCATTGCTGGCATTCAAATACTTCAGCAGCCACAAATCTGGCAGCAGTTTGCAGATTTGTTGGCTGTAAAGCCATTTATTTATCAACATTTGAGGGGACAGTATTGCATTTTTTCCCTCAAGGGGAGGCTTCAAAGAACATATAATTAAGGCTGAAATATTAGATTCAGGATGGAAGAAGAGGGTAATTTAACTTTGTATTCCTGTGAACAAAACCTTATAGTTTCCTTGAAGATGTAAAGCAGTGCAGTTGCTGGGCGAGAATATGAAGCATACAAATGATAGATCACACAGCATTTGGCAGTTTAGCTGCTGTGTTTTAAAAAAGATTCATCTCTGCATCTCTGAAAGCTGAGTCATTTTTTTTCTTTGTTTGCATGAATTTAATCACGACAGAGACACAATCCTTGTCTCAGCATGACACCTCACTTCCATTCCTGGATCTTAATTTGCAGATGCAACCAGCATTGTTAAGGTGTGTGTATAGTGTATTTTTTTTCAGAGTGATTATGATAAATGGATGTTTCTCACTTGCCCATTTCCACCACAGGGCAAACAAAATATGAAAGATCATGACAGAAGCTTTTAAAATGCCTTACAATAGAGGCAATAGCACAGAACTCATGGATTTAACCTGAAGGCACTGATGACAAGGATTAACACCAGGGCCACATATTTCTGTTCCAACACATACACATACATGTACATCACATCTAATATCACAGAATTAATGAATACAATATTGAATATATCTTTTTCATCGTGCCTGCTCCTTTTTGTTTTGTTGGTGACGACTTCTGGCAAATTGAGTAAATTCCTGTCACTTCTAGTGAGGACAGAAGAGAGAAATCATATTGTTCTGCTTGAGATGGTGACTGATGTGCTCATGCTGGATGGTTACATCCACATACGTAAGTCTACACACACAACACACACACACACACACACACACACACAAGCAGAGATGAGGGTGAAATGCACACATGCTGGAAAATCTGTCATGAACACAGGAAGGTCACTGCAGACTGCAGCCAGCACTGCATGTTATGTGCTTACTTCTCCAGTATGTTATTTTATATAAGTTAAAGCAGATGCTTTTACTGATCAGTTACAAGCTACTGAAAACCAACATTTGCATTACCAAGTAGGCTGGGCTCTCCAAATGAAAAATTTTACATAAAAATGAACTGGGACAAAAGGAGAAGTGATACAGAGCATAAATTTGACTTTGTGTACCACTTCACAGTCTTAGATGTTCTATTACATTATTTGTCCTTTCTAATTAACATTAAAACCACAGATACAGCTATTGCTCAGCTAGTAGAGCAAGTTGTCCACTAGTAGCAAGGCTGGCGGATCAATTCCCTGCCCCCCCACATGTTAAATTTGATCAGAGTTACTCCCAATGGCAGACACACACCTTGCATGGCAGCTCTGTCACCACTGGTGTGAGAATGGCTGAATGAGAAACACACTGTCAAGTGTTTTCAGTACCACAAAGGTAGAATGGTGCTATATAAGTTCAGAGCATTTACCATTTAATGTAGCATCTGAAATTTCACATCCCAGGTAACTTGCACAGACTCATTATCTGTATAGATTGAAGTAAGTATTTACACTGTTCCTGAAAAGTTTTCACCCCATCTGGAAGTTTTCCTTTTGTATTGATATGTGAACAGCAAAATGTGTATATTTCATTTATACGAATCTGTGCGTTTTTCATCTGTCTGCTACAGTCACAGATTACTGCAAAGCCAAAGTCCAATTATAGTGATTATATTCAACATTTTCAGACTTTTTGTAAACTCAAGCACTTTCTTGAAATGTGGTCTATTGTGGGCTGGCTACACCATTGGCTGTTACCAGGACTGTCGTAGCTAACGTATATGCGTCGCCCCGGAGCTCATTTTGCATAAAGTACTTTCATTTATGCAACTGTGTCATCATGGGGAGTGTGGGTCCAATGTATCACAAAACTTTTGTCAAACGTCTAAAACAGCCATCATTGAACTAAAATAAGAAGCGATTCTGCAGATTATTTATATCCTCAAATGCTTTCAGAAATAGTTTTGGCTGAACAGTTTTCATACTGTGCATATATATATGTACATATATATATATTTATATATATATATATATATATATATATATATATATATATATATCTCAAGCGAATAGTAAAATCTGCAAAGCCACTTAAGTGACCCTGTCCGGTGTTAGTGTTTTTTTTCCATTGTAGGCTCATTGTAAGGTACCAAAAACACATTGATTCTTATTTTCAGCTGATTTAAAAACAAACAAATTAAAAAAAAATTATATATGTTCTGACAACAGACCCGCCGTAATCCTACACATTGAACATTTAAAGGTCAAAAGTAACACCACAGTGTGCAGATTCAGGTACCATCAAGGCAATGTGCACACAGACAAGTTTACTATATTAAAAATACTCTTTTTTTTTTTTAATCATAAAAAATACTATTTGATAAAAAGTTGGGAGGGAAGGAAGCAGTCATTTACACTCACATTTAAAATCAGTTTATGCTGCAACAGATCAACCAATCAGCATGCATCTACTCAGTAGGCAGGGTTCACAGTCTCATCCTGTGCTTCTCCAGGTGCACACAACCTTTAACCAAAGGTTGGCCAACAGTCCACAACGGGTAGCACCTCTGTCATGCTTTGTTGCACCAACAGGGAAAAATGGCTCTCAACTCCTGAGTTGCAGTTAGTCTTTGCATTGCTTTTAAGATTTTTAAAACCTCTCTAAGACTATTTTGGACCTACTTGCCATATTATGACTCTGAACGCAGCATTGCTAAAGCTCTTCAATGACAACCAAACCTGAAAAATGTGCAGTTGCTTAATGATGTTACTCCCTGTTTAATATTTGATATCATAATGAATAATGTGTTTATATTTTCCAGGTGTTCCATCCATGGAAAGGACTGGAATATATGGCTCATCCATTGTTTTGGACAGAAAACATAATGCTGTAAGTATGTAGTGTAAAGTCTGCTGTCCAACCAACAGCACATAGTTCAGTTGTGGCTGAAATCATTAATATTTGAGGAAAAACTGGCTTGACAGGGAATATTTCTCTTTTATTGTTAATTAATAAATAATTTAGGTTTGATTGTCATGTGAACTAAGTTTCACTTAGGTTGAAAAAATGTCATGTTTTGTTTTTACCCCCAAATGTTTCACGTCACTTTTCACTTTCAGGTGAGAAATACTGCAGACAAGATTGTTTTCATCTGAAAAAATAAATAAATAAAAGCGCAGACTTGCTCTGAAACACAGTCCCATAAAAGAGAAGCATCCATTTGGTGTGTGTTCAAAATCACTGTCAGACGGCTGTGACCAGATGGCAAAGATGCTACTTTGGACAAACTCCAGAGCCACTTCTTTTCTCTGAGGATATTTGTCTGTGAAAACTAACCTTGGATCTGCCAAAGAATTTTCCCAATATCTGCATGTGCCCACAAAAATATGCTGCTCTTTTTGTTGTTTTGCTTTCAGGATGAGACTCTTAAGTGAAAGTCATTTACCTTCAGTAATTAGCTTGAATATGTGCCATCGACCCACCCCAGGGCTTCTGCAGACCTGCAGAGGAGTCAAAAAGGATATGCTTTACACATTATATGAAGCAAAAATATTTCATGAAGAAAAAGGAGAAATACATTCAGCCTGAGATTGCTGACAGAAAGTTTTTTTTTCAACAGTCCTCCCAGAGTTCTTCCATTTGTCATCAAGTGATATATCCTAAAAATGCTTCAATTTCCCAGCTAGTTATACCATCCAAAAGACTTTTATCTACTCTGAATGAGGTTTAAAAAAATTCAAATCACAAGGCTTTTATCAGCGATGAGTAAAGTCAAGGTTGTTTTCTTTGACTTATTATTTTGATGATGCTGAGCACTCTAAGTGACATGGTGGCAGGGTTTCATGCCTGTCCTACAGAGTCCTTGATTAAAGGTGCAAGGAAAAAGCAATAGCAGCAAAGCTGTGCTCTGAATTAGAGAGGAGACAGAGGAGACAGAAGGTCTACTGTCACATGCAGCGATGCTTTGCTTTACAAACATATAACAATGAAAAAAATGTGACATACAGTGTTTTAAAAAGGTTTTTATTTCCTTATTTATCCATTTTTACAACACAGTCTCTTTAAAACATGCACTTTCACATCTGTTTTATCACACAGAACATTTCTCTACTATTAAATGGTTTTGTCATTTTGCAGGAAGCAAAATTCCTGCATGATTATATTCACTGACAACTTTCATTCTATTTCAAGAAGTGTTACATTCTTGTAAGACAAATAAACCACACCAGTACCAACAATAGTGGTCTGAATGCCACCGTCTCTCTGAGTATTAATTGCTGAGCTGGCACATCCCTTTGTGGACACAGTTCACTAACTTCTTAACCTTCAAGCTGGTTTCCAGAACATGATAAGTTCAGTGACCTTTTAATCTTATTAATCTTGATCTTATTCCAGCAGGACGTCTATGGAGTGCAATAGAACAGGAAGCACCAAACCTGCAGAAAGAATGTGATCAAATCACGATGGAGCAGAATATCATCAAAATTCCATGACACCAAGAACTGAGGCTACTTGAAAACATAGGAAGGACCAACCCAGGGTTGTCATGGGGTTCTTGTTAGGGGTTTGGAGAGTGCATGGTTCTGCATCAAGGGTATACTCTATACACAAAGATAGTGCAGAGGCAGAGGCAGTGCTTAAAGGCAGCAAACACCAATCATCAGTTTGGAATGCTAGTGTTATCGGCTATTATTTGTAATACTGGTAGTGATTGTTGAAAGTAAAGACAACATGATGGAAAAACAAAGATCTTCTCCCATTATTGACACATGCTACATCTTCAGCTTTGGCAGCGGTCAGGTTCGGTCACAGTGTAGAAAACATAAAACACACATCAGAAATTCTTTCTTTCTTGCATTATTTCTTTATTGAAGCAATGTGATATGGAGTCTGAGTTTATTAGACTTAGAAGAAGTGTCTTTTAATAAATTACAGAGATGAATAGTGCAGCTGTGGGTTTAGAATTTATCATCCTCCAAGCATTGGGTTTGACATACACAAATTGCAAAGCAATAAAAATACTTAAAAATGTATATTTTTAGAAACTTGTAATGATTCATCATTTGACGCTGTTCTTCCTTTTTAACATTTTGTCCAGGTCAGAACTCCAGTAGTGATGATGCTCTGAAGCACCACATTACAGAACATGTAACAGAGAGCTGTAGTCCAAAACCCAAAAGCCATTACTTAAATTAGTAAAGTCACTGATGGTACAGGTTCCACGTTTATAAATCGACTAAGGACACAAAGCCCAGATTGATATGCAAGCATTTTTCCAAAGCAACAATGAACACTTAGCCCATCAAATAGCTAGCTGAGTTGTCTCTGCTCATGGTGTGATGTGGAATGTAAGATGGAAGCTGAAACAGCTCTTTTCTATTGTCTTTGCAATGATCAAACACCCATCCGAGCAAGAAGCAGCTAATGATTAGCATAATCACTCAGTCCCCAGGGTCCTCAATCACCTCTAGTGGCAGTTTATGATGCAGAAGGGCAGACATGATAGAGGAGCTTTCCTAACCCATTAGTCGTAAATATTGTGTTTATATTTTTGTGTGTCTATACAGCTGCATGTATGCGGCCTGTTAGGTGTAAAAATGTGTAAGGAGATGGACTGAGGAGGGCGCTGTCCTGTTGTTTCCATGAAATGTACGTCTTCACTAAACAGGTGTTAGATAGATAGCTCATCCCACAGGTTTTAATAGGATTTAATAGCAATCAGATACCAAGAACCAGAGCTCAGAGCTCTCTCTCTCTGTCTCTCTCTCTCTCTCTCTCTCTCTCTCTCTCTCTCTGTCTCTCTGTCTCTCTGTCTCTCCTCTCTCTCTCTCTCTCTCTCTCTCTCTCTCTCTCTCTCTGTCTCTCTCCTCTCTCTCTCTCTCTCTCTCTCTCTCTCTCTCTCTCTCTCTGTCTCTCTGTCTCTCTCTCTCTCTCTCTCTGTCTCTCTCTCTCTCTCTCTCTCTGTCTCTCTCTGTCTCTCTCTCTCTCTGTCTCTCTCTCTCTGTCTCTCTCTCTCTCTGTCTCTCTCTCTCTCTCTCTGTGTGTGTGTGTGTGTGTGTGTGTGTGTGTGTGTGTTTAAGAGCATAAATGAAGTAAATGTGACATCTTTTTTTTTTTTTTTTACAAAGGGCTGAAGGTATGGAAAATCCATCTGCCTTCACAGTTTGTTATACAGTTAAATGATTTAAACAGAAAACAAGCTATTACAATGTACTTCAACTAATGACAAAAACACAACTGAAACAAAATAAATGCAAATTTAACAACCATCAGCAACAATCCCATGTAGAATGAGTATTTTTATGTATACTTACATTCCTAAAAATGCAATGTATTTCATTATGCCTGGTCAATGGCTTATTTATACAGACATACTTTTACAAGATTTGTTGTACTATGGTACTATTTGTTGTAATTGACAGGAGAATCCACAATTCAGATTTCCACAATGGTCAGAAAGATCAGGATGCACTTAGCGGTACTACAGTAATCTTACTCAATGACATCGTATTTTGACCAAATGAAATAGCAAGTAAAACCCTGACAGATATTTTAAAATCCACTTTACTTTTTACTTTGAGAACAGAACAATGCTTAACGCAAAGTAAAATGATAAACAATATGGACTGGCATATAAAAAACACTGGGTGGTATTCTAAAGCTACCACCTGGCTACACAAATAACAAAATGTTTGGACCATTTCAGCTCTAGTAAACAACAACTAACAATGAGTCTTTTGGGGAGCGTGCTAGATGTCACCTTGTATCCACATTCAAATACCATTAGTATAAATGTCCCTGAAATATGCTGTTTTGCCTTATTTGACATTTTCAGAGCTACATTTGATACTAGACAATACGCACCCAAGGACGCATCAGAGAACAATTCCTCACAGAAATGAGCAAAGTAAGTGTTTTTTTTTCCTGTCCCTGCGGAGAGATTTATTTATACAACTGTCATTTAACACTGTTGCAAATACATATGCACACACACACACACACACACACACACACACACACACACACACACACACACAAACATAGAGTGGTCTGTGTGTGTGTGTGTGTGTGTGTGTGTGTGTGTGTGTGTGTGTGTGTGTGTGTGTGTGTGTGTGTGTGTGTGTGTGTGTGTGTGAGACTGACAGTGTGTGTGTAAAACTGTTGTTTTACACACACACTGTTCAGGATGGCCTTGAAGCTGTCATGACTGATGACATCACATAGACATATTGTGATGTCATCTGTGATGACATCACAATGTCCAGAAAACCTAGAAATAGGCTGGTACAAGCTAGATTCAACCTGTGATTTATAATCAGTCAGAGTTAACCATGCGCCCCACTGGCTCTCTCAACCCACCAGAAGCTCAGATGAACAACACTGTGGAATCAGAACAAGAGCTAGACAACATGTCTTGGGACAACCCCTCAGAAGCTCAAGTGGACAAGTTGGAGGTACTGATGGACATTGTTAAATCTGTGGAATCGACCGACGACGAAATGGAAGCACTGATGGACAGCATTGTTGCAGCTGAAGCAGACGAGGAGACGTCTGGTCTTCAACCGTCTGTGACAGATGCAGTCGACCAGTCAGAACCAGCCCTGACTGCAGAACAGCCGATGGACAGAACCAGCTGTGGAGAACCGACCACAGCGGATCCAACTGAGCAGCAGACAGGAAACATTTTCTCTGTGGGCAAAGAGAACATTCTACCCGTCATCAGTCAATCTCTGTCCAGATTCTCGGGGCTGCAGTGGAGTCTGTTGGCTGCTGGGACCCTGGACTGTGCAACTCTGGAAGCTCTGGTTGATGTTGTAGCCGACATCGTTCAGACTCTTTGTGCAGAGACCTTCAGAGCTTTGGTCGTCATTCTTCCTCAGCTCAGAGATGCATCACCAGCTGACAGGAACATTCGTGTTTCTCTGGGAAGCTCCATCTCTGCCAGCGTAGCAGAGGCTCTCGGACTCCCAGAGTGTAAATCCAAGGGCGCCCAACGGCTGACGGAGCTCGTTGAGATGGAGGTTTCACAGCGGATGAACTCTGTTGTGTCTCTGGCCATCGACAGTCCTGTTCTGCCGTCAGAACCAGCGACTTATCTCGCCGACTCCACGTCCAAGATTAGAAACCTCCGTCGGCTGGTGCTTCTAATGGCTGCAGATCTGCAAAGATATGCAGTGAAGCTGCTGAGGAAGTCCTGCTGCGGAAGGCGGGATGAGTCCAGCGAGTCTGATGAAAATATTGAGAGTCTGGACGCTCAAACTGAGGAGGTTTCTGGGGCTCTGACAGACATCAAAGACCTCATCACAAAGACGGTGACCTCGTCTGCACAAGAGAACCTCATCATGGAGCCAGACGTCCCTGCAGCCAGAGACAAACGTTCTCCAGCGCAGAGACCTCCTCCAGCTGCCATTGATGTTGGTGCAGTTTCCAAACCTACCAGCAGGGACGATGAGGGTTATGATGAGGGTGCAACTGATAAATTCTCTACACCAGTTGCAGCCCTCAGATACTCAAAGTCTCTGGACAGTTTGGTGTTGGTCCATGAAGAGTCAGAGCCCAATGAGGGATCCTGTTATCAGGAACCAACAACTGAACTGGTCGTTGCTCCAGAAGTTGTTGATGCTCCTGAAATAGTTGCTTCTGCTGAACCTCAGGTCAGAAGATTACATTTTCCCGTCAAGAGGTCCCAGGAAGACATGGATGCCGTCAGCACTCTGCTGCTGAAGGTGATGTCAACATTCTTCCATAAATCCAGGGAGAATGTCACCATAAACAACTTCAAGGCCATCCTGAACCGAGTGTTGGTCCTGCGGAACGAAATATTCATGACACCTGACCTCATCATAAAAATAAACCAGAAAAAGGAAAAAATATCTAAAGCCATGGCGAAGGACCTTCTCAGGATATATGGCTCTGCAGAAAAGCTGCTGGAGGAAGCACTGACTACACAAGATCCATCTTTTGAGGAAGCTATGGTGATCGTTTTGCAGATTAATTTAAAAACCATCCCTCGACCAGACAATTTGAAGTCTGGATTCACCAGGTTCTTCTTAGCGGTGAGAAGAGCCTTCACCAAACCTTTCAAGCTATGCATCTAGATCAGCATCTTCACCTTTTTAAAAATATTTTTTATACTTTTAGCATTAGTTGAACTTGGAGGAAATGTAGAAAACATCCTCCTTCCAGAACGTTTTTTAATGAAAATAACAAAATTTTAAAAATTTAAATCAACTAAACCAAAATTTCATAATAAAATTATAAGAAAAATATTAATAACCAAATACCCCTCCCTGGGCTGCGACCTTATCGTGGTGGAGGGGTTTGCGTGCCCCAATGATCCCAGGAGCTATGTTGTCCGGGGCTTTATGCCCCTGGTTGGGTCTCCCAAGACAAACAGGTCCTGGGTGAGGGACCAGACAAACAGCAGCCCAGAAGACCCCAATGATGAGCGACAACTTTGGAACCACGAGTCCCTTGCCCGGACGCGGGTCACCGGGGTCCCCCCCTGGAGCCAGGCCCGGGGGTGGGGCTCGGTGGCGAGCGTCTGGTGGCCGGGCTTTTTCCCACGGGGCCCGGCCGGGCACAGCCCGAAAAAGAGACATGGGACCCCCCTCCAGCAGGCTCATCACCCGCAGGAGGGGCCATAGGGGTCCGGTGCTATGTGTGTTGGGCGGCGGCCAGGGGCGGGGAGCCTGGCGTACCGACCCCCGGCTACACAAGCTGGCTCTAAGGAGCTAGATGATGTGGCCGGGGAGAGGGAGGCCTGGGCTTCCCTCCTAAAGCTGCTGCCCCCGCGACCCGACTCGGACCAGCGGTAGAAGATGGATGGATGGATGGATGGATAACCAAATATATTTTCAAATTGTTGCATTTCCTTCTGCTGTCAGATTTCACTAAACTCGCATGAATTCACTTTTCATTTCAATCCAACATGAATTTCACAACAGAATTTTCTCATTGTTCATCAAACGGACATTTTCTGTGTGAAGTTTAATCAGTGAGGTGTTTCTTTGGCAAAGAACCCTGTTGGCTGTTTCTATACTTCAGTTAAAAGAAGAGCACTAGTTTTCTCAAGTGTATGAAGTACAAATTTCATCCATTTTGTCAGCACAGTTTGATACTCATATACAGTTATGTGAGGGATGTTCCATCACAGTAAATATCTAGTATGCCTTTTAATGTTAAATCATCATCCTGTCCTGCTGCTTGCAGTTTTGACCAAAGAAATTAAACGCTAGCAGCCAACTGTCAGGTGGTGGTAATCAGATTTTACAGTCAGCACCTGATTACACATGGACCCTGAATATCCACCACACCTGAGACTTCTCTAACAGGTGCTAATGTCTGTCACCTGTTGTAGATCAGAGTCCAGGAACACATCTGGTTAACAGAACCTCACAAAAGAAGAAGAGGAAGGAAAAGAGAGGAAAACAGACCAAGACTGTGGAAGCTACAGGTAAGTTCTTTAAACCTTCAAAGCTGTCTTAAGAGCTTTCTGTGACTATATGTGCAAAAGGCTTGCAACAGAAATTGCATTCATGTCCCTTAGAATTTTAATATGAGGAATTCTGGAGTTTGCCCTTCAGTCAGATTGTGTATGTACACAGACATGAATGTGTGTGTGTGTGTGTGTGTGTGTGATGCCTCATCCCTACCCACGAGGAGAGATAACAGAAAGAGGTCACAGTCCAGCCCATTCCTCCAGGGAAGACGCTACGTGTCTCACTTCTCCAGGTTTATACCCTCTGAAGTTCCAAAGTAAAATTACCAGAGGAGAAAAAAGGGAGGAAGAATAGCTCATTTCACCCTAAAAGCACGTAAGACATCACAGAAGGGCGTTGGTCACCTGCCACTCCCTTGTCAACACTGACTCAAAGACTTTCACACCTCCTGTGGGCTGCTCTGTCCTGCTGATAACAGCTCATCTTCACTTCAGACATAAAAACTTGTGACGGTTGCATGGAGTAAAACAGTCATCCTGTGCATAAATCCATCACAATTCCAATGCAAGAATACATTCCAAATAAGTGGGGACTGCAGTCTGTAGTCGAGGAGATTAAGGAGAGAGTCTGTCAAGCACAACTTTCTCATCTGTTCACCACCCACTCAAAAGAAGATGGGTGTGAATTTGATCTTATTCGTAAGAACTGTGCTGTCATGAGCAGAACTGTCATTGGTATTCCTTTGTTAAGAACAACGCTATGCCAGCATCTTCACATGAAGCCAGTGCACTGTAAAATCCTAGAGCAAGTCCAATCAAATATATAAGAAGAACCTGCTGTGAGCTTCAGGTCAGCACAAGCACAGTGTATATTTTGAAGTTTGGGTCTGTTTTTGTGTTCTGTAATTTTGCTAGTTACCACTAAAGCATACATTTTATTGAGAAGTTGTTTAGTGCTGTGCAAGGCCACTTGATTCTTACTTTCCATCTCCTTTTTTGACCAGTTTCTTACCAGACTCTTTGCCTTTCTCTGAGTCAATTAAAAACATTGCTACCCTATACACACTGATCAATGCTATCTGCTGGCTGATGAAACAGGAGTGTGCTTGTACATGGAAACACACTGTTAAGATTCTTATTGGCATGTGAGTAGCACTCCCAATGGGGGGCCAACTTCCTCAGCTCTGACTCAGATTCTCAGCAGTAACCATGTGGTGGTAGAGCCTATCAATAGGCTTTTCTTACCTATGCACTCAGCTTTAGAAGCTCTACATAATGAAACATCCTTGTTTTTTTGTTTTTTTTTTATAATAACAGCAGAAGGACATACACTGTCAATCAATCAATCAAACTTTATATATATAGCACTTTACATACAGGTAAAATGCAAAACAAAGTGCTTTACAACATTTAAAAACATTAAAAACAAGAAAACCCATCCCTTGAATGAAGACTGGCGTCTCATCTTATAGGGAGCCTGAAGCAGATGATTGTATGACTTCCACCTGCACTTGATCTCACTGATTATAACTCGTCACACCTGCCGCCACTCAGCTCCACCACTGAACACCTGGGAGAGAGAGAGAGAGACCAGGCCAAGGGAGGGAGGAGTACTGCCACTGGTGGCAGTACCTTTGACTCCGAGCGCTAAGGAGATAACTGCGTTTGTCACTCCAGACGCCTTTTTGCAGTATACGGTTATGCCGTTCGGCGTAAGAAATGCCCCGGCGACTTTTCAGCGTGTGGTCAACACTGTTTTGCATGGTTTACCTGGTTGTGAGGCTTATCTCGATGATATAGTGGTGTGTTCGGGTTCGTGGGAGGACCATGTTCAGCAGCTAGGGGCAGTGTTTGCGCGGCTACGTGATGCCAATCTGACCCTCAACTTAGCAAAATGTGAATTTGGTCAGGCCACTGTCACATACCTAGGAAAGGTTGTGGGTCGTGGGCAAGTAGAGGCAAAGGTGGAGGCGATCCTGTCGTTCCCTGCTCCTGCGTCTCGGCGTCAGCTACGTCGCTTTCTGGGAATGGCGGGGTATTATCGTAGTTTTTGTAAGAACTTCTCAGCTGTCGCCGCCCCACTCACAGACCTCCTTAGCCCCAAAAGGCGTTTCTATTGGTCAGATGACTGTCAGCGTGCTTTTTATTGTGTTAAGGCATTGTTATGAAACGCCCCTGTTTTGGCTGCGCAGTGTTTGATCGTCCGTTCAAACTAGCAGTAGACGCAAGTGACGTAGGAGCCGGTGCTGCCTCCTCCAGGATGATGAGAATGGTGTCGAGCATCCGATCTCCTACTTCTCAAATAAAATTTAACAGCTACCAGCGTGCATACTGCACCATTGAGAAGGAGGCACTTGCCCTAGTTTTGGCCTTATTCCATTTTGAGGTGTATGTCGGCTCCACCTCATGTCCAGTTATTGTGTATACGGACCACAATCCCTTGGTTTTCATTCAACAAATGCGGAATAAAAACCAGAGAATCATGCGCTGGTCGCTCTCACTGCAATCGTTTAATCTAGAGGTTAAACATATTAGGGGTCAGAGAAATGTAGTGGCGGATGCGTTGTCATGTGTATGTTGCGTGTAGGTTGGGGTGAACCTCCACGCAACATCTTATGGGGGGGTTGTTACATGTGGCTGGCTGCTGCCTCTCCTTGCTCTCTCTGATCTCCCTCCTCCCTTTACCTGTGCAACTGCAGCACACCTGAGTGCTGTTAGCTCTTAGGGAGGAGGAGGGTATTTAGGGAGGCAGGAGAGAGCAGCAGTCAGAGCAGAGATTAGAGCACCACAAAGCCTCACGTCCTCCTGGACAAACGTGTGAGGGGTTTGGTTTGTGTTGGTAAACTTTGCTTTTGTGATTAACATTGATTTTTTTCTTTTCAGGTGTTTGATTCATCCTTCCCCCATGCATGTTTAGATTGCTGGGTTTTGTTGTTTTAGTTTGGTGGTAGTTGCTGGTCGTCCCATTTTCGCTGTTTTTTTCTTTCGCAGCAGTTATTTGTGGTTATGCAGTTTAGTAGGGGGTGGTGACTGGTCTGAGGGCCCATTGTGTGATTAGCCACGTTCACCACCCCTCTTTTGTTCCTTTTGGCCAGCAGCTACTGCCCTTTTCTTTCACCATTATTTCTACCTTGATTAGTTGAGTTATTCGTAAATAAAGCTGGGTTTTTTTCCCTTCATCAACTTACCTGCCGTGTCTGTGTCCAGTTCATGTTACTGGTCTCTTTGTTTGTTTGAGCCTTAACTCGTTAATTTTAAAGAGGCCGTAACAATACTAGTTCTGTATATTTTGTATTATTTTTATTTTTGTACTGCATTTTAAAAATATTTGCACTGTCTTTTGTTGCTGTAATACTGCAAATTTCCCACTGTGGGATTAATAAAGGCTTATTTTATCTTATCTTACCTTGTACTTGCCCCGAGTTCCTGCAAATAACAACCCAACTCATGTGAATTAAGAATAACATTTTTTTTTCTCTTTTGTTTAGGGTTGCATTCTTGTCAATGCCATGTGTCAAATCATAGTAAAATGAACAATTCTCATTTGGCTGAGGACTGCTTTTGAACTCATTTTGACACTCTAAAATCCACGTCACTCCTACCTATGTACTTTGTATAAGTTTTCATACTGAGAGGTCTTGGTTTTCAGGCCACACACTCACAATCCTCAAACCTTAATAAAGCATCTGCCTCTATAAGTGCAGAACAATCTGCCAGTGTTTCTGAGATAAGGGGGTGGGTGGGTGCATTTTGCTTGTTTCCCCAACCCCCTGGATGCTGTCCCACCACCGATGCTGTATGTGCAGTATTTCATGCGCCATTTGATTAATAGATTAATTCCAAAGTACCACAGTCTTACTCATTGTTTTCTCTGGTGGGACTTGATGGCGGAAGCATTGATTAATAGAACTGAGTGTGAAAATGGTAATCTGCACTTTTGAAATTCATGACCTACTTTGTGTACTTAGAAGAGAAAGCCAGCTCTCCTTCGTGGAGTCTTTCTCTCACCATATCTGTGTTAACAGATTACCATGCATAGAAGTTGCAATATAATTCCCCTGGGGCAATTTGTTTATATCTGCAATAAAGTGCTAGTGTCACATTAAATATGGTAGACTGGAGTCAGGGGGGAATATATTAAGTGTGGTGCCTTCAGTGAGTGTTCCCAGACCCAGCTGCAGTTTCTCTCCATGCATTCTGTACAAAGGAATGGGTCCAATTAGTGGACCAATTAACAACACCAAAAGCTGTGCTGTCAGTTCTCCAGCTTTGTAAGAATTAGGGTTGACCAATTGCCCTGATCGATTATTGTATAAAATATGCAGCATTTTTTCAATTATCAGTGTCATTACTTTTTTGAACTGATTTCAAATCAATCAGAGAAGCTGTGGCTTTTCATTTTGATCATGGCTCTTCTCTGCTCCATTTCTATGATAGGTAGAATATCCTCAATACTGAAAGTCACTGCAGGCTAAAAAATGTGTCATCAACCTTTACTAGTCCCTATGCACAGTATGTGTTGTCTATGAAAAAAGCAAATAAACAAATAAAAGCGATCCACTTTTAGATGATGTCTAACTCTTACTCCTAATTGTTACTGTAAGTTACTTTGGGAAGATAGATTTGCCAAAGGAAATGAATGCAATGTGATGTAATATAACTCGACTCCTGACACATGCATGGTTGAGGTTAGGATGTCATTATTAGCTGTTAGCTATTGACCTATGAACATGGCATCAGTTATTCTAACAATGCTTGTTGTTCTGTCCCTATTAAATAAACGTATAAATAAAATTAGTTAAAAAATGCTATCACTACTGCTGAAGATGAAAAATCTTTGGGTTGACAGAGCAAAAGTGAAGAACATACTGATTTCTCACACCACTGCCCATCACAACTTACCATTGTTGGCTAACTGCAGTACCATGAACAGTGGTAGTCACTGACACTCCACCCTTGGCTGGAGTGTCAGGCTACATCCAGATGAATATGTTTCTTTTTTTTGTAATAGAAACAACTTCTCTTCAGATGAGTGTTTTAGAATTATTTAAGAAATAATATCCCTCCATACTAAATGCCCTGAAAAGGTTTGTAACCTAACCGTTCACATGAATTGAGCATGACAGTGTAAACAGAAAGGAGAGGGTGAGTGTTTTAGTTGTAGAGTCATGTGATAGGGGCTTTCTGAATCAGGGAAGGAACCTTAGTGACCAACTGCGAAGTGAATGTGTGTGTCTGCATCATCATTTTCAAATGTCTTAGATTCTCTCGTTACATATATATACATGTCAACACTGAAAATGTATTTTTAAAGATCTTCATCCATTTTCAGGAAGCTATAACTGTTTGAGTAACAAAAAGTCAAAATACATAGAAAAAGTTATGTTTTAATTAGGGCTCGCCAAGTAAAGGCATTATTACGGTGTTAATGTAGTAATTAATTAACGCCGATAAATATTTTGTCACACATTAAAGCGTTTTTTTTTTTTTTATTATGTAGCAAAAATGTTGCAGAAATTAGCCTGATAGGGCCACACCAAACAATGTAGATGAAAGTGTAGGCTGCAACATACCAAATGGTAGAAACTACACTTTACAGTCCCTCCAGGATTTTGCAGGCGTTTTTTGAGATTGTTGCAGCCTAAAATGCCTGAATTCGCGGCAGCTTTTCTGAAAAATTGCAATGTAAGTTGCGATGTTTTAAGCTTTTTTTGTTGCGATGAAATTGTGGGAGACAGTGACAATTGCTAAAAAGCTGCATTTTTCAACATTGTAATTTACAATATTTATTCCGAAATTAATTCTTTAATGCTCCAACCCATTTACACAAAAGCTGGCATACTGTGGTGGGAAATTAGCAGCAGCCAGATACTGGTTTAGCATGAAGTGGTTGGTAGATTTAAGGCACTAATTAAAAAGTTAATTTCACTTCCTGGCACACATGTATTCACACACAAGCTCACAGTTTGTCATGTTAGTTAACAAGAAAAGCACTCAGAGAGCGCAGTACTCCACCAAGACTGTTCATTACCTGACCTTGCACTGAACACAGGTGTGTGTTATGTAATGTGTACATCCTGAATCACATGATGTAAATATGTAGTGGGCGGTAATTGATGGGACTCAGAAACACCCCCACAATTTAATCAGTTGTTCCTTGTATCATTTCCGATATGTCTACAGCAGTGGATTTGTAGTAGGATCACAATGATGTGATCGTCAGCAAGCTGCTGAGGTAGTGTTCACTTGTTGCCATGGTTACCATGCCGCTATCTCAGTGGGAAATACTTAACAAATCCGTGGATCAAGACTATAAGCTGCATCACTGCCATAATCAAATCACTTGGTCCTTGTGTCATTTCTGAACTTCCCTGAAAATTTCGTCCAAATCCCTTTGTCCATTTGAGTAATGTTGCTAACAAAAGAATGATTCACATATGCTGATAGTCGTGTAACTCCGTCGTGTTCCTTGTTGGAGTAATTTCTCAAACTTACTTTCATTCTTTCAGTGCTCCAACAGATCTGGATGCAACAGTTTCCATCACAGTGAATTGTCTGGTCTGTGGTCCCGTCGTTTCAGCCGTTCTCCTGATATGTTCCGTGGTAGACAAGTGTTTATCAGTCAATTATTATTATTTTTTGTATTCCACCACAATATTGCACATGTGTAAAACAGTTTACTTCTGCTTTGGTGAAGAACATCAGGGAATTAATTGTTTTGCAGTGTTCAGCAGTATTTTTTGTTGGTAAATGAGAGACATTAGAAGGGACATGTCTGCATCTTCAAGCCAAAACCAAGGAAGTGAATTCGGTGACGTACGTGCATTACGTTTGCGCTGGGGACTGCTATGATTGGTGGGAGGCGGGCCAAAATTGTGGAAAACTTGCGGTGATTGGGCAAAATTGTAAGGTGGCGCAAAATTCATGGAGATTGGTTGAATTCACGTGAATTTGTGCGATCGCAACATCGCAAATTCCTGGAGGGACTGACTTTATGATTAAAATTGTACTCTGAGAAAATTATCAATTTAGACTGAGTCTCAGAGACTTTCATGAAATGTCTCATTACATTACATTAAGTCTTAAGTTCATTCAAGATTTCATTGACCTCCACGTCCCAAAACAAAGAAATACACAGTAGAACCGATGATAATTATTTTCAAACATTTATTAATTAAGACTACGAAGAAACAGTAAACAACAATGACATGACAACAACAGACAGTGAATAAATGCAGATAAACTAATGAACTGTGATCATCACTGGAAGCAGTTGGTGGAAAGGTGATAATAATAATAATAATAATAATAATAATAATAATAATAATAATCATAATCATAATCATAATCATAATCATAAATGTTATTTATAAAGCGCTTTACAAGTAACTCAAAGACGCTGTACATAGAATACAATGATGAATTTCGAATTACTTTGGAAGTGGAAAACTTCTTCAAAAATGGCCGCATCGTGAGTGAGAGCGTTTGAATCTTGAGTCTGCAAGCTGCTCTAATAGTAGCAAACTTAATCCTGACTGGCCCTCCTTGCCTATTCACGCTGAGCCACAAAGCAGTAACCTTTCTGGTGAACATTTTTTTTTTTGTTTAACTAAGCTAGTATGGCTGGAACTGAAGGAGACATGACCCTACAATCGGTGTTGAACGCTATTCAGCAGGTGAAAACCGACATGCTGTCTCATCTTGATGTTAAGATTGATCCAATTCAGTCCTCTCTGACTGCAATTCAGATATCATTGTCTACCCTGTCTGATCGAGTTGAACTACTGGAACAACGAGTCTCGACCAATGAAGACAACGTATCGAATATTATGTCCCGCATGAAACAGCTTGAGTCAGACAACACCAACCTGAAAGCAAAAGTTGAGGATCTGGAAAACCGCAGCCGTCGCAATAACCTTCGTTTCGTCGGAATACCTGAGTTCACGGAATCCACTGACATGGTCGGCTTCATGACCCAGCTGATTTACAAAGTTCTGGGGCAGGAGAATTTTCCATCACCGCTGAAGATTGAGAGGACGCACCGTACTCCCACCACTCTCCCGAAGCGTCTGGATCCTGGCGGTAAGCCGAGGAGTATCCTGATTAAACTTCTTGATTTCCAGGACAAGAAGACCATTCTTCGTATCGCCAGGGAGAAAGGTCAGCTTATATTCCACGGTTCGGCTATCTCAATCTACCCTGATTTCAGTGCTGAGGTGATGAACAAGCGGCGTCTCTTTGACCCGGTAAAACGCAACCTCCGTGGTCGGATGAAATACTTTATGAAATTTCCTGCCACACTGTGCGTTATTGTGGATGGCAAGTTACAACAATTCACCTGTCACAAACGTGCAGAGGCGATTTTCATGTCGGAACCCAACTCACCAGCTGGTATGTCACACTAGTTTTCCATGCTGTCTTTGTTTACTTCCTGGCTGGGGACTGACGTCATTGATGTTTGGACGTGGTTTGTTCCACCGCCTCATGTGACCTGGGTTGTTTGTGTTCTTGGCTGTTGTCATTAATGCTACACACTGTATGCTCAACTGATTGCAGACTGGAGATGCAAATAGAACCTGGTTTTCTTCTCCTTTTCTTCTTCTTTTGGTGCTTTTCAGTTTTTTTTTTTGGCTGCTCACTCATGGGAATGTCTGGGTATTTGAGCCTGGACATGATGGGCCTCTTGGGGGGAGTGCTTGCTTGTTGTTGTGTGTTCTGTGTGTGTTTTGATAACTCTTGCTTGCTTTTTGAATCAAACTTACCATTCAGTCCTGTATTTACTTTAATGTTATGTACTCAATTCACTAACTATCTCCCCTATGAACGAGGGTAAAGGATTAAAAATTATTCACCTTAATATCAGGAGTCTGGTGTCAAAAATTGACCTGCTTCGTGTATGGGTTGAAATGCATAAGCCTCACATTATCACACTTTCTGAAACCTGGTTAGGTAATCACATCTCAAATCATGAAATAGCTCTGTCAAATTACAATCTATACAGATCTGACAGAGTTTCCAGGGGTGGTGGTGTTGCCATTTTTGTTTCAACGGATCTCACATCTGAACATCTTTATCCCACTGTAGAGGCTGATCTTTTTGAATGCATTTTTGTTAAAGTTACACTTCATGAAAATAAGCGGCTGATTATTGGAAGTATATATAGGCCACCCTCATCCCCTGTTGATTCCATTAACAATATAATCTCCACTATAAATTCTATTTCTCAGAAAAATGAATTAATTATTTTGGGTGACTTCAATAAGAACTGGCTTGACAAATCATGCACCAAAGAAAAGAAATTATTAAGTGATTTAAATCTTACTCAGCTAATTAGTGAGCCTACTCGCATTACACCTCATTCTCAATCTCTTCTTGACTGGATACTGGTTTCACATCCCAGCAGATTCACTAAATATGGTGTTATGTCTGACTGTCTCAGTGACCATTCTATTGTTTATTGTGTTTGGAAAATTATTCTTCCCAAACTGCCACCTAAATTGATTACTATTAGACAGTATAAAAAACTTAATCCTGATTTATTTATAAATGATTTAATTGCCATTAATTGGGACAGGTTTCAATTAATACCATATGTTCAAGATGCGTGGGATTTTTTCCTGTCTGAATTTATGAAGGTAGTAGACAAACATGCACCTTGGAAAACTATTAAGGTTAAGGGTCGACATCTCCCATGGATTAGCTCTGAACTCATTTCCCTTTTTAGGGAAAGGGATAAAGCCTGGGCGATATATCGACGGACGCGAGATGCTGCTGACTGGGAAACATATAGGAAGTTGAGAAACTTAAGTAAAACCAAAACCTCCAATGCTAAAGCCAATTACTTTAAAGAAAGTCTGACTAGTGATTTTAAAAATCCTAAAGAATTTTGGAAGAAAATAAAAACAATTACTAACATTTCAGAAAAACATTCTTTGACTCAAATAAAGGTTGATGGCAATATTTTGCAAGATCCTTTATCTATTTCCCAGGTCTTTATTAATCATTTCTCTTCTGTCTGTTCTTTGCTTCAATCTGACCATCAGTCAACCACTTTTATTCCTGTTAATACCCCGCCTTGTGCTAGCTCCTTCTCTTTTCGAAAAATATTACCAACGGAGGTGAGAAAAGTCGTTTGTGAATCCAAAGTGGGTTGTGGTCCTGGACTTGATGGGGTTGAAACTCGATTTCTCAAACTCGCTGCCGATATTATCATTTATCCACTGGCCAACTTGTTCAACCTGTCTCTCGCCACCAGTGAATTTCCACTTATTTGGAAATACGCTAAAATCATCCCAGTTTTTAAAAGTGGTGATCATCTGAACTGCAACAACTATAGGCCTATTTCGATGCTATGCTCGGTAGCCAAAATATTTGAGAAAATAATTTTTAATCAACTTTCTTCCTATCTTTGTAGTAACAGCATTCTTACACCCCTTCAATCTGGTTTCAGACCTAACCATTCTACAGCCACAGCTCTACTTAAATTCACAAATGATGTACTCTCTGCAGCGGATAGAGGGGAGCTTACTGGTGCCATTTTTGTTGATCTTACCAAGGCTTTTGATATTGTTGATCGTTATCTACTTTTGGATAAACTCTCTGCTATCGGACTTTCGAGAAATGTATTGCTTTGGTTTAACTCATACTTACATAATAGAAAACAATGTGTTACAGTGAATGGGAAAAACTCTGATCTGTTGATCCAGCAAAGTGGAGTGCCTCAAGGCTCAACTCTTGGACCCCTGCTTTTCACCATTTACATTAATAGTCTGCCCTTAATTTTTAAGAATTGTCATGTTCATTTATATGCTGATGATACAGTTATCTATATTTCAAAACCAAATCTATTACAAATTCAAACCTCACTGCAGTCGGATTTCAGTCTTCTGCAAGAGTGGTTACTTCATAACAAGTTACTTCTGAACAAGACCAAATCCTACACTATGATATTTGGCACTCAACATAAGCTAAAATCCACATTCAGTCCCTTAACTATTTCATGTACTGATGGGACACATCTGCAAACAGTTGACAGTTTTAAATACTTAGGCGTATGGCTTGATTCTGCTCTTTCATTCAGATCTCACATTGATTATGTATTAAACAAAGTTAACTTTGGTCTGAGTACCCTCTATCGCTCTCGTCACTGTTTCACGTTCAATATAAGGAAGAAACTTGCTATGCAACTTCTATTTCCTCTGCTCGACTACTGTGATGTTGTCTATCTAATTGCTTCCAAATCTGACTTATCTCTGTTAAATATTGCTTTCAATAGAAACCGGAGACCCGAGGGAGGACATCAACAGCTGATGGTCCGGTGAAGACGTTTTGCAGTGGTAGTCGTTTGTGCACGGTGTATTTTTGCAAGATGACTGATGAAATGAAGTGAGCATCCTGTGTGTGTGTCTGACTCTAACACACACCTGTCATCAGTTCTAGCTGCTAGTTAACCACACAGCTGCTGAGAGGATAAAGTCTGCCATGCAGGCTTCTTTTTGTTGAATTGTGATTTTCTCAACCTCTCATTTAAAGATATCAGTGCTTGTTTATAACATTTGTATATATAGACAAATTAAATATAATATGCATAAATATAAAATATAGAACGTTTTTACCTTTGCTGTCTTGCACAAACTGGATAGTGAAACTGAATAAAAGCACAAATACATTTAAATACATGATTTTTGTATCATTTAGTTTTTTGTTTTTTTTTTACTTTATTATTAGCACTACAAATAATAAAGGGCAGATTATGAATCAGCGTCATGGAGCATATCCGTGGCTATACAGTATATGTCTTGAAAAGGTATGAAATTTAAAAACACTGGTAGTCACACCAGGATTTGAACCATGGACTTTCCAATCAGCAGTCCACAGACTTAACCATTGCGCCACTGTTCCTATGTTATGTGCTCAATGAACATGGGTTGCTACAATTCAGCCAGTTATATTGTAAGGTGTGTTTCTGTATGGTGTTTCAAATTCATGTTCCATATGCCCCCTTTTAACTTTGAGCACCTGCCCATCCAAAGGTCTCTGCACTGCCCTGTTAGAGAGATCAGAAGGTCAGAATGCCAATCCTGCAAAGGTGTGGTTTTCCTCACAGCTGACACTTTTTGACCCTGATCAGATCCTGATGGAGGTAGGAGACATCCTGTTGTCTCCAAGAGAGCAGTTAGTGGAACTTTATTAGTAAACATCTGATCAGCAGATGTTCCATGTGTTGCTCTGGAATGGTCTGCTCCTTAGTACGCAACAATTATTATCCTGAAAGTCTGTTGCTCACTGGCTCTGAATACACAGACAGACTAATCACGGGTCACAGGAGGGCTGGATGTTGATCAGTACTGAGTGTTACAACTGAGGTCGTATGTTTTTTTTTTTCTGTGCTGTATGTGTCCCTTTGGTTTATCATTCAACTATGTAAATAGGGCTGCTCTGCACCACCGACTGGATTGGACAGCAGAAGGATGGGTCGGCGTCGGTTGCTTAGGTCTACCAAGAAGCGGAAGATATAAAGTGGAAAGATGATGTCACTTCCAGGGGTTAGAGAGAGAGGACCAGATGGGCGGGCCATCCTTCGCAGCGTCCCAACTGGCACCCAGCAGCACGAGTTCATTCGTTCATTCATTCTTTGATTGTGTAGTAAAAGCAGAGGTGGGTAGTAACGAGTTACATTTGCTCCGTTACATTTACTTGAGTAACTTTTTGAAAAAAAATGCACTTCTGAGAGTAGTTTCACTCTGCCATACTTTTTACTTTTACTTGAGTAGATCTGTGAAGAAGAAACGCTACTCCTACTCCGTTCCACTGGGCTACGCTCGACTCGTTACTTTTTTATTTACCACATTAGATATGCTTTATTTTGCCGGAGAGATGCCCCCAGTGAATCTACAACATGACTGTGTTTCACCAATCAGACGACGCAACAATAATCACGTGACTATGTTTCACCAGACATCGCCTTGCGGTCACATGACCACATACGAACTGTGGTGGCATAGCAGCACAAACTCTACACACGTAGCAGAGAGGGAATGAAAAAAACGGGGGTATTTTCCAGAAATTTGATCTTGCTTCGGAGTCCGATAGCATTGGCATAGCATTAGCATGTCACAGTCCCAGCCTGGCCCCCAGTCTGCCTTCTCCTCTCTCTCTCCCTCTTTTCTCCTCCTCATCTCTCTCCCTCTCTTTTCCTCCTCTCCGTCTTTTCTACCTGCCTGTCTTCTCCTCGGCCTCGTTACCTCCCCACTCTGCGCTACGCATCTGGTCGATTCCAGCACGGTGGATACAGCTGTGCAGGAAGCACAGCTGCTCCAGATCAATCAGCCATCAGCTCCATTTAAAGACCAGCTCATCCCTCCAATCTCTGCCGGGTCATAGTCAAAGCTTCGACGACACAGTCAGTGGTGGTTCTTGCAGCATTCTGTTGCTGGTGCCTTTAGGCTCATAATAATTCTGTATTTCTCTGCCTGCAGTTCCCGCTGGTCCGTCCACTCTCTACATGGGTCAGTCTGCTGAGCCGCCGCTACTGGTTCCTCGGATCGCTGAGTGTGGTACTCGCTGTGATTCCCAGTCCCATCTGTTCCGCTCTGGTGAACCGCTCACACACACCGCTTTTTGGATACTCTACGCACCTCTGAGTAAAAGTCAAGTTCGGCAGTAGTGATAGTGTTAATTTCTTTGGGAAACGTTGTGGTGTGTGCTGCTTGAGACCCCGGCAGGATGGCACTTCATGTTAGACTCAGTAACCCTGAGACTGGGTGTAACGTGAGGATGGGCGTCATCACGTCTCACCCAAACTAACAGTGGAGGGGAGGCTTAGGTAGCCTGGTTGGATGCAGTATGTGGAAGAAACAGAGATAAACTAAAACAAGACAAGCTAACAAATGCCGCAGCAAAGTAGTTAGCTATAGACTGCATTCTGATCAGTATTGTGGAACGAATGATGGCGTGTATGAGCCTTGACCTGCATCACTTCATTTTTTTTTGTGTGTGTGTGTGTGTGTGTGTGTGTGTGTGTGTGTGTGTGTGTGTGTGTGTGTGTGTGTGTGTGTGTGTGTGTGTGTGTGTGAGACAATATAAACCAGGACTATAGTCCCCAACACAGCAGTCATGGGTTCAAGTCCGTCCCACGGCCATTTGCTCTTATCCCCACATTTCCTGTCACTCTCTACTGTCCATATACTACAGCCTAAGAAGGCCAAAAACAAGAAGCACAAGCATAGACTTCACAGACTAAAAAGGCTTCTACACAGTCAGTCCCAGCTGTGGACTTTATACCTACCTCTAACAGGGACAGTTACTACTGAACATAGACTGTTTCTGCTGCTCCCTGGTAAAAGAAAAATGTTCCTACTGTAAATATTAACTTGCTGTTGCTGGGAAGGTTCTTGTTATGTTAAGATCGTAGGCTCTGGACTCTGAGGATAACTTGTTTTTTTCTATAACAAACCAGAAAAAAACGTTAAGGCCTTTGTGGTGGCAAATGGCTTTGGTTTGATTTGATTACATTAATGTTTAAGTTGAGATTTACAAGAAATATGTTAACTGCTACTGTGTAAAGAGAATACTGCTGTTAAAAAGCACTTTTTTGTTCAAAGTGTTTGCAAACCAAATGTGACTGTATTTTTGTTGATATAGCAGTACTTTAAAAATAAAAGTGTGGAATATACTACTTTTAAATTCATTATTTCATTATATGCACAACAGTGCGATTAATTCAAAATTTTAATCATTGCCCAGCAGTAGTTTTAATATAGGTATGTCATGATAATTAGGTCAGCTGGTTGCACCATAATTGCTTTATCCAAAAGAAAGCTTAGAAATGTTTAACAAGTCATAATTGACTGCAGCTATAAAACAAGCATTTGGAAAAGTGACAAAAAAGAAAAACCTAAAAAATATGCTGCTGTTGGCAGCTATTTTCCACTGCTGGTAAAATGGGCCAAATAAAACATCACCCTTACTGACTACTTATGTCTCACATTAGCAACAAGGGTTCATCTTCAGTCTGTCCAAATCAGACATCCGTCTGTTGTGGACTCCTGAGGGAATAAAGAAACCTTCAGACAAGGATTCCTTGCAGAAAAAAGCAAGGACGTCCAGCGACTGAATGCTGCCTCATTACCATATCAATTAAATCTGTGGCTTGAGATGGCACAGGCTTTAAAGAATCCATGTGTTTGCTGCAGTTAATGAATATTCCTATAGCCTGATCAGCTCCAGGAAGAAAAAAATAAATAAAAGAAAGACTTGGAGTGGCAAACTGAGGCTGACCTTGGGAAACGCTGCTGCTGACCCATGGCCAGACTAGCCAATCAGAAAGTGTTGTTCGCCAAAGGGAATGAGGCAGCATGCAGTGCTGGAAGCCATTGTCCTCCACTGAAATGACCACTGTACATATATAAACGTAGCAAAATGTTGCAGAAATTAGCCTCATACATCTGCACCAAACAATGTAGATAAAAGTGTTGGCTGCAACACACCTAATGGTAGAATGTACACTTCGTGATTAAAATTGCACTCATTAATTTAGGGGCACCATGGGTTAGGGTTAGGGTTACCATGGGCTCCCAGTTTGGGTTTGGGAGGCGGACACCCTCTCTGTTTTTAAGACCAGGCTTAAAACCTTCCTTTTTGACAAAGCTTATAGTTAGGCCTGACTGGGGGACCCTGAGGGGGTGAGCTGGAGTCTTCATTTGCACAACTGATTTCCCCTCTCGACGTCCTTTAGTTTGTCCCTAGTTCTGCTGCTATAGGTCTAGGCTGCTGGAGGACCTCTCTTGATGCACTGAGCCCTTCTCTAACTACCTATGTATTTACTATATATACCATTATTGCATTACACTCACTCTGTTTCTCCCTGTGTCCTTTCTCTGAGTGTCCCTGGTCCCAGAGCTGGATGCTTCAGATCTGTGGTTGTTCTCCCACCAACTGGCCTAATCTCCATCTGTGGTTGCTGCTGCTGACCTTCCTCCAGTCCACTGCTTCCAGCTGCCCATTTCCACCAATCTACTCTGCATTTCCCATACTATACTTGATTTGCTCATCTATATATTTTTGAATTTACCACCAGCTATATATCTAGTATATTTAATGCCAGAGCCGTACACCATAGCAGTAAACTGTAATTAGTTTCCATGTTAGTTGTACTTTGCATGTATCATCTGTCTTATCATGCATGTATCAAATTGTGTGCTTTATGGTCCTTGTTCCCCCCCACCCCCACAACCACTCCTACCCCCACCCCTCTACCTCTATCCCTCTATCTCTACCTCTCTACCTCTTCTGTCCCTCTCAACCCGCCCGGCCAGCAGACAGATGGGTCCCCCCACAGGTTTTTTTCCCTGCTAAAAGGGTGTTTTCCTTGCCACTGTTGCCTTTTGGCTTGCTCTGGGGGTCAGGCATATGGGTTCTGTAAAGCATCTTGAGACAATTTGCCTGTAATGAGCGCTATATAAATAAAATTAGATTGAATTGAATCAGTTACCAAATCATTTACTAACAGAGATTTAGATGAGAGAGATCTAATATTTAAAAGACCACATTTAACTGTCCTGTTTCTTCGCTCAGTTGAAATAGTGGTATTAATTTTTATTAGATTTTTGTGGTTACTATGTCTTTTGTTTATATTTGAAATGTTTAATTTATAGAATTTTGGTGGTTTAGGACTATGTTTCCTACGAACTGTCACCAGCTACCCTGACTTCCCGGCTGCTCGGGAGCTGCTAGGGGATGGCTAGCAGAAGCTACACTAGCAGCTATACTATTGCGGTTCACATCGGCTAAGGGGGCCTGGCTAAAAGCTAGCAGGTTGTTTTCCATGGTGCGGAGCCGCGCTTGCCTCGCCTCCAAAGCTACAAAGAGACTGCATTTATTACAGGTATCGTTATCACTAAAGGAGGCAGAGGAGTAACTAAACATGTGACACACTGAGCAGGAAAGAGAAGGAGAGGAAGAGGGAGAAGCCATGCTAACTGCTAAGTGCTAGGCTAGCGGACAGAGATAACAGATTAATTTAGAATTAAGTACTGAGAAGGTGCTTGAAGAAAACGAGTGTATGTTACGATTCAAATATTACCGTTACACACAAAGATTTATTGAATATCAAATTAGATAGAGTGGATAAGCTACGACAGTCAGAGAACACAACACAGCGCTACAACAGGAAGTGACGCAATACACTCCCCGTAACATCAGACGTCAGCAGGATCACCTGTCAGCAGGAAATAAGCATGAAGTGTGTAGGTTTTGGATAGGTTTGATTAAATACGTGCACATTGTTCCAGCTTTTGTGATAAACCTCATTTTAAACCTTTTTTTTCAATGTTTTCCAAGTCCTGAAGATTAGATTTTTCGATCGCAGTCGCTTTTATGTCCTGAAGAAGAAAGAAACCACTGGTGGACTATGGAACAGATGTCGAACATGTAGACCAAGGAAAACAGCAGCAGTTGGCGACAGAAATATTGTGAGAGCTGTAAAGAAAGAACCTACAACAACTGTTAGTGACATCAGCAACAACCTCCAGAGGGCAGGAGTGAAAGTATCACAATCTCCTGTTGACAGAAGACTTCCAGAACAAAAGTACAGAGGCTACACCAGATGATGCAAACCACTCATTACCAAGAAGAACAGGAAGGCCAGCATTAGGCTTTACTAAAGAGATGAATTGAGAAAGAAAGGAGCTGCTCATGATCCCAAACATACAAGCTTATCTGTGTAACACAGTGGAGGTAATGTCATGACTTGGGCTTGCTGGCTTCTTCTGGGATGGACTCATTAATCTGCATTGATGATGTAGCACATGATGGCAGCAACAAAAAGAACTCAGGAGTCTACAGAAATATTTTGTCTGACAATTTAAAGAAAGATGCAACCAGGAGATCCTTTTTCATGCAGCAAGATAATGATCCAAAACACCCTGTCAAAACAAACAAGGAGTTCATCAGGGGCAAGAAGTGGAAGGTTTTAGATTGGCCAAGTCAATCTCCACACTTAAACCCTATAGAGCTGCCAAGGAGGAGAGTGAAGGGAGTAACCCCCCAAAACAAACAACAACTGAAAGAGGCTGCAGTGAAATCCTGAAAAAGCATCACAAAAGAAGAATGCAAAAGTTTGGTGATGTCAATGGGTTACAGGCTTCATGCAGTTACTGCAAGCAAAGGATATTGCGAATAAGTATTAAGTCTGAGTCACTTTAATCTATTTCAAGTTTATCTGTTCCACTACTTTTGCTCACCTAAAAATTTGGTGTTCTGTTACAAAAAAATGGTATCTTCTAAGTTGTGTATCAGATCCAGATGTAAATACCAAGAAATAAAAGTTGAAATGTTGATCTCTTGTCTCATGTTCATTTGATGTCAAACCCAAATGTTTTCAGTCTACAGCAAAAATAAAGGAATTGTCCTTGCTGTTCCAGTACTTTTGGACGGGAGTGTAAATGCTTGAGATAAAGATATGATAGTCCTTTATTTCTTCCCACGCCAAGGGAAATTCACATTGCTACAGGAGCTTATGTATCAATAAACATAATAATAGTAATAAAACAAAAATAAAATAGTAGTAATAATATTCACAATATGTACAGGGATGAGAAATGAGAATGAAATAGTACAGTATTGACACACTGTAAACAACACAATATAAAGTGGCTTAAAAAAATAAGTTTAAAAAGTGCAAATATGTAGCAGTGCAATAATGTCTGTGCATATTTTATGGTTTGGGATGATATGATATGAGTCCAGTTTATGTTAACATCAGCCAGTGATGCTGATGTTGTTCAGTCTTATAGCAGATGGGATGGAGGACCTGCGATAGCGTTCCTTCTTGCAGGGTGGATGTCTCAGTCTGCTGCTGAAGGAGCTGCTTAAAGACTCCACAGTGTCATGCAGTGGGTGAGAGGGATTGTCCATGATGGATGTGAGCTTTGCCAACATCCTCCTCTATGGAGTCCAGGGAACAGTCCAGGACAGAACCTCCTCCTGACCTTCTGTTCAGTCTCTTTCTGTCCCTTTCAGTGCTCCCTGCTCCCCAGCAGACCACAGCATAGAAGATAGCAGACGCTACCACAGAGTCGTAGAATGTCCGGAGCAGAGTCCTGCACACTCCAAAGGACCTCAGTCTCCTCAGCAGGTGGAGACGACTTTGGTCCTTCTTGTACAGAACCTCTGTATCGTGTGTCCAGTCCAGTTTATTGTTGAGGTGAACACCCAGGTATTTGTATGTGTCCACCATGTCAATGTCCAAACCCTGGATGTTCACCGGTGCAGTCTGGGGTGTCCTCCTCCTGCTGAAGTCCACGATCACCTCCTTCGTCTTACTGGCGTTGAGCTGTAGATGGTTTTGCTCACACCAGTCAACAAAGTCAGAGATGACCATCCTGTACTCCCGCTAATCCCCCTCAGATACACACCCGACAATGGCTGTATCATCGGAGAACTTCTGGAGGTGACAGCTCCCAGAGTTGTAGTGGAAGTCCGATGTGTACAGGGTGAAGAGAAAGGGGGACAGACTGTCCCCTGTGGACCTCCATGCTGCTGACTACCACATCAGACACACAGTCCTGAAGCCTCACGTACTGTGGTCTGTTAGTGAGGTAGTCGATGGTCCAAGCAGCCAGGTGACAGTCTACTCCCGCTCCTTCAAGCTTCACCCTGAGCAGAGAAGGCTGGATGGTGTTGAAAGCACTGGAGAAGTCAAAGAACATGACCCTCACAGTGCTGTTGGGTTTCTCCAGATGAGTCAGTGATCTGTGCTGCAGGTAGACCACTGCATCATCCACTCCAATGTTCGGTTGGTAGGCGAACTGCAGTGGATCCAGATACTGGCTCACCTGGCGACGGAGGTTCTTGAGGACGATCCTCTCCATGGTCTTCATCAGGTGAGAAGTGAGGGCCACAGGTCTGAAGTGGTTAGGCTCCCTGGGGTTCCTGGTCTTAGAGACAGGAACCAGGCAGGAAGTCTTCCATAACAGAGGAACCCTCTCCAGACTCAGGCTCAGGTTAAAGATGTGCAGCAGCACCTGACAGAGCTGGTCTGCACAGTCTCTAAGGAGTCTGGAGCTGATTCCATCAGGACCTGCAGCTTTCCTGGTCTTGATCTTTTTAAGTTCACTTCTCACCTGATCAGCTGTTATGGAGAGGCTGGGGGAGGGTGGCAGGGGGAGGGGTGATGATGGTGGTGGTGGGGGGTGAGACGAGGAGGGGTGATGGGGCTGTATGTGGAGTCCGGAGGTGGTAGAAGACGGGGATCGGAGGAGGGGTGCTGTTGGTGGTGTTGGTGGTAGAGAGCTGAGGTGTGAAGAAGGAGCTGGCTGGTCGGTGCTTTGATGATGAGAGGGGGGAGGAGTGGGAGCAGAGTCAGATCTGTTAAAGAACAGATTCAGCTCATTGGTCCACTCCTGGCCTCCTGCTGCAGCTCCCCTCTCATGGCCTCTGCTGGAACCAGAGATGGATCTCAGGTCTCTCCAGACCTCCCTTGTGTTATTTTCCTGCAGGTGAGATTCCATCTTGGTCCTGTAGCTGGCCTTGTCCACCTTGATCTTCTTCTTTATCTCCTTCTGCACCCTCCTCAGCTCCTCCTTGTCCCCAGATCCAAAAACCCTCCTCTTCTCCTTCAGCAGGGCCTTCAGTTCCAGGGACACCCAGGTTTTGCTGTTAGAGAATCACGACATATATGTATATATATATATATATATATATATATATACATATATACACACAATCAAATAAATAGGACCTTACTGTTTAATTCAATTCAATTCAATTTTATTTATATAGCGCCAATTACAGTCAAATTGTCTCGAGACGCTTTACAGAACCCATATTTCTGACCCCCAGAGCGCACAAAGATGTGGTAAACAGTAAGGTGCATTTATAGTATTCATTGTGTCCAGCAATTATTCCACGTTTTGCACAAGGTACAAACGTGTCTTCGGCCTGATGCCCCTAAATTTAGTGTCTTTTCAAAGCTGTTAGAAATAACCATATAGTACATGATTTGAGAGTTTCCAGATTTGCTATTGCTGTTAGAACGTTAGTCTAACTGTTGGAAAACCTGTTATTCCAGGTTTGGACAGCAACTGCATGCATTCTTCAAGTTTCCCTCTACTGGCAGCCTTTCAGCCACTCCATTTAAGTACCTTATTTGTATGACCATCAATACATGATGTTTGTTTAAAATTTCTCTGCTAGCTGTTCATCTAAAACCCCTTTCACACATGCTCTCTGTTCTGTTAATCTGATGACAACTGAACTGGTCAGCTGAGTGAACATGTGTCCTGGTCGCTAGTCTGTAAAAGTTGCATCGGCAGTCTTACTAAATTGTTTAAAAGTAACATTTCCATATAACTATCAACACGGCACAAATGTGAACTGAGCAGCCACATAACAAATACACATACACAAGCAGTGCTACTTTCAGCTGTGTGAAGGATTTTTTTCACATTTCAGCACCAATGTTCATTCATAAAGATCTCAGAGACTCTTGATGCACAGTTCATGTGCCAAATCACAACACATCTTTTTCCTGCACTTTGCTCTACAGTTGCAAATCTACTAGACAACAAAACTAAATGACCATAATAATATAACCTTATTATGATAAAACTGAGGAGAACAGTTCATTGAATAATGATACTCACCAATAATAAATGTAATCTGAGTATTTTTCCCCACATTATGTCAAGAAGCGCTGAACCGTGTTTGGAAGTATTGACTCAGAGCTTGTTTAATACCTGCAGCATCACACAGCAGCAGGATCCATGTGTGCATCTCCAAAGAGAGAGAGTTGTGCACATTTTCTCCTGACTATCCACGGCAGTAACTAATGTAGTGTACTAAGGAGCAGAATAATAGTTTACTGCCAGGTTCATTCCACAACAGCACAGAGAGAATCCAGAGACCCTTTCTCATGGCTGTAAATTTGGTAGGAGAGGATTTGAGTCACAAATTGTTTATTCTGAGGTTAACCACATCTCTGGAGAAGAGGAAAGTACATTCTTCATGATGACTTCCTGACTTTCTTCTCCTCCTAACACCCAGACCTTTCTATAGAAGAATGACTTAGTCGGTTTCAAAACATGAAAATTAGGAACTCATTTACTGGAGTAATGTCCCCAAAATATGGACTATATGACTAATCCTCATCATCAGTATCAGTATTTAAGCAGAACACTTCACATCTGAAGTGTCTGTAGACAACAGACACACATGAGAAACACTCCCCTTCTCTATCTCATCACTATAAAAGATGCAGAGAGGCTCTGCAAGTATTACTTTCTTTCTGCTAAACAGGTGAATTTAGAAATTACAATTTGCTTTTCAGTTCTAAAATGATTCTAAGTTGATCACTGCTCTACCAACTGCGTCCAGGGATGATCTTGGTTCATGAACTAATTTGTTTAAATGTGTTCTTTCATCTACTGTCTGTGTGTTTCTTCATCTGGCAAGTGGAGGTCAATGAAGTCAGACTTAATGACTTCTGACCATAAGACTGCTCAGTACAAGTAGATTTGATAATTATTAGATTTGATTATTAATATTGAATCTGAAATATTAATAATTCATTTCCAAATTTTATATTCAGGGACACTCCTGTGAACAGGTGCCATTTTAATCAAAAAGTGTAGTTTACAGTATAAAGAGCTGTTACGCTACATCACTACACTATTTCAATTCTTATAATTAGAAATTATATCTGAGTGAATTAGTATGAGGTTGAACGAGGTCTGATCAGGATCTAATAGCAGCTGTGGACATTTTTTCACATTAGATAGGTGAACTGCCCCAGAGTCAGTTTATCGGCCGCAGTTTAATCATTTTCTATATCGCAGTCCTCAAGTTGAGTCCTGAACTTTCAGTTTCACTGTTTAAGAAATCAGAAGTAAACCGAGCTTTTAGTTTTTTGGACATTTAGACACTAAGCTCATATTGCTTTCATTTTAGCCTGTTAGTGCATTATTGTGTTTCATACATCTTTTGATGTACTGACTTGTCTGGAGTGAATGACAAATCTCATGTTTGTACCATTCTTCAGCAATGTGGGTGGTATGTGTGGATGCTGCCCTGAGGATCATCAATGGATAAGTGATCTATGTGTGAAAAGGGCCTGAATGACAGAATGCTGTCACTTTAACAGACTGAATAACGACATGCTCCACGTCGCATGTCTGACCGGGGCTTAACAGGACACAAATCTGTAAAAACAAACAAAAAAAACTAATGCAACGGACCAACCTTTATACTGGCTAAAACCAATGTTGAAGTGAGTGAAGAACAGTGGTCTTCCATATCACAGGTGGCTGGTTTGTTGGGTCTTTCATTCGGCCTGCAGAGTTTATGAACTGCTTAAATTCAGGTTACTTTGGATTTCACTCCGAGACAGAGTCACATGTAAATTGAAAACACAAGGTCTTTCTGTATAATTTGGGTAGATAACACAACACAATTAGACCTAGAGAGAGAGGGAAAGAAGGAGCCACCAGCGAAGCAGAGGTGGAGGCAGAAGGCGTGACACTGTGACACAATTCAAATCTTACATCCATCCATTATCTATACACCGCTTAATCCTCATTAAGGTTGCGGGGCCCTGGAGTCTATCCCAGCTGACTTGGGGTGAAGGCAGGGGACACCTGGACAGGTAACAGTCTACCAGAGATACATATAGAGACAAACAATCACACTACAGACAATTTAGAATCACCAATTAAGCTCAGCATGTTTTTGGACTGTGGGAGAAAGCTGGAGAAAACCTACGCATACACAGGGAGAGCATGTAAACTCCATGCAGAAAGATCCCAGACCACAGGACTAACCACCGAGTCACTGTGCAGCCCTCAGATCACATCTTTTATAACCAAAAATATCCAGTGTAGATTCAACAAATCTTACCACCTATAAAGCTGCAAATATGACAATTACAAATCTTTATGGAGCTGGTAGCCTCCACAAGGTAAATAGTCATTTTGCAAATATGACGTCTTACTGAAATATCAAGATAGCAAATAGCTTGGCAGAGCTTGTGTTTGCAATAACAAACTACAGAGCTGTAGCAGTTTCATGTGTTGGTAAATATGAAATCTATTTGTATCGATTAATACTTTATTTCTATGTCACGTTACTTGGTTTTAATGAAATGACAAAGCAGTGAAATACTACTTTTACATTATCCCCAGATGGATGCCCACATGCTTGAAAGTTTTATTTGAATTCATAACTTAGACAAGCTGTCACTGTGTGTCACTAATGCAAGCAGTGCGAAACATGTTTAATGAGAAAAACTCATTTAGGAAGAATGGCTGAATGTGCTGATGAAAGCAGGTACTGCTTACTCAACCATTAAGTGGGACAGGCACATAAAGCTTCAGTTTAATGTACAAAACAAACACATGCTTTAGAGGTACATGCTTACAGCCGAGGACAGATCACTGGAACATTAAAACTGAATATTCAACTACTGAGCTCCAAGTGTATAAAAAAGGAATCATATCCCATCTGCACCAAACACCAGTTTTATGAAATGAACAGTAAGTTCATATATTTAAAGTGAAGTGAAGCAGAAAATTTATATGAACCCTTTGCATTTTTCTGCATTTATGTATAAATCTGTCTTATATAAGGTCAGATGTTTAGAAGAAGTAGTAGGTATTGTCCAATGCTGCAACTGAAACCCATGTGATTCTTAACACAAGTTATGGTTTTGTCTGAAGACACAATAAATAAAAAGCTTTAATGGCAAAAGTATTGAGGTTTTTTTTTATTTATTTAGTGCCATTTCCCATCATTTTTGGGCACTTCATAAAGGACACTGCAGAACAGCTCGGTGTAAAACCGCTTCTGGACGGAGTGCATTCTCAGTGAAAGGGCCACAGATCTGGAACACCTCACCTGCTGAACTGAAACACCTGACAGATCTGAATGAGTTTAACTGTAAAATCAAGCGATGGCTCAAATCAAACCAAAACTGTGAGCACTGATAGACATTTTATTATATGTAAATGTGTTTAATGTATACATTCATGTAACATTGATTGTTGTATTTATTGTTGTTTTTTATGTGTCAGGGACCTGGTCTGTGAATTAGCTGTTAGCTATTGACCTATGAACATGGCAGCGGTTATTGTAACAATGCTTCTTGTTCTGTCCCTATTAAATAAACATATAAATAAAATAAAACAGTACATACTTATTACAAATGAGCCATTGATTGTGTCCATGCTTTGACATTTCTTAGAGACTAGTACTAGCATTCATGATGTGAACACTTACTGTAACTGATGAGCAGATACATGCAGACAAGTGGATTTATCTCCACAACACATAAACCTAGCTATATATCAGAAAAATACCCCTGGATCCTAAGTTTTTCCATGCTGAACCAGTTTTCCAGCCACCATTGCCTCCAGAGGGGGCAGATCTCCCTAATTCCACAGGGATGTTTAGTACTGTACTGGCCACATGTGACCATGGTGTCAGCATGACGACATTTAACAGAAGACAAACATGTGTGCATAAAATGTCAATTTATTACATTTAAAGTGTTTCTCCCTTATTTAATGTGGCTTGTTAGTTCAACAAAATTAAACTGAAACATAACTGTTTTGATTTTTTTCGATATAAAAATAATGTTCTTTCTAAATCAGCTTGAGGATCTACTTTGTTACTATAACTTACACAACCTTAAAATGACAAAAGAGTCTAGTGTTGTCAGCAAATGCCAAACAACAAACTCAAGCCAGCACAAATGAATATTGGTGAAGAAATTTACCTGTGGAAGGTGTATTTTACTGAGCAATTTACCTAAATGTCACGATGACATTATTCTTGTCATCAAGAATCCTTTTTATATAATTGTAAATAAATTCAGGTGTCAAGGGGCTACGATCATCAAACAAAAGTCAATATCAGACAAAGATAACCCGAGTAAACACAAAATGCAGTTTTTTAATGATGATATTATTTATTAAGAAAACAGACTATTCAAAGCTACCTAGCCCTGTGTGCCCTCTAAACCTAATAACTCTCAGCAGCAACAACTCAAATCAAGCATTTTCTAGAACTGCCAAGGAGTCTTTCAACATCTCTGTGGAGATATTTTGGTCCACTCTTCTTTGCAGAATTGTTTTAATTCAGCAACACTGGAGAGTTTTTGAGCATGAATGGCCTTTTTAAGGTCATGCCACAGCATTTCAATCAGATTCATGTCCGGTCTTTGACTAGGCCATTACAAAACCTTCATTATGTATTTTTGAAGCCATTCAGAAGTCAACTTGCTGGTGTATTTTGGACCATTGTCCTGCTGCAGAACCCAAGTGTGCTTCAGCCTGAGGTCACAAAGTGATGGCCGAACATTCTCCTTCAGGATTTTCTGGTAGAGAGCAGAATTCATGGTTCCATCAATCACAGCAAGTCATCCAGGTCCTGAAGCAGCAAAGCAGCCCCAGACCATCAGACTACCACCACCATGTTTCACTGTTAGTATGATGTTCTTTTTCTGAAATGCTGTTACTTTTACGCCAGATGTAACGAGCCACACACCTCCAAAAAAGTTTTACTTTCACCTCATCAATCCATAGAATATTCTCCCAAACGTCTTGGGGATCATTCAGATGTTTGTTTGCAAAAGTAAGATGAGCCTTTATGTTCTTTTTGGTCAGCAGTGGTTTTCTCCTTGGAACTCTGCCGTGGATCCATTTCTGCCCAGTCTCTTCCTTATTGTTGAGTCATGAACACTGACCTTAACTGAGGCCAGGGAGGCCTGCAGTTCTTTAGATGTTGTCCTGGGTTCCTTTGTGACCTCCTGGATGAGTCGTCGCTGTGCTCTTTGTTGTCATTTTGGTCGGCCAGCCACTCCAGGGAAGGTTAACCATTGTTCCATGCTTTCTCCATTTGTGGATAATGGCTCTTACTCTGGTTTGCTGAACTTCTAAAGCTTTAGAGATGGCTTTGTAACCCTTTCCAGACTGACAGATGTCAATTACTTTATTTTTCATCTCTTCTTGAATTTTGGATTGCAGCATTTTGTTGCAGCTTTTTGAGATCTTTTTGTCCGACAGGTTTTATTTAAGCGATTTCCTGACTGAACAGGTCGGGAAGTAATCAGGCTTCAGTGTGGTCAGTGAAATTGAACTCACTTTCCAAAAAATGCGATTAGCCACAGCTAATTCATGATTTAATAGGAGGGGCAATTACTTTTCCCCAAAGGGTCAGGTAGGTTTGGATAGCTTTTTACTCTGAAAATATTAAATCATCATTTAAAAACTGCATTTTACGTTTACTTTGGTTATCTTTGTCTTTCTGTGAAGTGGGGCTTAGTGTCCATCTTTTACCAAAGACAATGCTTACGCCACAGGTAAAGCACAGACATTTCTCTTCTAAAATATTGTGTTTTCTGCCTTCACTGTAAGTGACATAAACAAACTTGACAGCAGCCTAATTTGATTGACAGCTGATTGGCAAATAATCAGCTGGTAGGTAGGAAGTGAGGTGAGGTGAGCAGTGTGTGTTGTTAACTGGATTGCAATTGAAGCATGTTTTCTGAGTAAAGTTGTATCATTTAACCTTTGTACAATATATCATTGGTTTGTAAATTCTCTGAGCCCATAGACACACTCCTCTAAAACTGGTAGTGAGACCCCCACCTTACACACTGTTTTTTTTATACTTTTGACTACTTGATATCAAAATGGGGCATCAACCAGCCAAAAAACAATAGTCTGCCATTAGCATGGTCTAAATATTTCATCATGTCAGTATATTGAGTCTGATAAGCAGCAAGCTTTACCTCGATAGCTGATATGATAATTAATGAAGCTTGGAGACACCCATAATTTGCTTGTCAATAATTCCATGTTGTACATGTTCTTGGACATGTTCTATAGAAAAAAGTGAATTGTGTGCTTGTTGTGTTTTTTTCCTGCACACCACTAGGTTTTCAACAGAGAAAATATATAGAATAACTGGATGGTGGAGAGTGTCAGTGTCAGTATTCTAACAGAACAATATTTATGAAATATTGTGTATATTCAAGCACCATCACAGGTTATTTAAAGTTATTACAATTAAACTATTAGAAAAATTAATTGATAACTGAAATGGTGGATAAAAGTATGAAAAATAAAACCAGGTAGTGTAAGCACTTAAGTTTCCATTCATTTCTAAATTCTATCTAGCATCTTTTATAGGAATATTTTGTATAAGATCTATTAAATGTCAAGTCAAAGTACAGACAAGTAGAATCATATATATATGAATGCAAAAAAGACATGAATTAGTGTATCAGAAGTGAAGTGTGTTGGGTTATCTGCTGCCCCTCCATTATTGATGAGCTCTGCATTATGGACATTTCCCAGTCACTGTGCTGTGTGACTCCTCTGCCATCAACTGGGCCGTCCTTCCTATTCTGCTTGCTAGTCAGAGCATGATGTCAGCCAGTTGTCTAGGGGGAAACTGGAGTGTGACATGCGACAGTCTGCCGTCAGTCCACAAAACAAACTCATCCACAGCCAAATCAACATAACAGGCTGTCATCTCATCAACAAGACAAACTCCTCAACTTAGTGCAGTCACTCAATGATGTGACATCCAGCCATAACATGAGCAAAAGACAAAGATACACAGCACCACAGTGGTTCCTTTGAAGTTTTCTCTTTTCTTTCTTTTTTCTTTTTTTGACATTTGAGGACAACTCACACATGTGCCACGCAGATGCACTCATTCATGTAGATCAGTTAGTTACAAGTAAAGTAAAGTTGATCAATAAGTGGCATCAAGAAGAAAGAAAGCTTCTTCTCAGTTATTGCTGTTACAGGGCAAAGCTGCGATAACTCTTTGGACAAGTTAGGTGGCAGGTTGCTTATTTACACTAAAAAAAGACTACTCTCTATTTTCTAAATGACTCTGAAACACCCACAATGACATCAAAAAGTAGAAATATCAGTCTCACTGGGTTTTCTCCTCGAAGAGTGTGACTTTTCTATGAATTGAAATATGCTGCACCACAATTACTTTCTGTACATAGCTGATAGGGTGTCAAGGGGAGGTGGGCAGTCATGTGCTTCTGTACGTCTTGTTTGTGAGTGTGTCATCACTAATGTGGTAGTTCATTATTTTGGATATCTTTTCATTGAAGATGTTTTTCACTCCAACAAACATCTAACTCTAGATAATATTTATAGGCCTCCCTCTGGTCTAACTGACTCAGTACAATGTATCTAAAACTAGTGGTATGTTAAATTCTTTTAATGATTATTCGATTATATTTTATGTCTTGGAAAATAAATTCTAAGCTCTCCCAAATATATTAGATTGAGACAATGTAAGAACATTAACCTAAATGGTTTCATGGAAGACTTAATAGAAAGCAAGACAGATATCTTGTAACTGCTTTTTGTTCGTGATGCATGGAGCTTGTTTTCATCTGGAGTTACTAAAGTAGTTTAAAAATATGCACTTACACAGTGCTTTTCTACCTTAAGCACTTTACAGCATTTCACATTCAAACAGCCAGACATTGCTCAAAGTGAAAATGATTTATATTCTAGACTGGTAAAGACTTACAGCTCATGAACCCTCACTTTGGCCTCAGCTGATGATACTGACAGTCTATCAAACCACCTCTGACACTTGTTTTGTTCCCCTTAATGTTGTATATAAGGACCATGTCAGTGACCATTCCTAAGGTGGACCAGGATGAACACATGAACACAACGCAAGGTTTCTGGAGAAATGAGGACTTACTACTGTATTTGGCCTCTATTCCCAACAATCTGACCAAATTCATGATGTCATTCATTATTTGTCTAGATTATCTTGATGGGATAGAGAGTCTGGCTGGAGTGCAATGACAAGTTAAAAATATTTTGGTTTTTTTATCAGGAACTAAGCTCTACTTGTTCTATTCTTCAATTAAATGTATTTGTGATGGATGGGTCTCATGGGATTTTTTGGAAAAGGGTTCTTGGAAAAGCAATGTCTGTCAGATGGCTCCACTTTGGTCCAGACCAAAATATATCAACAACTATGAATTAATCTCCTCAAGATTATTAGCTTTGGTGATCCTGTCTTTTCATCCTGTTCCATCATCAGATCACAAGTCCAGTTTGTTCACTACTTTGGTTTGTGTCTCCATCATTCTCATATATATTTTGTGCTCAGTAAAAAATAGCAAATGATAGCTGAAGTACAATAATATGCATTGCAAACAACACACCAGAATTTTAGCATTGCAGAGTTAGAAAGCATGTTAGCATGTTAGCAGCTTCACAGAGAAGCAGTCATGGCTGGAGAATCTGAAGAGCAATTAATGGTTTCTGCATGACCAGTGCAGACTTTGAAAGCAGACAGAGGACATGCACGTTGTTTTATTTGTACACTCAGTCAACTACAGAAGAATGCACAGGGCTCCAGTGGATGTTTCTGAAATGACAGACAGCTGTAGCACTGTGTCAGTGTGATTATTTGTCATGTGTGCCAAACACAGAGGATGGACATATCACAGGTATCTGGGGAATTTATAAAGGTGTGGATGACCGAAAATCTCCTTGCACTGTATAGTCCTGACAACAAGCATTTGTTTGAAGTGGGTTTTTTTTCTTGTGCATGTGCAGTCAATGTGCTGCAGAGCATGGATGATGAAATGTGTGTCATATTAGCAGCAGACTTGATAGTGACACATCACAAATGAGGGCCAGAGGGGAGAGGAGCTCCAGGCCAGGTGTTCCTAAAACTTTCAATTAAATTTGAAACTTGCCAACGGTGTTGCAAATAAAACAGTTCATTTAAAAGTAGCAAATCACCAGGTAAAAATTATATTCATTTTGCCATAATATCAGCAGGCAGCTTTTCATGTCCTATTTGATGAAAGCTGAGTGCAGCACAATGAATGGGATTGAACACTCCGGACTATTTTGGGAATATTAGTCATTTTCTATTTTAGAGCCCTTTGTACTAAGAGAACAAACTGGATACATTGTTGAACAACCATGTGTGTACTGTGCATTATTTATTTGAAAAAATATGAACTTGTAACTAAGTGCATTGCCATTATTGAAAATGCAGCAGTCGCACTAGTGAGTCTGCAACGTTAAAACAAACAAGCACTATGGATAGTGAAAGAAAAAAGGAGAGAGGCACAACAAAAACAAATCCAGCACTATGTTTTGTTCCCCTTAATGTTGTATATAAGGACCATGTCAGTGACCATTCCTAAGGTGGACCAGGATGAACACATGAACACAACACAAGGTTTCTGGAGAAATGAGGACTTACTACTGTGTTTGGCCTCTATTCCCAACAATCTGACCAAATTCATTATGTCATTCATTATTTGTCTAGATTATCTTGATGGGATAGAGAGTCTGGCTGGAGTGCAATGACAAGTTAAAAATATTTTGGTTTTTTTATCAGGAACTAAGCTCTACTTGTTCTATTCTTCAATTAAATGTATTTGTGATGGATGGGTCTCATGGGATTTTTTGGAAAAGGGTTCTTGGAAAAGCAATGTCTGTCAGATGGCTCCACTTTGGTCCAGACCAAAATATATCAACAACTATGAATTAATCTCCTCAAGATTATTAGCTTTGGTGATCCTGTCGTTTCATCCTGTTCCATCATCAGATCACAAGTCCAGTTTGTTCACTACTTTGGTTTGTGTCCTCCATCATTCTCATATATATTTTGTGCTCAGTAAAAAATAGCAAATGATAGCTGAAGTACAATAATATGCATTGCAAACAACACACCAGAATTTTAGCATTGCAGAGTTAGAAAGCATGTTAGCATGTTAGCAGCTTCACAGAGAAGCAGTCATGGCTGGAGAATCTGAAGAGCAATTAATGGTTTCTGCATGACCAGTGCAGACTTTGAAAGCAGACAGAGGACATGCACGTTGTTTTATTTGTACACTCAGTCAACTACAGAAGAATGCACAGGGCTCCAGTGGATGTTTCTGAAATGACAGACAGCTGTAGCACTGTGTCAGTGTGATTATTTGTCATGTGTGCCAAACACAGAGGATGGACATATCACAGGTATCTGGGGAATTTATAAAGGTGTGGATGACCGAAAATCTCCTTGCACTGTATAGTCCTTACAACAAGCATTTGTTTGAAGTGTTTTTTTTTTCTTGTGCATGTGCAGTCAATGTGCTGCAGAGCATGGATGATGAAATGTGTGTCATATTAGCAGCAGACTTGATAGTGACACATCACAAATGAGGGCCAGAGGGGAGAGGAGCTCCAGGCCAGGTGTTCCTAAAACTTTCAATTAAATTTGAAACTTGCCAACGGTGTTGCAAATAAAACAGTTCATTTAAAAGTAGCAAATCACCAGGTAAAAATTATATTCATTTTGCCATAATATCAGCAGGCAGCTTTTCATGTCCTATTTGATGAAAGCTGAGTGCAGCACAATGAATGGGATTGAACACTCCGGACTATTTTGGGAATATTAGTCATTTTCTATTTTAGAGCCCTTTGTACTAAGAGAACAAACTGGATACATTGTTGAACAACCATGTGTGTACTGTGCATTATTTATTTGAAAAAATACGAACTTGTAACTAAGTGCATTGCCATTACTGAAAATGCAGCAGTCGCACTAGTGAGTCTGCAACGTTAAAACAAACAAGCACTATGGATAGTGAAAGAAAAAAGGAGAGAGGCACAACATAAACAAATCCAGCACTATCTTACTCATCAAACCACTAAAAAGCATAAAAAGAACGTCTTGGATTATTACCGCCTTAGAGGACAGGGATTCATTTTAAACTGATCCCTCCTAATCTGTAAACATGCTCGAATCCTTGTTGTCAAAGGAGAAATCCTCAAATCATCTTAGTGCATAACGGCCCTTTAAGCAAAACTGGGTCGTTTCAGTTAATTTACCTATTGCACAAGACTTTTCATTTATTTCCAGAGGCAAATGCTCAAATGGCATTTCTAAAATAGGAAATAAAATCTGGACTAGCAGCTTAACAGATAAACAAATGGCAGATAAAACTGAACTGATGTGGGGAAGGAATGTAGGGTGTTGAAACATTTGTCTGATACTTTTGTATACATCACAGCAAAAGCAGACATCAAAGACATGAAATTCAATGCCAAAAGACGCAGAATCTAATGTAAAGCAGATTGATATGGAATATAAGAGGATTCTCATCATCTGATAGAACAAGGAATTAGTGCACAGCTGTTATAATTATCTGTGATTATTTAGCACAGAGAGGACACTAGACTTAAAGTTCTTCATTCAAATTAAATTGCATCCTCAAATCTGTCACTCAGGAGCAACACAGTTAGAACAGTGAGCTGCAGAGTGTTGTCTGCTCAGTAAAGTACCTTCCTGACCATGTTTTCACCAGGAGAGCCAAGGGATAACATTATGCCCATAAGCATGTAACACAGTAAGGAAATAGCTTATGTTAAATGTTTAATTTTAGCGACAATCACATTTTTTGAATAATTAAAAACTAAATCTCTGAAATAAGTCCTTGTTCTTAAATGTCACTTCCGCTGCAGTGAAATGTTTTTCATACAAACTTTGTGATGAGTGAAGGCTTGACCCTGTTTCAGTTTGCTGACAAATTCTCTTGTACATTTGCTTTAAATTTTAATTGTGTGGTAAATTATTAAGAGTGTTAAAGCTTGGCTCAGCCTCCCCAGGCCACAAGCTAGCCATGCAATAGTGCAGCAACAGTCTGTTCACATGCACAGGATCCGTCTACTGCTTCAGAACACGTTTGGAATAAAAGTGATAAAATGAGCTTAAGACTATTCTGGTAAGGCCCCGCACTGCACTGAATACATGAAGGATGCTAAATGTTTTGTGGGAGAGGCTTAGGTGTAATGTGCAAGCCTGTTTCCACTGGGACACAGTCAGAAACACTGCAAAAGAAGATTCAACATTTGTTTCTAATTTAAAAGGTGTTCAGAAAACTACAGCTTTAAGCAATAAACCATTAGTAAAGACAAAGACAAAGAACAATAACAGAATAAGAGAAAAGAGATAAAAGGTTCCTCGTCTGTAAAGATATGTTTTTGAACTAAGGCACTGACAAAGCTGCTCTGGCCTTAAGAGGGAGCTTCTTCCCCAGTGTTGGGGCTAACACTGTAAAAGCCTGGTCCCCTTTGAGACTGGGATGAGAGACTTTCAGCTCAGTTAGAGTTTAGTCTTGGATCTCAGGGGTCGAGGGACATAATAATGAGTTAATAGTTCAGAGATATAGAGCAGAACCAGGCCATGTAGCAATGTAAAAGTAATCAAAAAATTTAAACTGAGGTCTTTACCAAGTGGGAGTCAGTGTCATTTAGCCACAACCAGAGTTATGTGTTCCTTGTGTTGAATGTTTGTAGTGTTGCTGCTGAGTCCTGAAACCGTATCAACTGTAACCAGATGGTTGCTGTGTCTCTGAGGCAAGTGGATAGTAAGTTTCCACTACAGGGAAGTAATGTTACTAATTTGTGGGTGGTGTGATTGTAGTCTTAATGGGTTGAATAAAATTTCGGAAATAATCGAAATAACTCCGACCTTTCTGGCTGAGTGTGTTATGTTTGTTGATTGTGGTTCAATAAATTGTGGTTGCAATATTCCAAGAAATATGACCAACAATCAGCACTTCAGCTTTATAAGATAAGATAAACTTTATTGATCCCACAGTGGGGAAAGTTCACCGTTACAGCAGCTCCAAGGAGAAAAAAACTAGTATAAATGCAGTACAGAATAGAAACACACAGTGCAAAAACACAGAGAACATTATAGACACAGAAGATGTTTTTTTTTCTTTTTTTTAACGAGAAGACTATTTACATGAGGTTTTAACAGTTATTGCACATAAGTGGTCTGTATATGTGGGGGAGAAAGTGCAGCAGTAACAGAGGTAGACCAGTTTATACGGCAGGATTGTAAAGTCTGACTGATGTTGGGATAAACGACCTGTGGAAACGTTCCTTCTTACACCTAGGGTGTACCAGTCTGTTGCTGAAGGCAACTTATAGGGGCTTTCGACCAAAGAGCACCAGGTGCTAGTTGGTTCAAAGTTGAGAGCCAGTGCTTTTTTGGTTCAAATCTCGTGCCGCCCCAGAACCGATTTGTGTTTCCATTCGGAAGGAGCAAAGTTGGAGCTGCGTCGTTGCGCCACCACAAAACGTGTGTACGTCACTGCGTACGTAGCCGTTCAACAGCGTTCGCACCGCACGGAAACCCACACAACAACAATGGAGGACTTCATTGGAGTGGTGTTCATGGCTTTGCTAGTGTACCGTGCCATCGTCGAACAGCAAAACCTTCTGTTAGGGGTTACCCATTGGCGTCGCCGTTCCAATGCCCGGCGATCACGTTTGAGAAGCAAGGTAATTGTCAAAGACATTTGGATACTTAACAGTAAACGTGTTACCGTTAGCTTAGCTACTTAGCTTCGACTATGCTTGCATTGATTACTTAGCGGTTAAACACGCGCAATAAGTTGATGATCATATCTATGTTTATCTTTCTAGATGTTTTTAGATGTAACCCCGCCCCCTGCCCGTGACATGCTCGGCTCTCAACTCTGGCCAACTCTGGCCCAGCAACGAGTTGGTGCCCGAAACAGCCCCAGTTTTTGGAGCCCGGAGCTCTTTCTCCGGTGGGAGAAAGACAAAAAACCAGCGCCAAGTCGGGCACCGGCTTCGACTCTGAACGGGCTCCACCCCGGTCGAAAGCCTGTTTTTAAAAAGTTAACAGTCTGATGCAGAGGGTGGGAGGAGTTTCTGATGATAGACCACAGTTTATCCAGAGTCCTCCTCTCTCCCACCACCTCCATGGAGTCCAGGGATCAGCCACAGACTGAGCTGCTCTTTTTATCAGTCTGTTTAGTCTGTTCTTATCACGCTCAGATCATCCCCCTCCCCAGCACACCACTGCATAGAAGACCATGGATGCCACCACAGTGTCATAAAAGGTCCTCAGCAGTGTCCTGCTCACACCAAATGATGGGAGTCTCCTCAGCAGGTAGAGACGACACTGACCCTTCTGATACAGAGAGTCAGTGTTATCTGTCCAGTCCAGTTTGTTATTTAGGTGAACATCCAGGTACTTGTAGGTCCTCACTCTCTCAATGTCAAGTCCCTGGATGTTCAGCGGTGGAGTGTATGAGGGTTTCCTGTGGAAATCCATCACCATCTCCTTTGTCTTGCTGGCGTTCATTTGGAGGTGGTTCTGCTGACACCAGTAGATAAAGTCCATGATGACCTTCCTGTACTCACAGTTGTTCCCCTCCGACACACATCCTATGATGGCAGTGTCATCGGAGAACTTCTGGAGATGACAACTGTCTGTGGAGTAGTGGAAGTCTGATGTGTAGAGGGTGAAGAGGAAAGGTGAGAGTACTGAACCCTGGGGGGCTCCTGTGCTGCAGACCACCACATCAGACATGCAGTCCTGTAGCCTCACATACTGAGGTCTGTCTGTGAGGTAGTCCATGGTCCATGCAGCCAGCTGGTCACTGACCCCTGCTTTCTCCATCTTCACCCTCAGCAGTGAGGGTTGGATTGTATCAAATGTATATGTATTTATTTGTATATGTATTTATTTGACCCTCCCTTAATATCAGTGTTTAGCTTGGTAGATAGATGAAAAGTTCTAGAATGAGAGATAGATTTTCCAGGCACAACTTTCAAGATTTATTGCCTGCCAAATAATGACACTCTAAAGCTATACAAAAACATAAGAAAAAAGAACATAAATCACATTTCCAATAAATCAAACATCATAAAACATATTCGCTACATTATATGGCTTAGCTTAAGGCCTCAATAATTCAAAACAAAGCTAACAAAGCAGGCACAAGATATGGAAAAATAACTAGCACATTGCCCACTAGCATAATGCTAGCATATGATGGAAAGTGCCTTAGAGACACGTAAAGAAATTAGCATTACAACATCTCAAACAAACAAGAACGTGTATAAATACTAGAAACTGTATTTAATAGACAACAATTATGGTAATTCAAAGCCAAATTAATGAATATGTTTAGCAGGCTGTCTAGAGAGTTCCGGGAATTGAATAACCATAGTAAAACAAATTTCTAAAATAGAAATTAACAAAGACAAAGCCAACTAGTTTGAACCTCAGGCTGAAAATAATAAGGTTTTTGCAGAGAGGGCTATGGCTTGGATAAGGTTCACAGACGCATTGTAGTGGCTACAAAATGCAACAAATAGGTGCAACTGTGAGACACCTTAAAGTTATTTTGACCAGGCTATGTCCTTTCATTCAGAAATAAGGCAAGTGTCTACGACACTATTTTTGCACCTGCACAATATTGTCAAAATTACAAACATCCTGTCTCAGAGTTATTGGATAACTATAATTTATTGTTATCAAGATGTGAAAATAACTCTGTGAAAATCCTCCAGCTGGTCCAAAATGCTGCATCCAGAGTTCTGACAGGAACAAGCAAGAGATGTTATTCACATGCTATCTTCCCTTCACTGATTGCCTGTAAAATCCAAAGTAAAATTTGAAATCCTTCTCATGTGCAAAGCACATAATGGTCAAGCTCCATCATATGTTGAAGACGTTATTGCACCATATTATCCTAACAGACCATTTCTCTTTCAGATTGCAGGCTTATTTGTGGTTCCTGAAGTCTCCAAAAGTAGAGTGGCAGGCAGAACCTTCAGTTATCAGGCTGTTGTGGAGTCAGTTCCCAGTTTGGGTTCAGGAGTCAGACGCCCTCTCTACTTAGTCTTAAAACTTTCCTCTTTGATAAAACTTATATTTGGGGCTGGCTCATGGTCACCTTAACCATCCCTTAGTTATGCAGCTCTAGGTCTAGAATGCTGGGGAACTTCAAAGGATTCACTCAGCGCCTCGCCTCTGCTCTCCTATTTCTCTCTCAAAGTAGTTATATGCCTCCAGTTGATCTATATTCAAAGCCTCAACCTAGTTATGAGCCCTCCCTTGGTCGTAATCTGAAAGAATAAAATCTTGGATACAAGAGGCTGATGTATGTTTCCTACACCGGGTGTCAAGCTAAAAAGAGATTCTTAAAGTAAAGGCCAGTTAGGTGGTTGAAGCATCTGATCAAGATGCATACTGGACGATTTCTTATGCAGGTACTCCAGGTTTGTTCAAGATAGATCCAAGATAGATCCTGAAGTGACTAGCAACAGTATGGATAGACTGTGTAGCGTTATATACTGCAAACTTGATCTAGGAGTGCATTGGTATCTTTAATGAAGAGCAAGCAGACATGTAAGGTGTCATGCTCATATCACCACCTCACACTAACCACCACCTGACATTAACTTCATCGCCCACACCCCACCCTCCTATTTTTTGGTGTTATTGCTGTTTTTATATGTACCTGTTTTCAATTCAATCTGTGTGGCTCATTTCCTCCACAGTAGTCACATAGCTTCACTACCTTAGATTCATTCAGCTCTATCACTTTAGCAGTGATGGCAATCATCAGGACACTCAATTTAACAAGTAAAGAGCTATACTAGCTCCAAATGGCTTTGGATGAAAAGCAGCTTTTAAAGGTACAGGCTTCAACTTAGTAATAGTCACAGAGGGAACTCAGCACTTGTGTATGCTGTGTGAGGTAAAAGCTCTTCCTGATACCCTCATTAATAAGGAAAGTTAAGCCTGTAAGTGCAATCTAACATCATTATTGAGACATCAAGCTCCTTTTACACATTTTGTTAACAGGGCATGAAAATGAAAAGAAAACAAAAGAAAGGAAGACACATTTAATGGTGAAAACAAAATAACTTTTCTTGAGTGTAGTCCCTAAAATGAACTTGACCTACTGTAAACGATTAGGTCAAAAAATGTCCCCAAGATTTCAGGATGTTATTCTCTGACAGTCAATGGAAATGCTGGTGAGATTTCAAACTACTGATTTTCACAAGTTAACAGGATGTCTCAAAATTACTTAGTGTCTCAACAAGCTCAGCTTTAAATATAATGTTCTTTTAGCGTTATATACTGATTTGCGTGGTTTTATCACCAAAGTAACAGTTGACTAGAAGGAGCCACATCAATAAAAATAGGTCCAACATGTCAGATAGGTTCAGCCAGATAATCTAAACCACTAAATTGGCAGTTCAATTCAATTCAGTTCAATTCAATTCATTTCAATTCAATTTAATTCAATTCAATTTTATTTATATAGCACCAATTACAGTCAAATTGTCTCGAGATGCTTTACAGAACCCATATGCCTGAAGCCCAGAGCAGCCCTAAGGAGACAGTGGCAGGAAAAACTCCCTTTTAACAGGGAAAAAAACCTCGAGCAGAACCCGGCTCTAATGTGGGGGAACCATCTGCTGCTGGCCGGGCGGGTTGAGAGGGACAGAAGAGGTAGAGAGGTAGAGATAGAGGGATAGAGGTAGAGAGGTAGAGATAGAGTGATAGAGGTAGAGAGGTAGAGATAGAGGGGTAGAGGTGGGGGGGGGCAAGGACCATAAAACACACAATTTGAAACATGCATGATAAGACAGATGATACATGCAAAGTACAACTAACATGGAAACTAATTATAGTTTACTGCTATGGTGTACGGCTCTGGCATTAAATATACTACATATATAGCTGGTGGTAAATTCAAAAATATGTAGATGAGCAAATCAAGTATCGTGAGGGTGATGCAGAGTAGATTGATGGAAATGGGCAGCTGGAAGCAGTGGGCTGGAGGAAGGTCAGCAGCAGCATCCCACAGATGGAGATTAGGCCAGTTGGTGGGAGAACAACCACAGACCTGAAGCATCCAGCTCTGGGACCAGGGACACTCGGAGAAAGGACACAGGGAGAAACACACTGAAAAAAATTTGGAGTGCCATTTACTCAAAAAAAAAAGCTTGCTAACAATTTCCACACAGAAATTCTTTGTGATTTTTACTCAGGAAATATTCAAGTAAAGTTTACTTGCCAGCAAGAATTATATTTTATTAAAAATACTCAAATAAACATTACTTGAGATTTACTGTCTCAGAGACAAAAGGTACTCACTCTTTGATAGTAAATTTTACTCAAAACTACCTTTGTATCTACTTAAAAACCCATCTAAAAATACTTGATTTTCAGGAGTATTTAACTAGTTTTTCCTTATTTCATTTGGACCAATATTTAAGTAATATTTACATATTTAAGCTACCACCTACACCACTATTCTAATATGAATGTGTTGCATTTTTAACATGGCCTACTTTTGATTAAATGAAATTATCTTAACACATGTTCTACAAATATGAAATGAAAACATACTTTCAAACAACAACATCTTTATTACATGTTCCAGCAGTGATTGGTGTGGTTAGAAATACCAGACAAAATATTATAAATCAGTGTAGATTTTTTTTGAACATTCACAATAATGCAAACAATTACAGGTTAAAGACCCAATAAAATGTTCTGAAGTGTAACTGTTAAGCATAACAGCGAAATCTTTCAACAACAAGTGTCATGTACTGCTTCCACACATCAGACCAACAGCTATATGCTTGAACAGCATATGCACACTGTGGAAACACTCACAGTAGAAGTTTATTTTACAAAGACCGAACCTTGGGCGACATTTTCAGAACATCCAGCTCAAGAAACAGCTTCTGAAACACTTCAAATGTGTATTTCAGTTTCGGTAGGTAACTCAAGTTCATGGCGTAGATTAAGCCCATGGGCAGAAGGCAAGCCTTTGCCACAGTTTTGCAGTCATCCAGAACCTGTTTTCCCTCGACAATGACTGACACATGGGCAGGATTGTGGCCTTCCTGTGGTGCATTTCCACTGATGACAAGGATCTTCAGGACATGATGAGCAGAGTCTTCTTCACCTACATCCTGTGAAAAACATGCGTTGTAGTGCTCAGGAGTCAATATTATGTACATTTTTTCTCTCAAGTTCCTTAATATCCAAGAGATGATACATGATGTTAAAACAGTCAGTTCATACAGCCTATACATACCGAGGCCATGGCATTGGTTAAATGCTGGGTAATTATTTGGGCAACTATTGATTTTAATTGATTTACTTAAGAATAAAATTAACAAATTACTTTTCACATCTTTGTTTAGGTTAACCCAGGTTTGCGCTTTAGATTTTCAGTGTACACTTGGCTCACTGAGGCAACCACCATTTTTTTTCCAACAAGATTGTCCAAAAAATACAGAAGGTTGTTTTACTTACTATTTTTAATACTTTCAGAATCCTCAAAAACATTTGCTTTTCAAACATTTCAAATTCAGAACCAGTTGAAAAATTGGGACAGGGGCTGAACGATATAGACAAAATTTCATATCTCGATGTGTGTGCCAGATATCTCCATATCGATACGATACAATATGACTTCTGACTTTTTAATTTCCCCGCTGTGGATGTAGTGTGTGCATCCGTCTCCCTCACTCCCACCTCATATGTTTGTCATTGGTTGGCTTCAGCTGTCGCTCCACAACAAGCATGAAATAAGGTTTGTGGTTGCCTGGCTTTAGTGGTGCATTCAAGGGCAATCGTAAAAATGAAATTTGTTGTGGCTTCCAGAGCTGTACATGCAGGGCGAGCGTGGGGGAAATTCTATATCGTTTGTATCGTTACTTTTTTGATATTAATATCGCAAATGTTCATATCGATATATCATTCAGCCTTAATTGGGACACTGCCAATTTAAGCTAATGGCCGAATATTTGTTAATCTGAATACAAATGTTTTTTCCTCATATACAATATGTCACAAAAGTCAGATTTACTATGGTGAGGATAATCATCAGAACATCCCAAATTTTCAAAATCTACCTGGCAGCCTTTGATCAGCTCCTCTCCAAGGAACTCCATTAGGCAACGTATGACGAGATCTCTTCTGCCTTCAACATGTTGCTATGAAACAGAGAAGAAAATATATTGCAAAGAACATGTTACAGCATACAGACAGATACACAAAGTTGGCTATGCCATTCTATTCATTTATTTATTTATTTAATGGGGCGGGGGATGTGATGATAGCTGGATTTTCTATTGAAATAAATGTCTCTTAAGCAGGGCTCACCATCAGATTATCAGAAAACACTTCACATTTACTGTTATTTTTAAGTCATATTTTTGTGTCTTTAAGTTCTGCATGTGTATGAGCCCAAAACAAGAAGACACAAATTACATTAATGTCCCTGTAACCTTACCTGGCCAAGTGAATCCAGCATGGGTCTGATTTTTGTGCCTGCAACCTCGCCGTTTGTCTGAAATATCTCCAGGAGTTTGGGAGTGCAAGTGTCCAGTTTTGACAAAAAGGTTCGCTCGAGATGAATAGTTATTATCCTTCTGAACTCCTCTTTGATGGGGGCTGCACAGTGGCGTAGTGGTTAGCACTTTCGCCTTGCAGTGAGAAGGTCCCTGGTTCACGTCCTGGCTTTCCCGGGATCTTTCTGCATGGAGTTTGCATGTTCTCCCTGTGCATGCGTGGGTTTTCTCCGGGTACTCCGGCTTCCTCCCACAGTCCAAAAATATGCTGAGGTTAATTGATTATTCTAAATTGCCCGTAGGTGTGAATGTGAGAGTGATTGTTTGTCTCTATATGTAGCCCTGCGACAGACTGGCGACCTGTCTAGGGTGTCCCCTGCCTTCGCCCGAGTCAGCTGGGATAGGCTCCACCCCCCCGCGACCCTAATGAGGATTAAGCGGTGTATAGATAATGGATGGATGGACTCCTCTTTGATCTGAAACAGAAGTTGATAAAAACCACAGCTTGATCAAGACACGCACCTTGCTAGAACGATTAATACTGTAGTCCCCCCAGTATAATATAGCACTATTAAGCTTCAACACAAACTTCTGCCTTCAAAATTACCACACATTTTAATGCATGGTTCTGTTAAACAGCAAAAGACACAAGATTCCTTAGTAGCCGCATTACTATCCATCCGTTATCTATACACCGCTTAATCCTCACTAGGGTCATGGGGGGGTGGAGCCTATCCCAGCTGACTCGGGCGAAGGCAGGGGACACCCTAGACAGGTCACCAGTCTGTCGCAGGGCCACACACAAAGACAAACAAGCACTCACACACTCACACCTACGGGCAATTTAGAATAATCAATTAACCTCAGCATATTTTTGGACTGTGGGAGGAAGCCGGAGTACCCGGAGAAAACCCACGCATGCACAGGGAGAACATGCAAACTCCATGCAGAAAGATCCCAGGTCCGAGCTGGGACGTGAACCGGGGACCTTCTAGCTGCAAGGCGAAAGCGCTAACCACTGTATGGGAAATGCTGATGACGTCATCAGCATTTCCCATACAAGCTCATGTTCAGGTACTTTTAAACCTATTATTAGAGGCAGCCGATGCAATAAGCACCAATTTTCATGTGCATTGCCTCCCAATGATTTTCGAATGGCAAAGTTACCAGGTACCAGATGAGGGTAATTTGTTTTATCGCTCGACTTGTATGGAAACTGACAAATTGCACTGTTGAGTTCCATGAGAGAAAAATACTTCTTGATCAAGACTTCAAATGACAAAGCCACTTCCCGTGGAACAATGCCCTCCAGAAGGTCATGTAAAACATCTGAAGGGTAACCAGATGTTACTTGAAAATGGTCAAGTTTTTCTGACAGTGCACACTGCTTTTTCACACCATAACAATGTGTGTGATTTGTTGAAGACACAGCTGTCTGGACATGCAGTGTATGCTGCTCTTTGGTTCTCCGTTGAAAAAACCCAGATCTTACTTCTTTAGCCTGAAATTCAGATCGGGCCCAAGACAAAACCGGCAACTGTATGATCCTGTGAAGTTTTTGACAAATCCGGCCACAGAATGGGCCCCCAAATTATCAGCCACCACACAGACCACAGTCCCTTTGACAACTTTTCCTAACTTTGGAACAAAAAGACCATCTTTCTCCAAGCATTGAATATCTGCTAACAGTGGTTCTAACATTCGCTGGAATCCAAATTGCTTAATGTCTTCTGCCTTACACAGAATTGCTAGATAGATAGATGTCAGTGTGGACCTTAACTGTACTGGAATGTTTCCCAACACCCAATATACAGCCGTGACCTTGTGCTTTTTTCGGGATGTCCCGAGAGGATTACACACCTCAAAGTCGTCAATGTACAGAATGAGACTAACCCTGTCTTCCTCTACAGAGAAAAAATTATTTTTCTGATAGTGAGAGCCGTCATGAAATGTCCGATATTGTGCTGTATTTTCAGAATTTCTTTTACACCCAAGCGCCTTTTCTTGAATAGTCTTACTATTTAATTTAACAAGGACTGCAATATTGGGGCATACTGGAATGTTTTCCCCTCTTTTTTTGTCAAATATGTGTTCTTCTGGTTCAACAACTGAAAAATGCTTCTTCATAAATTCTCTCCTCTTGTATGAAGTTGTGAAAGGCCCCTCTGTCCCCAAAGCAGTACTGATAGGATGTGTCAGAAATATTTTTCACCAAATCTGAGATAACAGCCGAATCCAGTTCACAATTATGGCTTTTCAAGGTAGACTCAACCACATCTCTTAGAACTGGACCTGATGCACTGGAGGATATGAACAGAAGTTCATCAACTATTTCATCAATACATCTGTTGGGCACATTGAAAGTGCTTTCCAACTTTAAGAAGAGATGGCCAAACTTCTCCTTTATGTCTTGAGACAACTCCTGTGGTTCCTCATCCAGAGGCTCTGGATTATCCACATAAGTCTCATTTTCACCAAAAGTGGGTTTGGGGTGTTTATTTAAGACCTCAGTTTTAAAATCCTCATGGGAATGTGAGGCATGTTTTCTGTGTCTATGAGTAGAAAAAGTGGAATAAATGTTTGTACTGAAGCTGCAGTTTTTTAAGACACATACAACTGCTTCGAACTTCCTTAAGTGGCTGCCAAGATGCTCAAAATACTGCTTCTCTGAACTAAAAAAACTAGAATGGCATAGTAGACAACTAAATGAAAGAACTTCCCTTTGTGTCACCAACTCTACATGGTTTCGGGACAAATGGGTCCGAAGGGCATTAAATGTTTTGAATGAACAAGGGCAATCAGTGTGAAGACAAGGGACTGACTGACTGCGGCCAACATTTCCATGTTTTAGCCTGTAGTGTTTTAACAATCCTATCCGCTTTTCTGATTCAAAACTACACATCTTACACCTCCATCTCATGTTGAGGTACCTGTGAAATAAATTAAACATCTCATAACTAAACTATATTGGTGTCATTAAAAATTTCAATTTAAACCTTCAGCAGCACTACTTTGATCTTACCTTGTGTAAGCTGTTGAGACCAAATTCTGGAGAGTCAACGTCCTTCAATATTCTGTGAAATATATCAAGAAATGATATTAATTATGACCACAATACAAAATCTAAAATTGAAGAACACTGTAATAAATGCTTTTAGGCTTGATGGTAAATTTTATCCTCACACAAAAACAGCACACACGTAAAATAAATCTTAAACACAGAGATACACAGCAAGCTTTGTTGTGTTGACATAATGTAATTCTGCAATCTCAGAAACAATATCAAGCTTATGTGGGGTTATCAAATGAGTATTAAAAATTCAAGACTGCAGTGAGAAACTGAACATCACACTGGTATCTGATTGCTTGCACATTAGTCTAAACTACAAAACTGTTTGATAATATTTGTTGATAATGTTTTTTAAAAAAACAAAACACTCAAAATCAACTCATTTTTTTTTTACTACTAACAATTATTCATCTGTGTCTTTACTTTAAACTAACCTAAACAAAACTACAACTTTCAAAGTAAAAACTTGAGGGTAAATTTTTTTAAAATGTTTTTTTTTCTTCACTGTTTTCCGACTCACTGGACATTGTTTAGGAAATCCATTAGCCAACTATTTGAAATCATCAATAATTATCTCAAAACTCAACAAAAGGCAAAACTGCCATTTACAGATTCAAATCACATATTACAAATGACATTATCAGTATTATTGTAATGTTACCTTCAAAGTCAGGCGTCTTTGTTGGTGCAAGCTGCTGCTATTACACACTGAGAGGACACTGCTTCTTACACTCTTTGACTGCAGTAACTTACTGTTGATGTCTGGAATAAACAACAACATTGTAGTGACATATCATTAAAATATCATGTGTTACCATATGTGAAATTAAAACAAATGTTTATTTAGATATACTTGGATCATCAGTAGAACATTGATGACACAGAAAGTTCCTGTAAAATATTTTTAACATTAAAATGACCACAGATGTGGTAAAGTAAACTAACCTTGCTCCAAAATTACTAATCCTTCCAGGCAGGTTTAAGTTACTATTGACATATTTTCAGGGCCTGAAGAGGGTGTGCTTGTTGCTGCAAACAGCAACAAACAACAGTGTTTCCCCTACATTCATTTAGCAGTGGCGGGCCGCCATTGCTAAATCCTAGCCGCCGCTCCTTCAAAAATAACTGGGTCGGGTACTGGCGAGCATATGCTCGCGAGTACTAAGGCAGCGCCTCTCAAATAGTGGGGCGCGCCCCCGCCTATGACCCCGGGGAACATGCTTTGTTTATTTGCTGTACTATGGTGTCGGGATTTTTTGCACTGAGCATGTGCACACAGCACAGAGCTAAGACGAGTGAATAAGACGAAGCTTTTGTAGCGCTTGGCTTCACTGTGACTACGGTGGGAGACGAGGAGAGATCGGTGTGTATTGTGTCTATGTTGGCAGCGAAGCAGACAGCACGAAGCCAAATAAATAAATTAACCCTTTATTTACGAGCGTGTCGGCGCCGACATGTCAGCGCACAGCCCAATGCAAGCAGGGACTCCCTGCAGTGTTAGACGCAAGCATGCCACCACTGCTGAAAAAAATCCGAGGGGAAACACTGAACAAACAACATATATCGTTAATGAAGCCTTACAGGTTTAGTAAAAATAAAAAATCTCCTGTTCTGCAACCGAAAACACTTCCACAAAAAGTAGGCACGTGCCACTAGGCCAAGTTTGCAGTTGATAGCTAGCTAGCTGGCAGGCTAAACGTAAGCTAATGCTAACATTGAGTGTTCCATATTCCAGCACTGACTTAAACAGATGAGCAAAGGTGACATAAAAAGTCAGTTAAGCATATAACCTACCCATATGGCTCCACATCGATGAACTTTCTTGTTAAACGACTGTCCATGCTGTCTTCCACTGTCCTCCCGTGAAAACCTGGCGCCCTCAAACTTTGCCTTGTCATGTCTAAGCGCAAACGATCCTCTGTCGCATGTGCCGAGTGCATGGCCAGGTTCACTGCTATTACCCAGGTACATTTTACTATCTGGTATCAGGTTGTAGAATCACTACATTAGTTATGTAAATATTACTTGGTGTCATTGATCAAATTTACATATAAATGTGACAATACAAAGTTACAATCATCAAGTAAGACATTACATAAAGGGTGAGATTTTAAAGTAAAAGAAGTGAAACAATAAATCCTTGTAAAATTTAAATTAATATCTGAGGTAATAATTACAGGGCCAAAAAATCATTTTTTTCAGTGCAGAGTGAGTGTAATGCAATAATGGTATATGAAGTTAAACTGAAAATGCTGCTGATATTCCTTCATTGCATAGGAAAACTATGTGCTTGTGACTACTGTTGATCATAGATGAAGTAGGAAGTAGTCTATAAAAGTCGACTGATACCTGTGTAACCATGCTCAGTCACAATCTGTCACTCGACAATGCACTGTCTTTGTTTTTGTTTTGTTTTTTTTTAAAGAAGTTGGGAGGCTGAAGTGGGCGAGTTTATTGTATCATCTGGTAAATTAAGGAAAACACGTTGGTCGACGGGCTTGGGCATCTCATGCACAGCACAGGAGCACCATGTTCATGGCTAATACTCTCTAGACAGCTGGATAACAGGGTGTCTCAAACTCCCCATAAACATATTTAAACTAGGGCTGGGACTTTAACACGTTAATTTCGATTAATTAATTACAGGGAAAATAACGCGTTAAATACATTAACGCATTTAATCGAACCTTTCTCTTTTCCCTAATCTGTGGCACACCGGTAACACTGATGAACACTCCAGCCCAGTAGGTGGCGGTAATGAACCTAAAGTCTGTCTGCAGCATACAGTCTATGGTCTGCAGTGAAGAAGATACACAGGAGTGAAGTCAGCATACAATGAGGTTTGGTGAACAGTGGAGGAAGATGAGAACACATTGTGCTTGTTGGGCAGAAAGTTTTCTTTTACAAATCTTCCCGATGGCAGCTTGGATAAAAGCCTGGTTGTGTGCAAATTGTGCAACAAAGAGTTTTCTGATCACTGCAGCACTTCAAGCCGATGGCATCACCTCAATGTAAAACATGTTGCTGTTAGCACCAGAGCTAACATTAGCTATGACAGTCCTGCTAACGGCTAATGGCTAACGGTGTAGCCATCCCATAATAGACCACTTTAAAAGACGCTGAAAGTGCTTTAGTTTACAAAAAGTCGGAAAATGTTGAATATAATTGCTATAATTGCACTTTGAGTTTGTAGTAATCTGTGAATGTAGCAGACAGATGAAAAATGCAGATAAATAGAAATGAAACAAACATTTTTGTGGTTTAAGTTATTACACTCCCAAAGAGGCTTAGCATCGGTAGAGTAATAAATTAAACCACAAAAATGTTTGTCTTTTAATAGCTTAATTCTAAACTTTAAGTTTATGTAAAAATATTTTTGTTTATAAACAAAAAATTATATTCCTAAAAAAAGAACCATCAAAATGACACCATTTATCAGACCCAGAAACTATGAAAACAGAATGAATCTGTAGATTTTCAACTTGAAGGTCCTTGAACTACTTATGCTGATGTTATGTGCCATACAGTGGAAAAATTTAACTAAATCCAGGCCTTAAATCATCAAAATCGCTTTTTTCTCTATGTCCCATTTTAAAATTGTATTCATTTTATAAATTTTAAATTATAAACATGTATATGTCTATTCATTGATTCAACTGTCAACCTAAATTTATTTGAATTGAAAATAATTACTTATTGTGTCAAATATTGCTATTTGACAAAAATGCAATTAACTGTGATTAATTACAAAGCCTGTAATTAATTAGATTAATTTTCTAATCATGTCCCACCACTAATTTAAACAAAGTAAACATGAAGTATATGTCAACACACTGCAATGAACATCTGAGTACAGATAGTGAACATATATTCATAAAATAAACGAAAGAACATCAGGAAAACAACCAGTGATGAGCCCGTGCTATGCTCCCTAACCTACTTCATGCACGCCTCTCAGAAACTGACACTATAGCTCCAGAGAGGGCGCTATAGAGCCAGCAACAATAAATAAAAAACAAAATGTGAATTTATTTATCATATATACACTTACAAATGTCTGCATTTGATTCTTGCCCCGTAACTCATCTTCATTATGATGCCATTGTGATTTTCAAAAAATCTACTGGGCAGAAACAGACATCCTTCCTGCCAAGCTTTGGTTGAACCTTTGCTGTTGGACCATGGGGATGCAGAAACTCCACTTTCACATCTTGATGCTCAGTATCTACAGCAATGGTCTTGGCTAGCCACCAGTGGTCATCATAGACTACTGCTAGCCAGTCTCCATTATTAAGGCTGCTGACAGTCACTACTGCCATAGTGCCCTCAGGACCTTTCAGAGGCTCCTCATCCCTCTCCTCCTCCATCACATCCTTCATCTCCATCTCCCCTTCCATCTCTTTTTCTGTCTCTTTCATCAACATGACCAAAGGTCTTTTCTTCCTTGCCCTCCTTGTAGCACTCTGCTGTTCCTCTGGGTAGCCATGGAAATCGAAGGTACCTGGGCTGAAGCACTGGCAAACCAACATCTCGCTGCAAAAGCAGGATAGTTGCCTGTGGTGGATCCTGTTCTCATTTGCGATGGCCTGGTGTATTTGTCTTGTTGAGGGAACCTGCTTGAGAGGTTGCATTAGAAGTGTATCATATCTTTGCATGTCTTCTTCAGACTGTTTGAGACCTTTTCAAAGAATGTATTTCCATGTGTCACGTCATTTCCTCTCAGGACCAGGTTGTCAGCTGTTCTTTTCACTGTTCCACCAATGCCGCCTGGTGCGCCCTTACGATGGGAAGTGGGGAAGAAATTCCATGTTGCTCTTTTAAACCCCAGTGTAGGTGGGATACCAGACAAAAGAAAAAAAATCTTGTTCTTATACCGTCTGCTTGGCTCATCAGACCAAAGTTCACAGTGGTAACCTGTGGATATTTTGTCTTGATATCTTTTAGTACTGAATCCATATGTGTCCAGATTGCAGCAGCATCCTGTCTCTTTGACTCTGAAATTGTGCAAAACCCTGCCGTTCCACCCTTAATGTAATACATTCCAGTATGCAGCATTATCTGTGGCAGAATTTGTCCAAAATGGCACGCCTGAGCTTCAGAGTGATATTTGCATCTCCAGGATTCCGAAAAGTCAATGTGGATAAGTGCAGTACTTTCATCACATCTCAATTGTGTTTCTGTAAACTTTTGACACAACATGTGTTGGTGGTTTCACTTCTGAGTTTTTGCTCATAGAGTTCAATGAGCTTTGAAAGACTGCCGCTGTGTTGGACGAGCTTAATGTTGATCTGGATTCCATTGACTGTGTCTTCTTCAACTCTCTCCCACTGCTTCCACTGTACATAGATTTTATCTTGCTCTTGAGTTGGAATTGTGCCTTTGTTTAGACATCGTGAGCAGGTGCGAAGAAGGCAGGCCTCACTTGCTGGAGAGCAGCTAACTAATTGAAAACTGTCATCATGTTTGTTTGACTTCACAACACCACATGATCTTAGGACCTCGTGCATGAAGCATGCGTTTTCATGCATTTGATACAGGCAGGTCTTCCGATCGGACGCTTTTGGTGCTGTAACATAGAATGGATTCAGAGCGCAGAATGAAGAATAGCTCAGCTTCACAGTGGGATTCCTAATGATTATGTATGTATGTATGTATGTATGTATGTATGTATGTATATTTATATATATAAATATATATATGTATATACATACATGGGCTGCACAGTGGTGTAGTGGTTAGCACTTTCGCCTTGCAGCGAGAAGATCCCTGGTTCACGTCCCAGCTCGGACCTGGGATCTTTCTGCATGGAGTTTGCATGTTCTCCCTGTGCATGCGTGGGTTTTCTCCGGGTACTCCGGCTTCCTCCCACAGTCCAAAAATATGCTGAGGTTAATTGATCATTCTAAACTGGTGTGAATGTGAGAGTGATTGTTTGTCTCTGTGTGTAGCCCTGCGACAGACTGGCAACCTGTCTAGGGTGTCCCCTGCCTTCGCCCAAGTCAGCTGGGATAGGCTCCAGCACCCCCCCGCGACCCTAGTGAGGATTAAGCGGTGTATGGATAATGGATGGATGTATATACATGTATATATATATATATATATATATATATATATATATATATATATATATATATATATATATGTATATGTATATATATATATATATATATATATATATGTATATATATATATATATATATATATATATATATACACTATATTGCCAAAAATATTCGCTCACCTGCCTTGACTTGCATATGAATGTAAGTGACATCCCATTCCTAATCCATAGGGTTCAATATGACGTCGGTCCACCCTTTGCAGCTAGAACAGCTTCAACTCTTCTGGGAAGGCTGTCCACAAGGCTTAGGAGTGTGTTTATGGGAATTTTTGACCATTCTTCCACAAGCGCATTTGTGAGGTCACACACTGATGTTGGATCAGAAGGCCTGGCTCTCAGTCTCCGCTCTAATTCATCCCAAAGGTGTTCTATGGGGTTGAGGTCAGGACTCTGTGCAGGCCAGTCAAGTTCATCCACACCAGACTCTGTCATCCATGTCTTTATGGACCTTGCTTTGTGCACTGGTGCACAGTCATGTTGGAAGAGGAAGGGGCCAGCTCCAAACTCTTCCCACAAAGTTGGGAGCATGGAATTGTCCATAATGTCTTGGTATGCTGAAGCATTCAGAGTTCCTTTCACTGGAACTAAGGGTCCAAGCCCAGCTCCTGAAAAACAACCCCACACCATAATCCCCCCTCCACCAAACTTTACACTTGGCACAATGCAGTCTGACAAGTATGGTTCTCCTGGCAACTGCCAAACCCAGACTCGTCCATCAGATTGCCAGATGGAGAAGCGTGATTGGTCACTCCAGAGAAGGCATCTCCACTGCTCTAGAGTCCAGTGGAGGCTGCTTTACACCACTGCATCCCACGCTTTGCATTGCACTTGGTGATGTATGGCTTGGATGCAGCTGCTCAGCGATGGAAACCCATTCCATGAAGGTCTCTGCTGAAGCACTGTTCTTGAGCTAATCTGAAGGCCACATGAAGTTTGAAGGTCTGTAGTGATTGACTCTGCAGAAAGTTGGCCACCTCTTGGCACTATGCTCCTCAGCATCCGCTGACCCCGCTCCGTCAGTTTACGTGTCCTACCACTTGGTGGCTGAGTTGCTGTCGTTCCCACACACTTCCACTTTCTGATAATACAGCTGACAGTTGACTGTGGAATATTTAGGAGCCAGGAAATGTCACGACTGGATTTGTTGCACAGGTGGCATCCTATCACAGTTCCACGCTGGAATTCACTGAGCTCCTGAGAGCGAGCCATTCTTTCACAAATGTATATATATATATATATATATATATATATATATATATATATATATATATATATACTATATTGCCAGAAGTATTCGCTCACCCATCCAAATAATCACAATCAAGTGTTCCAATCATTTCCATGGCCATGGGTGTATGAAATCAAGCACCTAGGCATGCAGACTGCTTTTACAAATGTTTGTAAAAGCAGTCTGCATGCCTAGGTGCTCCCACCTCCGGTCAAACTTCAACCATGTCCCGAGGGAGGTGGGGGACATTGAGTCCGAGTGGACCATGTTCCGTGCCTCCATTGCTGAGGCGGCCGATCGTTGCTGTGGCCGTTAGGTGGTCGGTGCCTGTCGCGGCGGCAATCCCCGAACCCGTTGGTGGACACCGCCGGTAAGGGATGCCGTCAAGCTGAAGAAGGAGTCCTACCGGGCCTTTTTGGCCTGTGGGACTCCGGAGGCAGCTGACAGGTATCGGCTGGCCAAGCGGGCTGCGGCTGCGGCTGCGGCTGCGGCTGCGGCTGCGGCTGTCACCGAGGCAAAAACTCGGGTATGGGAGGAGTTTGGCGAGGCCATGGAAAACGGCTTCCGGACGGCTTCAAAGAGATTCTGGTCCACCATCCGGCGTCTCAGGGGGGGAAAGCGGTGCACTGTCAACACTGTGTATAGTGGGGATGGTGCACTGCTGACCTCAACTCGGGACATTGTGAATCGGTGGAAGGAATACTTCGAAGACCTCCTCAATCCCACCGACACGTCTTCTGATTCAGAAGCGGGGCCTGGGGTCTCGGGTGTAGATTCTCCCATCTCTGGGGTTGAAGTCGCCGAGGTAGTTAAAAAGCTCCTCGGTGGCAGGGCCCCGGGGGGGGGGAGAGGAGGGTCCGCCGGATAGTCGAACCTCGGATTCAGGAGGAGCAATGTGGTTTTCGTCGCGGTCGTGGAATTGTGGACCACCTCTACACCCTCAGTAGGGTCCTTGAGGGTGCATGGGAGTTTTCCCAACCAGTCCACATGTGTTTTGTGGATCTGGAGAAGGCTTTCGACCGTGTCCCTCGGGGAATCCTCTGGGGAGTGCTCCGGGAGTACGGGGTAACGGACCACCTAATACAGGCTGTCTGCTCCCTGTATGACCGGTGCCAGAGTTTGGTCTGCATCTCCGGCAATAAGTCGAACTCGTTTCCAGTGAGAGTTGGACTCCGCCAGGGCTGCCCTTTGTCACCGATTCTGTTCATAATTTTTATGGACAGAATATCTAGGCACAGCCAGGGTGCTGAGGGAGTCTGGTTTGGTGGCCTCAGGATTCCGTCACTGCTTTTCGCGGATGATGTGGTCCTGTTGGCTTCATTATGCCAGGACCTCCAACTCTCACTGGATCGGTTCGCAGCCGAGTGTGAAGCGGTTTGGATGAGGATCAGCACCTCCAAATCCGAGTCCATGGTTCTCAGCCGGAAAAGGGTGGAGTGCACTCTCCAGGTCAGGGATGAGGTCCTGCCCCACGTGGAGGAGTTTAAGTACCTCGGGGTCTTGTTCACGAGTGAGGGAAGGATGGAGCGAGAGATCGACCGCCGGATTGCTGCGGCGTCTGCAGTAATGCGGACGCTGTACAGGTCCGTCGTGGTAAAGAGGGAGCTGAGCCAAAAGGCGAAGCTCTCAATTTACCGGTCGATCTACGTTCCTACCCTCACCTATGGTCACGAGCTTTGGGTAGTGACCGAAAGAACAAGATCGCGGGTACAAGCGGCCGAAATGAGTTTCCTCCGCAGGGTGGCTGGGCTCTCCCTTAGAGATAGGGTGAGAAGCTCGGCCATCCGGGAGGATCTCAGAGTAGAGCCGCTGCTCCTCCGCGTAGAGAGGAGCCAGATGAGGTGGCTCGGGCATCTAATTAGGATGCCCCCCGGACGCCCCCGTGAGGTGTTTAGGGCACGTCCCACCGGGAGGAGACCCCGGGGAAGACCCAGGACACGCTGGAGAGACTATGTCTCTCAGCTGGCCTGGGAACGCCTTGGGGTCCCCTGGGAGGAGCTAGATGATGTGGCCGGGGAGAGGGAGGTCTGGGCTTCCCTCCTAAAGCTGCTGCCCCCGCGACCCGACCCGGACCAGCGGTAGAAGATGGATGGATGGATGGATGGATACATCACAGAGTGGCCAGTCATGAATTTGGGGAAACTCTTTGACTCAAACCTGAAAAATTCTGCTGCCATGCAGAAGTCCATCGAAGAACTCAAAAATTGGCTCACCATAGTCGAAAAGTGTTGGCTGCCTGGTAGATTCAAAGCCTGGATCTACCAGCATTCCATCCTGCCCAGACTCCTGTGGTCCCTTTTGGTCTACAGGTCCACTGACCACAGCTGAATCCCTTGAGAGGAAGATCAGTGGCTTTCTTAGGAAGTGGCTTGGTCTTCCACGCAGCCTCACCAGAGCAGCACTGTATGGGTCAAGTAAAATCTTGCAGCTACCCTTCACTGGACTCACTGAAGAGTTCATGACGGCAAGCATGAGAGAAACCCTAATGAACAGGGACTCCAGAGTCTGCAAGGTGTCATCAGGTGGCATAGAGGGTGCGGGCAGGTAGGAAGTGGAAAGATGAAAAGGTGGCTGAGGTGGTAGAGTCTTGTTTAAGGCAAAAGGCACTGGTTGGCACCATAGCAACTGGCAGAACGGGACTGAAAAAAAATAGAAAGACCAGGTCAGCATAACCCAGGGCAAAGAGAGACACAAACTACTCCAGGAGGACGGTCTGAGGAGGCGTGGAGAAAGAACATGTGAGCAGGGCTATGGGACTCCGGTGGCAGGAAGCATGGACAAGGTGGGTGACAAGGGGTCATCACAGAATCACCTGGTCTAGCATCATGCAGGCGGACTTACACTTCGTCCAGTTCCTTGTGCAGGCAGTCTATAACACCATGCCAAGTCTGGCTAACTTTCATACTTGGAGAAAGAGCAAGACATCTTTCTGACTCCTTAGGCTCCTTAGAACATCTCCTCAGCAGCTGCCCAAAAGCTCTTGTGGATTGTTGTCATCACTGGCACCACGACCAGGCGCTCAAGGCAGTTGCTAAGCGTGTGGCCTCAGCTGTCAGTAGTGGCAAACACCTCAGGGTCTCAAAGAAGGCTATCACCTTCATCAGTGCTGGAGAGAATACCCATGTGCAACTGAAAACAGTAACAGGCCTCCTCCACATAGCCATTGACTGGCAGCTCCAAGTTGACCTGGGTAACCAGTTGAAATTCCCCCAGCACACTGTTGTTATATCACTTCGACCAGACATGATCAATACCTCCAAGGCTTCCAAACAACTGATCATGCTGGAGCTGACAGTTCCCTGGGAAGAATGCATCAAGGAAGCCAACAAAAGGAAATGAGCCAAATACCGGGATCTGGTGGAGTTGTGTAGGGGCAGGGGCTGGAGGATTTTCATTGAGCCCATAGAGATTAGGTGCAGAGGCTTTTCAGAGTGTTCATTCTCCAGAGTCCTCAGTTGGTTTGGTGTTAGATGTGTGGCAAAGAAGAAGGCCACCAATCCACAAGTGAAGCCGCAGGGAAAGCCACAAAGTGGTTGTGGATTAAAAGGGCAGATCTGTGGGCTGCTGCTGGGACACAGCTCGAGGCCCAATCAACCCTGGCCAGGTCGCCTGGGTGAGGGTGTCAGATGCTGCGAGACCCAAAACACCCAATGACCCCATTTTTCATCACTGATGATGTGTCCCAGCGCATCCATGAGATGTTTCTTGTGTACTGGAATGTCAAAGAGGAGAAACTTCCTTTGTGGCGTCCTGCCATGGGCACCATACTTCATGAAACCATGTACTGTGATTTGGAACAGAATGGAACAGAAATGGAACAAAAATATCAACCAGCTGAAATTATTATTTTAAGCTATTAGTTGTCATTATTTTTCAAACATCTATGTGCACACGTCTAAGGAGGGTAACCACACAATTATGTCATCATTATTTACTGATGAATACTGAACTCTGTGAGATTACTCTTTAACCCTTTTCAGCATGAGTCAAATCAACAATTGGTCAGTCATCTGCAATCTAAAAATATTTGCATAGTTTTAACCCACACCTCCTATTGTGTCACTGATCGGACTCCTGGTGTTTTTTAGCTCCTGACTTCAGTTAGGATTTGGTGAGGTCTAAGACAGGCCTCATGGTTTAATGATATAATAAATATTGAAAAGAATATTCCAGTGATTTGTGGGTTATTAGTTTAAATTGATTTTTTTGTTCATAGGTGTGACTTAAATGGAGGTCTGACCAAAGCTGTAAAATTTATACAGAAATGGTAAATTAATGCGTTTTTCACTGTATAATGAGGGTCAAAATAACATCATCATCTTCCATCATCATCGTCATCATTGTCAAAATCTACATGACATGAAAGGTGTTACATTAACACAAAAGAAGTTTCACTCAAGTTTCAGAAAAACTACTTGTAGTCTTATAAATGTAAAACACTTTTCCTTCTTCCCTACTTTGACTCTTTAAGCTTTCCTATGTCTCACTAGGTCTGTGGGTAAGATAAGAGATTAGATTATCTTTAGATTGCAATGTAATTACCTGTGGATTTTGAGATTACAAAGTGGACATCTCTTGATCAGCAGACACTTTATCAGGGGATTATCAAGAGTCAATCAACGAAAGGCCCATCTCTCAGGGGAGAGATTAAACCAAAATGAAAAATGCAAACGAGTGAAAGACACTATATATACACTAATCAGTTACAAAGGTAGATTGTCCTGCTGGGTGAGGCCATTGACTTTGGGAAGTTGTGTTCCCATGGGAATGTGTGTTTGGTCAGTGTTTAAGTGGGCAGCGCGCATCAAAGTAAAATTCTCATGAATGCCAGGACCCAAGGTTTCTTAGCAGCACATTGCATGGTAATGAGATGATCAATGTTAGTGACTTCATATGTGTAGAGTAAATGTTTCTCCCCCATTATATAAAATGTATTTTAAATGTTTCTGTGAAATGTGGTTTGAATACTTTTGCAGAATTATTACACAATCGCAATGATATTTGACCAGTGAAATATTTACATCAGATGAATATGATAATGCAGCATATGAAACACCTCTTGTTGTGCTGTCAAGAAAAGCTTCAAGAATTGTAGGGAAATTATTTCGACTGAATGTTATTTACAAAAGCAAAGTAGCTGGAATTTATACAAGTTAGGAACCAAAATGTGAACAACAAATGGTGGAGGCACAGAACGTATATTTAAGCCCATTTATTAAACTACATGATAACAACAACTATGACACAAAAACAACACACATAAAGACAAACAACAACAATACAAAACAAACAGGGCAGTGAATGTGAGTGAAGGAAAAGGGAAGGAAGAGAACACAATATTTTAATGTAATGTTGGGATTAATATTACGTTTGAAATATGGTGTTCTTGGGGAAAGGGATAAATAGACCACACCTGAAAGCTGCCGCTAATTTGACTGTGGGCTAATTTGTTAACCTGTTGAATGTATCTTTGTGATAAAAGAGAATTTGAAAAAATTGCACCAAGTTTCAGTGATTGAAAGCTACTTGCGAGACGGTCTGGTCGGCCTGTTGATGTGAGTCAGAACAGCGGGGGACAGAGTGGACTCGGTCGGTATTGAAGAAATTAGGAAGGAGGAAGGATTTAGGATTTAGGAATCTGGAAGAATGACCTTTGGAAAGGAGGACTCAAAGAAAGGAGGGCTCAAAGTGATATTTGCAAGTATGGTTTCGCATATCATGAACTAAGTAGGGGTCTGATACACCTCTGTCATGTAGTCTTGACAGTGACTCAGGGTTTATGCCAATCTTTTGGCTAAACTAGACGAAACATACATCCTGGATGGTGTGTGCTGTGGAATCTGCTGAATGTCTGCTTTCACATGGCCTCTTCCTGATAACATAATCTTCACACCATCCTACCAGATCTGAAATGTGTCTTCCTTTACAGCTCTACATCTGGTGTGGTGCCTTGGTGTCTGGAAGATGACTCTGGATGGATGAAGGCTAGATCTTTCTCTGTTGATCCCACATGTGTCAGTGGTTTTAATGGTAAGACTGATAGATGTGTAAAAATGTAAGAAATCTCCCTGTCATCACATGTGCACACTATCTTAGTTGTTCTGAGGAATACACTCTTCTGGACAGAGACTTCAGAGACTTCAAATCTGCTGAAGCCACATTTTCTTGTCAGCTGACCTTACGACATCTTTCACATCTGCCCTCCATTGCTGTTGATCACCATTATGTCAGGTTGGTTAAGCAGCAAATGTTTGTCAGTCTGGACTTTGAAGTTCCACTGAATCTTAGCTCTGTTGATCTTAACCACATTTAGCAGTGTGTCCTATTTACACTCATGGACTCCACATTAATCTCAGAAGTTCTCCCACTGTCCCAGCACACAATGCTACTTGTGTGTCACTGTGTCAGGAGCATCTTTGCTCCCTGAGTCCTGTCTGTTTTGGTAGACTGCTGCTTCCATGGCTCTGGTGCTTAAAGTCAATTTGTGTGCTGCCATGATCAGATGCAATGCCTGTAGATTGACATTCTTTAACCACTGGTTGTGTTTCTTTTCATCACCCACCTCTTCTATTTATAGAGCAGGAAAGCAGATGGAGAACCAACAAATAATACATAAGTGTACAATGAACACTTTGGAAATCGATAGACCAGATACTGCACATTAAAGATTCAGAGAAAAAAAGCAATGGTGGTAGACAACTGTACAAAGAAAGAGGAGAGTGTGTTCAGAGCATCATAAGAAGTCCCCCAGAAGCCAAGATCAATCCTGGTTTAAAAAAAACCCAAAACAGACAAGCAAAAAAACAAACTCTAAGGTTACTCACATCTGTGCCTAAATGTATGCAGTATCAAATAATATTTACTACTTTACTACAGGGAACATGTACAAGGCAAATAATATCTGTCCGAGCACAGGACCCTGTGGACTCCCAGACAACATGGTGCATGTGTAAAATACACTACTGACATGAATAAACTGAAATCTCTCTGTTAAATATAACTTAAACAGGCCGGATGCAGTTCGCTACCTCAATGACATGTTCCAGTCTCTGTAATGCAATGTTGTTTCAAACTCAGCATTGAGATCTAGCAGGACAAGTATAAGGATAAGTCTACTGTCATTGGTGACTTTCACAAGTGCTGAATCTGTGCAATGATGTATTCTAAATCCTGATTAAAACACTTAAAACTAACCATTTCTGTGCAGATAATCACAGAAAGAAATATTTGGTGGTTTGTGTGTGGCACTGCAGTAAAATCAACAAGATCACCTGTGCTGCACATTGGGGTAGCTGCTCTCCATTGCATCAGCATATGGCACTGAAATAAGTAATAATGGAAGAATTCCCTAAATGTAGCCACATAAACATCTGGTGCAATGTAACTTTTTGGTAAATGCTCTGCAGTCCATTGCAAATGTTATTAAACATGATCAGACAAAAGAGGATTTGGGGAAAATACAGTTAGATGCTCAATTTCTAAGCCATATGTCAAAACAAATCAAGGGTGTGATTAAAACAGTGGTTTGGTTTATTTACATTTTGCAATCTCTGAAGGCAGTGCTAAAGACTTTCTCAGGGTCTATATTTAATTCAGTTCATTTATATGGATGTTTATGGTTAACCCCAATGTTGAATTCATCTGTACTGAACACCAAAATAGCTTAGAACTTTGGGAATTCACATTGAAACTCAGAGTAAGCAGCAGATGGATGATAGCATCATTTTCTTTCCATTTTTTTGGCCTGTTTTTGTATGTGCATTTCCAGTTCCACTCAGAACATGTACTATGCTTCGGTACTTGCTCTTATATTCTCCAGGTCAAATATTATAGCAGAATGGCATTGGAATGACTGGAGTGAAATAACAGCACTATGCTAATTGTTTAATTCTACTTCAATTTTCAAGAGTGGAAGGAGTGCTAGACTGTTGTCAATGTGATTTGACTTTAATAACTTTCTCCTCATCAGGAATTATTATAAGCTATAAAGTCGTGTATTCTTTAGATTTTCCCATCCATTTATATGCAGATGATGTCCATCCTGTATCTCTGCCTGTCATAATAGGCCCTACAATCTGTAAAGGAGTGGAATAACCCACCCCCACTCCCCCACCCTCCACCCCATCCTTATCACTCAGAGAGAAAGTGTATTAGGAAGTGTGTGCACCTTTGTGTGGCTACAGTATCCATGTGTGAGCCTGCCTTTGAATACATTTGTGTGTGTTGTACCTCGTCGTGCGAGAGACACACAGTGGTAATGGAGAGTGTTCATCTCACTGTCTGGAAATACAATGCAGGCACATCTCAGATGTTAATTTGAAAATGAAGGATATCTCTCATACTTTTTCTTCCCCACTCTAAGCCCATCCTTTCACATCTTGAGGCTTGTGGCATATCTGAGAAATGCTTGGGTTTGTTTTATCTATAAGTCCCCTGGAGGTTACCCTATTTCACGTCTGCCCCTACTGTATCACTATTGATCCATTATCACAAGTATCTATTTCATTTCCAGGATAGACAGTTTCCTAATATGCGACCTTGTTTGCATCAAGGTGATTGTGTCTTATCAGAGACAAGGGAAGGAGACAATCAACAGAGGACTTCAAGTCGAGATTTTAATTTGCCTGAAATTGTTATCAAATTTCCTCTTTGCAGATTCAATATCACTTAAGCAAGCACTTTCGCAGGGCAGCTGTTGAAAATCAATAGGAGCTAGCCATCAGTACCAAAGGACATACACAACAGCTCGATACAGTCCCAACAGTGACACATGCTTAGAAAAGACACATTGATTTCCTAGGTTGAGGCCCTACACGACATTTTTGCAAGAGAATTTAGGTTCAGTTAACCCGCAAGTTTGTTTAATTGAGAAAATAATGGGTGATCAATGTTTAAGTGCAAGCTATTAAGCTTTTCTACATGTTTGGTGTTCTGAATGAGACCCCTTTTCATGGTCATCATCTGTGTTTTCATTATATTGTAGCTTTTGGGGCGATCTCTTTTTTTACTGGGACAAGGGAGTTTCTCTTCCTTGTTGTCTGTACACTCAGCTATGATTCCATTTATTTTATATATTATGAGGGAGAACAAGATTCATCAAGCCCACTTTTTGATCAATTAAGATCTGTGTGCATCAGAGTCCCTGTCTCTGCCATGATTTGCTGGTGGTCTCTCCTCCTCCTTTCCCTCTCTCCTTCTGTGTGTGAATGAGTTTGATCAGCGCTTCTCTGACTTTAAAGCACAGCACTTAGGCTTTACCATCTCTGCCAATCCTTTCACCACTGAGATCTGCTGTGCACAACATCACATTTACATGGAGTTAATAGAGCTACAAAGCGACAATGACCTGAGAGCAAAGTTTTGGATGTTTTTACCATCTACTGCCCCCCTGGTTTGATGCCACAGCTCTGGCTATTAACTGCCCATGTTCTGTGCATGTTTGTAAGCACCTGTCTGTGCAAACACATGTTTTCAGTAATGAAGCTAAACAAGACCAAGCACAGATCATGCATCACCTATGACAATCTCCACACTGTTTTACGGATTGCCTCAGTACAAGCCCTAAAACCAGACATTAACACAATGGCCTCGAGAAAACAGTGTGGGACATCCGGCCAGAAAACACATAGGCAAGCATTTTTAAAAACCCTAATTTAAAGTGTAATACAATGTATTGCAACCATGAATAAGAACAGTTAAATATGTGTGCAACTTAATGATGGTGTTTGCATTTTGTTTTGTGTTTGCTATTTTCAGCACATGATCAGTGGATAAGGATGGTGTGTCAGAGTGAGGAGCGATCTGCTTTTGTATGTTCATGGGCAGGCAGTATCACCTCAATAAATTCACTCAAAACTTCACCAATATAGTTGTGAACTGAGACAACACTTATTTTGTTGTTTTGAGTTAATTACATATACTATTTTGTGCAGCAATGTATTCACTGTGTTTCCAGGTTTATGTGTTCATGCAAACAAATGTTTACTGTAATCAGACCAATTCAATTCAGTTCAATTCAATTCAATTCAATTTTATTTATATAGCGCCAATTACAGTCAATTTGTCTCGAGACGCTTTACAGAACCCATATGCCTGAACCCCCAGAGCAAGCCAAAAGGCGACAGTGGCAGGAAAACACCCTTTTAACAGGGATAAAAACCTCGAGCAGAACCCGACTCTTTATGTGGGGGAACCATCTGCCTTAGTAGGGTGTACCTCCTCTGCAAGGCTTTGTGCCAGATTTGTTTTTGTAAAATTCTACATGTGTCACCCATGTTCTTAGCAGCTCACAGTTGTTGATTGTATTGTAGTTCAGCCCCACTCGAGTTCTCTTCCTGGGTTCACCAATATCTAGCTGTCCCGAATTGATGGCAAGATTCCATTGAATTTTATGGTGGAGGTTTTCTCCTGCTGTTATGAAAGCGATCAGGAACAGAATACCTTGCTGGCTTATGTTCCTGTCATGCACTGATTTTCTAATCCCATGTATCTCTAAGTTGAATGTATGGATTTTTGAAAAGATGAAGTAAAAATAGTACAAATAACTGAAACCCCTGTCCCTCATTTTCAGTGGTCAGCTTGCGATGACTGCACTTGCAGCCATCCAGCCATTAACACTGGTAACCCTATTAATCACACATTAATTGCACATACAAAAACATATAAGTGTCAATACAGAGGTTTCTCTGCATTAATAGCATCCAAAAACCCTACCCATCAGCATGTGTGGTGCTATGCACGTCCTTAACCTCGTATTGTCTGATACCACCCATAGCGTCATTGAAAGTGCATCACTATTTGACTTGTTGAACGACATTGCTGTATTCATCAAGGAATCATATGCAAGAGTGAATGTGTGGGAAACCGTGAACCAGGACAAGAGGCACAAGCGCATTTCACCAGTTGGAGAAACAAGATGGTGGGCCAAACATGATGCCCTGAGGAAAGTTTTTGGAAACTACGGCAGACCTCATGACGGCCATCATGAAGCTGAAGACACTTGCATCAAATGCACGAAACAAAGCTAGAGGATACCGAGATGGCTTACTCCGATATGAGACTGTGCTGACAGCTCAGTTATTTCTCCGGATATTTGAGATCACCTCACCACTATCAAAATACCTACAGACCGGAGGAATGGACATTCTCTCAGCATATAGAATGGTCACCACAACACAAGATTCACTGAAAGAGATAGCAAGAGATTTCCCAGCCATCAAAGATGCAGCTGACTGTTTTGTCCATTGGGCAAATGAAAAGCTAGAGGAGCAGGATGAACTAGGTTTGGAAGTGGAGGCTGCACTGCCTCAGAAAAGGGTGAAGAGGAAGAAAAGTCTTGCCAGGAGAGATGGCCCAGGATGACAGCCTCAGTGATTCAGAAAAGGCCTATGAGATCAATGTTCACCACCAGATTATCGATACAGCGGTTGAGGCCATGCACAAAAGATTCTTCACCCATGGCACCCTGTATGCAGATTTATCCCTCCTACATCCTAGAAACTTCCCCCTTATCCACACCAGTGCTCTCCCTGAATCTGCACTTGAAGGGCTCAGCAAGTGCCTAGTTGTGTATGACAGCAGGGCAACTGCTACCAATCTACAAAGTGAACTGAGAACCTTGGCACAGCAATGGGACAGGCTGGTACAATCACCCTTGGATGACTATGCAACTAGAGCAGTTGAAGAGGAATAAGATGATCAAGAAGAGATGGACATGATAAGCAAAACCTGTGCCTCTTGCAAAGAGTGCCCCCTGTGCTGCTACAAAGTCCTTCTCTGATTTCTCATGCATACCCTCTACTTGGTTTGGCATACAAGTTTTTGCTGACCCTATCAGTAACTCAGGTAGCCTGTGAGCGGTCATTTTCAACCCTCCGCTACATCAAAAACAGACTGAGGAGTAGCCTGTCCGCCAGCAAACTGGAAGCCTTCATGTTGATGGTCACTGAAAAGCATGTCCTTGTGTCCCTTGATACTGACACAGTGATTGACAGAGTTGCAGAGAAGAATTAATGAAGAAACTACTCTTGTAAGGTGAGATTTATGATATATAAATAAAACTTTGTTCAGTTAGTGAATTTAATTACATTTGTTGACAGAAAGTAATGTGATAATTGCTTTGTTCTCTGCTCTCTCGTCTCCTCCTCTCTCAGGGTGCCCCTGCTGTTTGAGTTGTTCAAGTTCATTCATTCAAGTTCATTCGTTCATAATCATTCAGTTTCATTGCCTTGCTACATATTCGTTCTTGAGGATTATCGGATGGCTAATCAACATTTTCTTCACCGGTATGTACAGTATATCAGACTGTTGTCTAGCTCTATTTCTTTATTTTAGTCATTTGCCCTGTTATAATGCAATTGGTGTGTATCGCTTACTTTTTTTGTCTGCCAATCTCTTTCTCTTTAAGGCTGATCTGTCCCCCAGGGATGTTCCAGGGATGTGCCTTGCATTGGTGTGGACTTCACAGGCATTCTTCACATTTGTAAGTTTACTATACTGTATACTGTTATGTGTTCTTGCTGACATCCACCTGGATGGTCATTAAGCCTACTACTTTTAGAGAGTGATTGTAATGAATGCAACCATCTATTATTGCATTATTTTAAAGACAACAATACTGTCAGTGTAAATTTTTTGGTCTCATCCTCACTATTCTCTTGACCCATCTGGCCTCTCTTTCTCTCCACTTAGGGCATATTTGGAGTGGAGGTCTACCTTTCCCTGATGTGGCGTTTACATGTTTTCCTTTTCTATCATTGTGAGTTTACTAAACAGTTCTTATTTTAATAATATTTAATTCCAGTTTTAATTAGAAGAGACAGTATCAGATGAATCTAGCCTATCTGACGTCACCTCTGCTTTCTGTCTTCATCAGAGCAGCATGGTCCATGCAGCCTTTTGTCTCAGCATATGTAAGTTATGTAAAATATTTTCTCTCTGTTCACCTAAACATTATTAAAACTATACCTTAACTGATTCCAGCTCTCTTTCTTTTCTTTATCATCTATGCATCTCTCTCTCTATCTTTCTCTCTCTCAGTCTCTCTCTTCATACTTTAAGGTTCCATTTTGGTGAAGAGCGCCACTTTTAATTCAAGTTGGTAATTTTGACACTTTGAAATAAAATTTTAAATAAAGTCTCTGTGAGAAGTGATAGAGTGTATCTTTTTTTTTAACATGGTTACTCTCTTCCACGTAGGCTGCTGCGTTTTATTTTAATTTTTGAAACAATACAATGTGCACATATATCCTCTGGTATGTCGTATGCCTTGGCATATTGTATAAATAATCATGGTGGGCCGCCATGACCAAAAATGCCAGGGCCGTATTTTGGTCCCAGTCCAGCCCTGCAGGAAGGGAGTGGGGTAGGCAAGCGGCCAGGTCACACAGAGCAGTCCTGGGGGCCACTATTCACAATCCTCTATCCGGAGGATTCTTGGAGGGTCCAGGTCCTCTATCTCGAGGACTTCTTCGGGAGAAGGCAGGCTGCTCCAGCAGTTCAGGATCGTACCGTCATCGGCTGAGTGCAGTGACAAACAGGAGGATCTCACAAAGGATGGAGTGCAAAGACCGTCTTTATTGCAGTGGTGATTCTGACCAGATGAGCTGCAGGTGTGCAGGTCCGGCAGCTGTTCTCCATCCGTGCTGATCATCCGCAGTGTGAAGTTGTGGGGACAATAAAAGTGTATTGTATAGAATGTATGGAGAAAGTGTATTGTTCTGTTCATTCACCTCCATGCCCCATCAGCCCATCTGCATTCCAGCCAGTAATATGGTTGCATTTTCCGCGCACTTGGGGCACAAGGACCATAAAACACACAATTTGATACATGCATGATAAGACAGATGATACATGCAAAGTAGAACTAACATGGAAACTAATTATAGTTTACTGCTATGGTGTACGGCTCTGGCATTAAATATACTACATGTACAGCTGGTGGTAAATTCCAAAATATGAAGATGAGCAAATCAAGTATAGTGAGGGTGATGCAGAGTAGATTGATGGAAATGGGCAGCTGGAAGCAGTGGGCTGGATGAAGGTCAGCAGCAGCATCCCACAGATGGAGATTAGGCCAGTTGGTGGGAGAACAACCACAGATCTGAAGCATCCAGCTCTGGGATCAGGGACACTTGGAGAAAGGACACGGAGAAACAGAGTGAGTGTAATGCAATAATGGTATATATAGTAAATACATAGGTAGATAGAGAAGGGCTCAGTGCATCCAGAGAGGTCCCCCAGCAGCCTAGGCCTATAGCAGCAGAACTAGGGGCAAACTAAAGGACGTCGAAAGGGGAAGTCAGTGCAAATGAAAATATCAGCTCACCCCGTCAGGGTCCCCCAGTCAGCCCTAACTATAAGCTTTGTCAAAAAGGAAGGTTTTAAGCCTGGTTTTAAAAATAAAGAGGGTGTCCACCTCCAGAACCCAAACTGGGAGCTGGTTCCACAGGAGAGGAGCTGATAACTGAAGGCTCTGCCTCCCATTCTACTTTTAGAGATTCTAGGAACAACAGTAAGCCTGCAGTCTGAGAGTGAAGAGTTCTGCTAGGATAATATGGTACTATCAGGTCTTTAAGATATGATGGAGATTGGTTGTTGTTAAGAGCTTTATATGTCAGAAGAAGGATTTTGAATTCTATTCTAGATTTAACAAGAAGCCAATGAAGAGAAACCAGTATAGGAGAAATATGATCTCTCTTGCTTACTCCCGTCAGTACTCTGGGTGCAGCATTTTGGATCAGCTGTAGATGTTTCAGAGAGCTTTTGGGACAACCTGATAATAAGGAATTACAGTAGTCAAGCCTAGAAGTAACAAATGCATGGACTCATTTTTCTGCATCACTCCAAGACAGGATGTTCCTGATTTTCACAATATTTCTCAGGTGGAAAAAGGAAGTCCTACAGATTTGTTTTATGTGTGAGTTAAAGGACATGTCCTGGTCAAAGATAACTCTGAGGTTCCTCACAGTAGTACTGGAGGCCAATGTAATGCCATCCAGAGTAACTATATGCTTTGAAAGCAATTTTCTAAGATGTTTGGGGCCAAATACAATGACTTCAGTCTGGTCTGAATTTAGTAGTAGAAAATTATAGGTCATCCAGGTCTTTACGTCCTTAAGACAATCTCGCAGTCTGGCTAGCTGATTAGTTTCATCTGGCTTCATAGATAAATACAATTGAGTGTCGTCAGCATAACAATGGAAATTAATATAGTGCTTCCTAATAATGGGACGCATGTATAATGTGAACAGTATTGGTCCTAAGACAGAACCCTGAGGAACTCCATGATTGTAATATTGTCACTGAACTCTATGTGGTCTAAAACAAGGTTTTGTTTTAACACTGAACCTTTGTAGGGTTCAACAGTATATGTTTTGGTTAAACCACTACAAAGTGCAGCCAGAGGGGAGAGGTACAGACAGAGGAGTAGATGGCAGGATAGGGGGCCAGGCAGGTGACGTGACACATTTAGTTAACTTTTGTATGTTCAACACTGTTTTTTGTTGTTTTTAAGGTTTACTATTGTTTCTTTGTTGTACCAGTGCTGGGGTATCTAACCTTCTGCTGCTGTGGTCATCTGGCAGCCTTTGGGCAAAAGATGGTGCCAGGGGAGTGCCAGGCTTTTATGCCAGAGCTGCCAGTCAGGCCATTTCAAGGGGGTGATCAGGTTTTATTTGATCTAAATATTACATTATTTATTTGACTTTTGTTGGATGTTTATATATGTTGCAGGTTTGTTTAATAATCTTTTTAAATAAGTAGACAACCTATGTTGTTTTGTGGTCTTTGTAGTTAGTTTAGTTGGAGGTGTTTTGTTTCCTCTGTTGTGTTCATTTGGTCTGATCAGCCACCATTTATATCCAGAATTTAGAATTTGCTTTTGTAACTTGGTCATTTTTTTTAGGAAAAATAAAAATCCAGTTTTGAATCCACTTTCAATTCCCCTGGCTTCACAGCTTGATTCCTCACACAGCTCCTTAATGAATGAGATCTGAGATAATCATGCTGGAGAGTGGGATGTGTTATTCCTCAGCTAAATCTGATTCCACCAGAATGTGACAAAGTTGGCCTGGAGCCAAGAGCCCACTCCTAAGTGGGGGAGTGTCTGTCCCGTTGTTTGTTTCAAATTACAATAATTAATTGAGAAAAGCACAAAGACAAAACCACTGACTTGTTCAAGATGCCTCCCACATGAACAGTCTAATTACAATTGCACAGCACTGCTGTTGCCCCTAGCAATGTTTGGAAAAAGAAAGGTAGGGAAGCAATGTTGCATTGCTATGGGCTAAAGACTGCAGAGGTCTGACCAGGAACCAAAGTGCACAGTCACTCACAATGTAACTGATCTGAAATGGACCTGACCTAAAAACAAACTTGAACCCAACATTTATAATTTAGTTTTTATGAGAATAATACCTTATCCAAAAAGAACCGAAGGCAATCAGTCATCTTATGAATAGATCTAATCTTAATGGCACACCTTACCAGACCCAATTCAACTTAAAATAATTTAGACTTTGCCAAACGTTGGTTCTGGTATGGGTCATAGAAATTTGGAACTGTGTGGACCCTTGAACATCTATCTACTTCCCAGAACTGTCACTGAGTCATGTAGATGTAGTTTGAGATGGCACTCCAGGCTTCGGATTAAAGCTTTTGGTGGTTTCATTTGTGACAAACATGTGGGGCATTCTGTAACTGTCTCTGCATTTTGACTGTTAGCATTGACCTTTGTGACCTCTCTGTGAAATTTCTTGCCAAACCTTACTGCTCCAGAAACCAAAAGTGTAGTGATTTCTACTACTGAGCGCTGAGCAAAGAAAAAAAAAGATTTCTAGCTTCAGACATGTGGCATGAGAAACGGAAACTTGACTGAATAGTCTGTCTCGATTGAAACATCAGCAAATACTGGATAAACTGCAATTTGTGATCCCAAGAGTGATAAGTTCTGAAGACTTTTTATTTCACACTTTCCAACATCAAAATTGTAGTTTGTTAAAAATTTTGCATGAAAACACGTGCTACTACTGTCGCTACAAGTACACATGCTAAACTAGTGACAAATGTAAACTTTTCTTGCTACAAGGGTACCCACTATTGCCAATTCCTCTTGGCTAATACAAATGTTACTTAATAGCTGTTATTTGGTGTTCAAAAGAGCTACTATTAAAATGGATTTTATTACATATTTGGTTGAATTGCCTTCAAATTATTTTCATATTTACATACTCATTTCAATTGGTTGCCTAATATTAGTTTATGTTCTATGAGCAGACATTTAATGAACATGTAACTTCACAATGTTGTGATGACTTTATTTCAATTCAAGTATGCTTTTTATGTGAGGGATACTTTTGTGTCCAGAATACTTTCATATTCAAATACGCATCATGCACAAAGTTTAAGACATATTTTTCTGCAGCTGTCACCATGTTGCCTCTGATTCTATTTTCTACCTCATCTGTCCCAGAAACTCAGATGGTGCTCAACCCTTGACTTTCCTTTTTCAATTTTATAAATGTATGTTATAGTGAGCCATGTCTGTGGGGTGGCAGACTGAGATTATGACCCCTTCTCACCCCCTGCCTCCAATATGACTGAGACCTACTGCCACCACACTGAGCCACTCAGCTGAATAGCTGCTAGAGTGCACATGGAAACTCCAGAGTGATCCACATGGAAAAGTGGTCTGCAACAACAGGAACAGTACATTAAGTCAGGTAAGGGTGATTGTGTGTGTCTATATACCCTTTATGAGTTTTATTCAGAACATTAGTTTCCAACGCTGGCATGTGCACCACCACTAGTCATTTAGTCTGTTTATAATTAATAGTATTATTACATTTTAGGCTTTTCTTTAAAAAAAAAAAACCACCACCACTAGTCATTTAGTCTGTTTATAATTAATAGTATTATTACATTTTAGGCTTTTCTTTAAAAAAAAAAAATGTTTTACTTATTTATGTTTTTAACTACTCATTGAGCAGATGTATCAAAGGGTATTTGATTTCTAGTAATAAGTAATAAAAAGTGATTATTTCAACTTTTGTGGTCCCAGGGCTTTCCTCCAGCACTATCAGGCCAAAATAAAAAACAACAACAACTAAATGCTAATGTCAGCATGTTACCGCACAATTAAAAAGTCAACATGTTAATGCTGGGCCGATTTACTCTGGTTATACAGTCAATATCTTGAGGAATGTTAAAATAAATGACAGCACTTTGTTAAGGTTATTGAAAGAAAGGCGAGGAAAAAAGCAGAACCAACCAAAATCCACATTCTGGCATGATGGTTATGACCACATATGAAACTGTACTTCCTTGAATCATAGCAAAGGATGCATGGACCTTCTATAATTGACCAAAACCATATCTTTTGTTTCTCCAATCTCGAAGTTTTGATTTATTTATTTATTGTAACCATGCAGGTGATGCAGGGAGGTATTTACCCTGGTTACTGGTGTCAAAGTCCTTTGCTTTGTATCAGTTTGCCAAGATTAAATGGTACTTATTATACTTCACCTTTTTTTCTGTTACATATGTAATTTTGCAATGTTTGGATATTCATAAATGTCTGAAAAAGTCATTCCGAAGAGAAAGAAGCTCTCACTTCAGACTGCTCCAAACACTAATTTATTTTTCCTCACATTTATGCCAAATTTATATTGTGATGATATAAATCACTTGAGGGCTGTACAGTGGCGTAGTGGTTAGCGCTTTCGCCTTGCAGCGAGAAGATCCCTGGTTCACGTCCCGGCTCGGACCTGGGATCTTTCTGCATGGAGTTTGCATGTTCTCCCTGTGCATGCGTGGGTTTTCTCCGGGTACTCCGGCTTCCTCCCACAGTCCAAAAATATGCTGAGGTTGATTGATTATTCTAAATTGCCCGTAGGTGTGAATGTGTGAGTGCTTGTGTGTCCCTATATGTAGCCCTGCGACAGACTGGCGACCTGTCTAGGGTGTCCCCTGCCTTCGCCTGAGTCAGCTGGGATAGGCTCCAGCCCCCCCGCGACCCTAGTGAGGATTAAGCGGTGTATAGATAATGGATGGATGGATGGATAAATCACTTGAAGTTGAGGGCAGTTTTTCTTGCTATTGAGCATTTCCTGGCACCCTTGAAAAACTGTCATGCCTTCATTAGGACACACAATACAACATTGCATGGTTGCATGTATAAAATGGCGAGGGGAGTCCTCATTCTTTAACGTTACACAGACTAACCAACAGCATGATTATGTGGGTACCCACTGTCACAATGCATGTTCCCAGTGTTTTAAACAGCAAGGCAGATTTGCTCTCCAGAGGAAATATGCTCTGCAGAGAGTGGAGCCTCAATCCCAAAGTAGTTCAAGTGTGGGAGAGGTTTGGTTAGGCATCAGTAGATCTATTCACACGGTGTGAAAATGCACAATGCACACTGTTTTTGTTGTTTTCTTTTATTAAGACACAAAGGTGCATTGTTAGGGAAGAACACACTGATTCACTCATGGCTGAGCATAATTTGCAATATACATTCCCCCTGCTCATCTTCATTATATCTGGGCTTAGCAGAGTGAGGAAACAGCAGCTATCTCTGATTGCAATAGCCCAAAACTGGCAGAGCTGACCATGGATAGCAGAGCTAGCAGTTCTGCGCCACAGCCAGCTACGGCTGTTACCGTTGCACAGAGACTTAGTGTCATGGGCACACAAACAGACTTTTCACCCACACCCTAAGCATTTAAATATCTGACTCTAGCACATGGAAGACTGACTTTGAATTAGGCTGACCAGCCCTTGAGAATAACTGGAATATTCAGAGTGCTAGTGCACTATCCATATGTTTACTTTATGATGGCAAATGGGGCATGTTTCAGAAATAGTGTGTATCCTAGAATAGAATTTCTGTACAGCTTTCTGTTTCTAAAGGCCTACAAGATCTACTAAACAGTGGTAGGCATTCACTACTGCTAAGCTTTATTTGGTGGCCATTTTAGCCTGCCATGTGGGCTTTCTCTGATAAGAAGGTTCATGAAGGCAGGTTGGTGGTTTTGCCCTGTGTCTAAGCTTTTGAGTTCATCGTATTATAGGTGCCCCCAGGTCTGCCTTTTCAGTGACAGCCGACTGAACTCACTCTGTCCTGTACAGGCTTTACACATCTATTTAGACAGGATTAAGGGGCTTCAGAACGGTAACCAGCTGTCATTGCCTCCTTCTCATAGAAGGAAGCCTTTGTTCCACCAGCGACTGCTTTCCCTCATACTTTCATTAGATTCCACCATCTGGATGTGACTGCATCTTCAATGGCACACTCACTTCTTAGTATGGGCATGTGATGTCGACCTGCTCAGGTTGCGATCTGGTCATGATGCTTCAGAGCATAGAGTTGGCAAGCGGGCTTTATCTCCAATAGTGAGGTACCGAGCAAAGTTTAAAAGAAAGGTTTGAAAAAGAATGTTAGGTAAACCCAGTTCTCTGGAAATGATTGAGGTATCCTATTATACTGCACTGCTAGCATAGGCACCTGGAAGAAATCCATTGAAAATGCTCAGTGTGCCAGTGGCAGTTATACAAGGGCCCCATTTATTTCAGGTGTCTGTGGACAGGCATGGTGGCAGTTGAGTTTCCTTGATTGGTCATACCTCAGAGTGACCTTCCTAGAGTGAGATATTTCACTCAGTTTCCCGAGACTCTTATTTCAAAGTTAACGAAACACGTGGTTGGAGGGTTACTAAAGAAGCTATGGCGATGAATGTTGGTCTTGGACATGTTGGAGCTGTCATTTTGTTTTTAATATCAGTAGTAACAGCCGTGCTGACTTGCCTTGAAGCTGCTGATAGATATATTGATAGAGGACATGATGCTGTTATACATTGCTGATGGAGGTAGTCATATTTGGAGTCCTTTCACCTGTCAGTCACTGGCTGCTATGGTGATTCTCACCTTCTCAATGGAAGAGGAGGGAGGGGTGAGAAGACACAGTTTGGGTCCAGAGAGAGGGGAAGACAAGCAGACTAAGGATTAGCCCTTTGACTAAATAGTCACAGTTTATATGCTATAAGTTGAATTGAAAAAATTCTCGCACCATGTGAAGCACAATCTTGTTTTGAACAAGCTGATGTAGTTTCATGTACATACTGTTTATCGTAACAAACTGACAGATAATAAATTAATGATTTACAGAGATTCATGTATGCTGGATTTTGGCTGCTGTCCAGCTGACATCACACTCATTTCAATGGGGATTTTTAACAGTTTTAACGAGTTTTTTTTTTTTAAACCCAAAAACATATGCTATATCACTACCAAAAGTCATAGCACACCATTTGTGATCGAGCTGCAAGTTTTGATGTATCATTTGAATGGGTTTTGTCAGAGCTGTGGGACTTAGGCATCAAAAATTGTGTCAGAAGAAGCTACAAGAATTAGCCTGAGAAATAGTAATAAGCATACTTCAGTGCTTATGTATTGGCACACTTACACACCTATGAAACTTTCTCTAGAGAAAAAAGATTAAAGATTAGGTAGTCACAATATAGACTGGTTCCATTTTCTAGAAAGTAGACATCCCACTTCTCTTCAGCTTATGGCATATTGCATTTTTTGGACGTTTATGGTGTGCTTAACTGATTTCATGAATATGCCAAGCTAAATTTTGCCTAAGTCGCCGTGAGCAACAGACATAAAAACATGGCAGATGGATCAAATGCAACTTTAGCACCCAACAGTATTATGACATACTTAATATTTTTTTGTGTGTAGTAGTCTAAAATTGTAAAATTATCATTAAAAAATATGTATCCATGCAACAGCTGTAATAGGAAAAGATCCGAGGGAGCTCTGGTGGTAAATGGGTGCAGTCGTACAAGAATTGTTGAAAATTCATTGTGAGCGATTAACCCTCTGAGACCCACGGCTGCAAAATTGCAACATTTATTTAAAGCTGCCTAGCTGTACCTATTTCTGACTGAATGTAGACAAACACTACATATCCCAGCACCCCACACTGTGAACTGCAAAACTGCAAGATTTTTGGTGGGAAAATATTAATAGTGTAAAGCATACAACATTCCAACATGGCTGTCTTCCACTGACCCCACCCCCCCACCCCCACCACCCCACCACCAGTTGGCTGGATCTCCAAAAGGGGATTCCAATAGGGTGTACCATCTCCCCCATCTTGTTCATTGTGGGAATGAACCTACTGATATCTGCAGCAGAGGGCATAACCCAGACCCAGGCACATAAAATCAGCATAAGTAGTTCAAGGAGCTTCAGAAAGTTGAAAATCCAGAGATAAGATGATAAATGGTGTAATTTTGATGGTTCTTTTTATAGGAATATCAATTTTTATTTATGTAAATTTTTTTATAAACAAAAAGTTTATAATGAAGTTATTAAAAGAGATATTTTTGTTGTTTAGGCTATTCCTCCTCCAAGGAGGCAGAGCCTCGACGGAGTAAAAACTTAAACCACAAAAATGTTTCATTTCTATTTATCTGCATTTTTCATCTGTCTGCTACATTCACAGATTACTGCAAATCTAAGTGCAATTATAGCGATTTTATTCAACATTTGAAGACTTTCTGTAAACTCAAGCACTGTCTAGAAAAGTGGTCTATTATGGGATGGCTACACCGTTAGCCGTTAGCATGACTCGTAGCTAACGTTAGCTCTGGTGCTAACAGCAACATGTTTTACATTGAGGTGATACCGTCGGCTTGAAGTGACGCAGTGATCAGAAAACTCTTTGTTGTACAATTTATACACAACCAGGCTTTTATCCAAGCTGCCATCAGGAAGATTTTAAAAAGAAAACTTTCTGTCCAACAAGCTCAATCTCTTCTTCCTTCACTGTTCACCCAGTGCCTGACTTCACTCAGTACTTCCTGTGCTTCTTCTTCATGGCTACAAACAGACTTTAGGTTCATTACCGCCACCTACTGGGCTGGAGTGTTCATCAGCGTTACCGGTGTGCCAGAAATGAGGGAACTGAGGAGGGTGCAATTAATTGCGTTATCATTTTTAACACGTTATTTTCGCTGTAATTAATCAAAATTAACGTGTTAAAGTCCTGGCCCAACTATTTACATTGTAGATTCTCACTGAAGGCATCAAAACTATGAATGAACACATATGGACTACCTCATGAAGCTCATCCAGAGAATGCCAAGAGTGTGCAAAGTAGTATTCAAACAATCTAAAATATAAAACATGTTTTGACTTATTTCACACTTTTTGTTTACTACATAGTTCCATATGAGTTCATTCATAGTTTTGATGCCTTCAGTGAGAATCTACAATGGAAGTAGTCATGAAACTAAAGAAAAAGTTTTACATGGGAAGGTGTGTCCAAACCTTTGACTGGTACTGTACATCAACTGCATGCAACAAGTGTGATGCTCATTTGTGCTTTACAGATAAAAAAAAAACACTTCTACCTTCAGTTTCACATATGAGGAGACGCAAAGGAGAATGCCATCCACCAATTAAGAGTCCTAAGGCACCAGAAATCATTATGATGTTCAAGCAAAGTCCAAAATGTAAATATGACCTAATTGTAGAGAACTGATGTAATAAAATTCCACTTTTGCAAGTTAAAAAAAAGAAAGTTGTAATAATATCATTTTCTCACAGTTTTTTTATAGTGTGGAAGTGCATTGTAGCATGGATTGCAATTACAGTTTTGACATGCTAATTTAATTTGCATTTTATTGTGCCGTATTCAACAATTTCATATGAACAAAATTCATTTCAAGGTAAGATAATATTTTGATATTATTGAATCATCAATACCTAATCATCTGTGGACTTTGTTAAGAATAAAGTGGTAATATTTGTTTACACCAAGACCCGCTGCTGCAATTTTGCAACGTTTTCACAAAATCCTGAAAAATCCAAAAAATGAAAAAGTCAAATTGTTTTCTTGAAATATGTGTGTTTTTGTTTGGATGTGAATAATTTTACTCAAAATTGTTGAATTAATGGGTGGTTCTTGGATCATTATCGTTGTAATAAAGCCTTATTGTTCGCACAGCCGCCATTTTGAATATTCAGTTATAACTCACAAACAACACAAAAATTCATCCAGCATATTCCAAAAATGGATTCTGCATCCCCAAATCCTTCAGGAACAGTGATTGGACCATTGCTGAAGAGAAATGCCTTATGCTTTTAAAGTAAGCCCTTTTCTGGGAAATGGAACCAGTCTAATATTGTGTGGAGTTTAATTGAGAAAATTTTTGCTTTGGTTTCTTAATATAAATAATATGTTGTTCATCCTATCACAGGGTTTGTCAGGACCCCTGCCTGGCCCCCCTTCCTGCCATCCCCTCTCTCTTCTTCTCCCTCTTTTCCTCTCTCTTCCTCGCTTCCCCTCTGTTCCTCTGTCTCTCTCCCTCCTCTCCTCTCTCCCCTCTCTCCTTCTCACTTCTCCCTGGTCCGTCTTTGTCCTGTTCTCCCTCCTGGATGGTTGGTCTCCTGCTCTCCCTTTCCCTCTTGCTCTGTCTCTTGCCCTCCCTCTCTCTTTCTATCCTCCTTGCTTCTCTCTTTCTTTCCTCTCTCCTTCTCCTCTCTTTGCTCTGAGCTCTCATAGGAGGCGGTCGCACTTTTCTTCGCTCCGTATCTATCTCTGTTCCTCCCCATACCCTCATGTTTTCTGCTTGCTGCATTTCTTCGTCTCGTCTCGTCTGTCTGACTTGGAGCGATCGCTTGGCACTGGACCTTCGAAACACCTATCATGGAATTGATTAACTGGTTTCTCAACACAATTGACAAGATTGTCTCCACAAAGAGCACAGGCCTAGGGGAGCCTACCTGCCCGGATGGGAGTTTCACCTCTGGTTACGTGATCGACGCCTGGAGGAAGTGGAAGGGGATCATGTGCCTGGCACCCCTATCCATGGAGGACGTGGAAGATGTCTATATATTTGGATTTATGATGACAGGCCTGCTGATAATTGGCTTGTTCACTGGCCTGAGCTTCTGGAAAATCAGGAAGACCGCAGATTGAAATGACGTCCAAACACTGCTGGTCTATGCAAACGATCAGATCACGGCTGCCGATGCTCGGTATGATGAACTCAATCGTAAGATGAACAATTTGCTTGGTGTGACTGTTGATTTGATTGGCAGATTGGAAGCCATCAGGGTGAGAATCGCTACAGCTGGGGTCTAAAACTGTTGAGAGCAGTAGGGGGAAGGTGAAATTACTCCTCTCCTGCCCAAACATCAAGAAAACTGATTACATTCTGGCGTCCCTGGAACAACAACAAACTCCTCTGGAAGTTTCATGGCCAAGTGTTATGCACCCTAGGCTCAAAGGGCCACAACACACGTGGAGGACACCGTGAGTTATCAAAAATAAAGCGCTTTTATTTTACATGTCGTTATATATTACTTTGTACAAATATAAATAAAGGTTGTTGGTTCACCGCACGCTGGGAGATGGTCCTGGTGTCCTGAGGAGAGGCGAGAGACCAGGTGATTAGAGTTGGGCAGATTAAATAACAGGCAAGGAGCACCGGGCCCAGGTGCCCCTGATTGTCAGGCCCGTCCCACAGTTAACCCCATGATGGCTGGGGCCATCACACCCCCCCTCTTAAAAAGGGAGTCCCCAGGACGACCACTAACCACACCAGGCTAAAAGTACAAATTCTATTTTTTTTTTGTTTTTGTTTTCCAATTTAAAACCCAATCGTGCTGAACACCATTTTTTTCAAAATATTTTTTCCATTTTTTACAATAAATTAAACGTTGAGCAACTCAAAAGAATAACATTGTAGCCTACTATCCCCCATTACCACAAACACCCCCCAAAAGTGTCACCATATTCTGTACAGGGTTGTGTCAAAGTCCCCTCCCCCAACAGTTCCGGACCTGAAGAGGGCAAAAGGAAAAAACATTAGAGGACAGATCAAATTACATAGGAGCTCGAGAAAGAGCATCAGCCAATAAGTTATCGCGCCCTTTAATATGCCGGATGTCTAGGCTAAATGCTTGGAGAAATAAAGCCCACCGCATAAGGCGCTGATTTGGACTCTTTAATGTATTCAGAAAAGTCAAAGGATTGTGATCTGTGTAGATTACTACTGGACCAACTCCACAGGAGACAGATTTCAAAATGCTGAAGGGCCAAAATAAGAGCTAATGTTTCTTTTTCGATTGTAGAATAATTTAATTGATAAGAGTTAAACTTTTTGGAAAAGTACCGTATTGGCCCGAATATAAGACGGTGTTTTTTGCATTGAAATAAGACTGAAAAAATGGGGGTCGTCTTATATTCGGGGTCTAAACATTATACCCATTCACGACGCTAGATGGCGCCAGATATCATTGAAGCGAATGCTGAACTTGACTCCCCAGGCCAGTTCAGATATTAAGATTTGAATGAGGCAAAATAACATGCTTTTTCTCTCAAATATATTGTTATAATCATTTGTTTCAGATGTACTGTAATTATTTTCTGTATAAAAATTAACCCTTTAGGCACCACAGTTTTTTCAATAAAATATTCAGTTTTGATATCACTTTTTCAAAAGGTTGTAACTTGAAAATGATTAGAGATAAAGGCATACTGTAAATGAGTAAAATCATCAGTATGATCCAAAGTTTGTGATGGGAGTAAGTTCACTCATCTAATTTGCATATCATGACGTCACCAGGCGGCGGACATATGGATTACATAACTTTCACAGATGTTTATCGATCAAGATGGCATTGCTTGGCTCAGGAATTTGTCAGATTCCTTTCTCCACGATACCCAGCAGGCTCATCTAAATGTCTGATCCACTTGTGATACTGTTCCTCATCTCTCAAGCAAACCCAGCCATCATGATCATCATTTACGGCGGGGCCGTGAACGCCACTGCGGCCTCCGCCGCTATTATCAGTGCATTTTCTCCCGCGTCTGCCGCTATTTCCGCGGTTTTTTGCATCCCCGCTACCCACCTCACTATTAGCGGTGTTTTGACCACCCCTGCTACACCCACCACGCCACCCTGGACACGGTGAAGCAAAGCATCGGCTCCAGGATGTGCTGCTTATGGACTGTCATGGCGCACGGACTCGCTGCCGTTACGCACAGACGCAGCGTTACTTTCTGTCTCACTGGACGACTGAACGTCTTCATCAGAGGGTGAATATTCCTCTTCAGAATCTGAGTCAGCCATTACTTGACGAAGTACTTCGTCAACGGTGAACAGACCTCTCAGAATGGTGAGTTTTCTCGCGCTGTCGTGCGCTCTGCTGCGCTCCGACTGCGACCCTCGTCTCCTCGACCGGGAGGCAGTTTTCAAACTCTATAAACTCCAAAACTTTGAATGAAAACACGCCCACAAATAATGCTCAGATTGAAGTTCCAGATGTCCGCCATCTCCTGGTGTAAAGTAGTAACCATATGAGGCACCATATTTGCAGCTATAGCTTGTTATGTTCAGCAATGTTGCTTGTCGCAATTTTGCGACTTTGGCGCTTAGAGGGTTAATTTGGTGTTCAAAAAGTCTTTTTTCAAACTTGAGTCTTGAAAAAGAGGGGGTCGTCTTATAATCAGGGTCGTCTTATATTCGGGCCAATACGGTAACACACTGGCTTGTCGATACCGTCTTCCCCCTGGAGTAAGACGGCTCCGGCACCAACGTGGCTGGCGTCAACATGAATTTTAAAGGAATTATTCATTTTTGGAGCAGCCAAAACAGGTTCAGCGCACAGTAAGGCTTTCACATTATTAAAGGCAGTTTGACATGAAGTGGACCAATCAAATCTGACGTCACGTTTTAGCAGATTGGTGAGAGGTGTAACTACTGTAGAGAAATTTGGACAAAAGCTGCGGTAGTAGCCAACTAAACCCAAGAACCGCATCAGTTCTTTTTTAGTTGTTGGAGGTGGATATTGGAGAATTGCTTGAACTTTAGCATCGACTGGACGCACCTGCCCCTGGCCAACAACACGACCAAGATAAGTGACAGTGGCACGAGCGAACTCACACTTCGCCAGATTCACTGTCAACTGCGCAGAGGACAAGCGGTCAAACAAAGCTCTAATTCGTGCAACATGAGTGTCCCAGGTGTCACTGAACACAACTACGTCGTCCAGATAGACAGCGCACCCAGCGAGACCAGCCACAACCATGTTCATTAATCGTTGAAAGGTCGCTGGAGCATTACGGAGACCAAAACTCATGACTGTATACTCGAATAGACCAAATGGAGTTACGAAGGCTGAAATCTCCCGCGCTCTAGCTGACAGAGGGACTTGCCAGTAACCTTTAAGGAGATCGAATTTGCTGACAAATTTGGCTGACCCAACTTGGTCGATGCAGTCTTCCATTCGCGGCAATGGGTATGAATCTGACTTTGTGACTTTATTTACTTTTCTGTAATCAGTACAAAATCGAGGGGATTTATCTGATTTATCAACCAAAAGACTGGGAGAAGCCCAGCTTGAGGAAGATGGAACAGCAATTTGATTGTCCAACATATAATTAACTTCAGATTCCATAATTTTTAGTTTTTGGGGTGCACATCTGTAAAATCTTTGTTTAATTGGAGGACTGTCTCCAACATCGATGTCATGCTCAATCAGATGAGTGCAGGATGGAGTGTCTTTGAATAATTCAGGATACGAACCAATTACTCCAGATAGCTCTGCGCCCTGGTCAGGAGACAGATGGCTGAAGAGGGACTGCAGATTTACCAGTGTTTCGGAGTTTTTAAGCCTGCCACTCAACATTGGTTCATCAGGCCACATGACATCAGCCTCCTCCCCCCCACAAAGAGAAGACTGCAGCAGACCTGAAGACAAGGAGTGGACAGTGAGAGCAACACCAGCGACACTACTCTCCTGGGCCGGCCCACCACGAGAATAGTATGGCTTGAGTAAATTGACATGACACATTCTGGAAGATTTCCGGCGATTTGGTGTTGAAATTACATAATTTAACTCTGAATTTTTCTTTTCCACAACATAAGGACCTGAAAATTTTGCCTGAAAGGGTGAATGAACTAAAGGAGTCAGCGCCAGGACCAAATCCCCAGGACTAAACTCGCGTCGCTCTGTTTTAAGGTCGTAGCGCTTTTTCATTTGAGATTGAACATGTTCCAAATTTTCTTTAGCTTTTTCCACAGCTGTATACAGACGATGGCGAAACCCATTGACATAATCAATAATATTTGTAGGTGGATCAGATTCTACGAGACCATCTTTGAAGACTGCCAGAGGCCCACGCACAGTGTGACCAAAAACTAAGTCATTAGGGCTGAAACCTGTGCTTTCCTGCACAACTTCTCGAGCAGACAGCAAAAGCCAGGGTAAACCCTCTTCCCAGTCCCCACGCATCTCAGTGCAATAAGCTCTAAACAACGACTTTAAAGTCTGATGGAACCGTTCCAGCAAACCTTGGCTCTGTGCGTGATATGCAGATGAAAAACTGTGTTTTATTTTCAACTCCCTTAGCACCTGCGCAAAAACATGTGATTTAAAATTACTTGCGCAATCAGATTGCAAAATCAGCGGGATCCCAAAGATAGAAATGAACTGGGTCAGTGCTTTAACCACTGACCGAGCAGTGATATTGCGCAGTGGATAAGCAGCAGGATACCTGGTCGTTTGACACATGACAGTGAGGAGATAAATACAACCAGATTTGGATGGTGGTAATGGACCAACACAGTCTATGATAAGATGTTCAAAAGGCTTACTTATTGCTGGAATTGGACAAAGAGGTGCAGGCTTAAGCACATGATTTGGTTTAGAAGTTAATTGACAAACATGGCATGATTTTATGTACTGAGAAACCAAACGTTTAAGCTTTGGCCAAAAGAAATGACGCAGCACTCTGTCATAGGTCTTTTTCACTCCTAAATGACCACTGTCATCATGGGCTACTTTTAGCACTTCATCACGGAATTTATCTGGGACAACCACTTGAAACGTGGCCTCGCCCATGACGTCACGGCTACACGGCACAAACTTTCGCACCAGCAGACCGTTTTGAATAAAGTACCCGTGCGCAGCGCTGTGGACATCTTCACCTGGGGAAACATTGTTAAACAGATCAGCAAGGGAGGGGTCGGCTTTTTGAGCTTTGGCCCACTCCTCCACTGAGACTGACGCGGGAAGCTCAGGCAAAGGGACAGCAGGATGTTCCTCCGCCTCGTCAGAACGCACCGCGGCGCGCTGGAGCTGACCGCGCGTCATTACGCACACGGGAAAGACTTCAGATGACAGCTCCCCATCAAGGTGAGGTGATGCACGTGGATCCGCCGTGACCACAGGCAACGGAGAGACGGGCCAAACCGTGCTCCCCACCAAATCGTTTCCTAGGATCAACGAGACCCCGGAGATTGGCAAGGCGGGACGCACACCCACAACTACTGGACCACGCACGAACTTACAGTCGAGCATGATGGTGTGTCTGGGCACAGAGACTACCCCAAGCTCCATGCCATACATTAACACAAAGTCTCCCGTTTCTGTAGCTGAGGAGAAAGGCAACGCTGAGGAAACTATGAACGAGTGTTTTGCTCCTGTGTCACGCAGAAGTTTTATGGGCACACGCACATCACTACCCAGCACAGAGACATAGGCGTCGTGGATAAACGGCGCGAAATCTTTATCAAAGACTTCCATGGATTTATTACTTGAACACGACAGAGCAGGAGCACCAGGTACAGTTCTGCGTCTGTTTTTTGATTTCAGCACAGGGCATTGACTTTTCCAGTGACCAGAAGCTTGACAGTAATTGCACTTCGTTTCACCTTTAGGTGGATTTGGCCTATTCTGAGCCGTGTGTGTAGAGCCTTGACGATTTTCAGTACTAAAAGATTTGGAGCGAGATTGAAAACTATCGCCGTAGGCGCCTTTGTGTGTTAAGACAAAGTCATCAGCGAGTTCAGCTGCTTTTAGTACAGTGTCTGGCTTTTGTTCATTTACATAAGTTGCAACACGCGGAGGCAAAGTGTTTTTGAACTGCTCTAGCACCATTAGCTCAGACAGGGAATCGAAGGTCTCCACATCCAGAGCAGAGCACCAACGATTAAAGTGAGACACTAAATCACGGGCAAACTCGACATGTGTTTGGCGTTCATTTTTCACCCAATTTCTGAATTTTTGACGATACGCCTCTGGAACGAGCTCATAGCTTTTTAGCACTGCAGCCTTCACCTTAGCATAATCCATGCAATCTAAGGCGCTAAGTGCCGAATAGGCCTCTTGGGCGCGGCCTGTAAGGACGGACTGCAGCAGCAGGGCCCTGTCAGAATCAGGCCACTCTTTGGCCTCGGCAATTCGCTCAAATAAAATGAAAAAAGTATCCGGATCTTTTTCATTAAACTGTGGCATTAACCGCAAGCACGAACCCATGTCTAGAGAAGCACTAGGGCACGAGGAAAATGACTGGTCCCCCACTGACGCATCATTTAACATTTTACCACCACGGATCAAATTTAATTTACACTGTTGCAACTCCAATTTCATTTTTTCAGTTTCTTGTTTTACACGTTCCAATTGAATTTCTTTTTCCGCTTCAACCTTTAGTCTGATTTGCTCTTGCTCAAATTGTAGCTGCATTAATTCTTTACGCTGCTCAAACGTAAGCCCATCAAAGGGCAAAGGAACCAGCTCGGGTTCTGAGGTGACGGAAAAACCCGACTGGAGCTCTCCCTCTCCAAGGACACCTTTTTCAGCCAATGCGGTGATAATAGTATTTGAAATTTCCAATTTAGAACTTTTACCAGAGACTTTTATACCATAATGTTTAGCTATTTGTAACAATATTTTCTTTTGACAGGTTTGTAAAAAATCTTTTGATGGCTCTGCATAAAAGCCAGAAACAGAAGCCATTTTTTTTTCTCAATTTAACCAAATTATTTCCTTTTTTCCTTTAACAACCTGCTCAATATGAACAAAAATAAATGTGAACCGAACAGAATGAAAGCCCAAACCCCACAGAAGGTAGTGGCAGAGAGCCGACGTGACTCTCAGGAGTCCCCCGCCCTCACTACCTAACCAAAAACTAACTCGCTTCGCCTGGTCTTCTTGGCAGTCACATGCGGCGGGTTCTTATGCGCCAGATACCGATGGGAGGTTGACGAGTGAACGCCCCCCAACCCACGGCGCGCTCCCAAACTCAGCTTTAACCACGTTCACCACCGCCCTGAGAGAACAAACAAAACAGGTGAATCCCCTTATGGGAAACACCACTACAGGCTAACGAAGGACTCCTAAAATGCCATAAAGTGGGGAAGTTCTTACCTTCTCTTCGGATCACGAAAAGCAAAAATCAAAAGAGCAGTTTCTTCAAAAACTCCCGTGTGCCTCCACAAACAAAAACGAAGCACACAGTAGTGCGCACCGGGTTCTAATTACGTAATCAGTGCACGCGGCACAGGCCAAAGAAACAAAAACCTGTAACAAATTGAACAAAAGCTACTTAACAAACGCAAATTTAAACAAACAAAAATGCACTGATCACAAAAAAAGTTAAAGACGAGCCCCCATTTGTTATGCACCCTAGGCTCAAAGGGCCACAACAAACGTGGAGGACACAGTGAGCTATCAAAAATAAAGCGCTTTTATTTTACATGTCGTTATATATTACTTTGTACAAATATAAATAAAGGTTGTTGGTTCACCGCACGCTGGGAGATGGTCCTGGTGTCCTGAGGAGAGGCGAGAGACCAGGTGATTAGAGTTGGGCAGATTAAATAACAGGCAAGGAGCACCGGGCCCAGGTGCCCCTGATTGTCAGGCCCGTCCCACAGTTAACCCCATGATGGCTGGGGCCATCACACCAAGAAATAGCTGTCCTACCCTACACAACTGGAAACACAAACACTACTTCCCTCCCTCCTGGAACTAATAAAAGGCATCCAACTCCCTGGTAAATGCTTTTGCCCAGACACCCTGGGAGGAAGAGGACAAGCAGAGGTAAGTTTTGCTACCAGTACACCAATAAACTAACATTACATTTGCACAGTGTGCATAACTTGTTCACCCTGCTTCTTTCCACCACACTATCTACTGCCATGGATCACCTGCTACCTTTGTTCACAGGTGAAGGCCCCGATGGAACTGCATGGCATCACAGCTGCAAACCATGTGCTCCAACAAACAAAGAAACAAACAAATCACAACATAAACCTCAATAAATCATTTTACCAATGAATGCGTGTGTTGGCTTTAATTTCAAAGTACTATTTAACAGACCTCTGGTAATGGCAGTCCGTCGTTACAACACCCCTGGCCGCGTCGGCAATCAGCTGTGGCTGATCACTCATCAGCTACAGAAAAAGCGAGGCTTGTCTCTCCTCTCCTCGCCAGATCGTAGCGTCATCGACCTAGTCTGTCTCCGTCGGTTCGGCCTGCCTTCAACTCTTCCCTGCTCCATGAGCCATCACTGTTCAGCACACCTGGACATAATCACCACTCGCCATCTGGTCACTTGTATTCTGTTGCTTATGATAAGCCACAAACTAATACTTGTCTGCTCTGCTAGCAGTTCTCCACTAGTCTGTCCCGTCTTCTGCCTGCCAGCCCCTACAAGCTGCAGCTTTTCCTTCGGGACTCAGCACGGTCTCTGCCTCACCAGCCACGGCACCGTGCCTCTGTCTGCACTGACCGGTCTCTCGAGTCGTCAGTCCTCTGAGCCTGTTTAGTTCTATTGTGTATTTGTTGTTAAATTAATTAAAACAATTAGGTCCTATTTACATAAAAGAGCCCTTGTCATTTATTGTTTAGTAGCACAGTTAAGCGCTCTCTTTGACAAGACTGATTTTAAAGTGTGTATCAACCACCACAAATATATATGAATTTGGAGTCTGGAATTACAAGCTTTCAGTTGGGTGACAAATAAAAGGAAAATCTAGGATAACATGCTTTTGACAGTTATTCCCCCATGAACCTACAAAACAGCATCAATACTTTAAAGCATATATTCTATAACTCTCTTAGCAATCATACGAATAACCTTAACCCTCCCAAATGATATTTCCTCATTTGTTGTTTTGTAGATTGTGATATACGGCACTGTCTAATAATGTTGCTTCTAAATTTGCAAAGTATTTCAGATGGGTTGACATCTGGTGAATTCAGAGGCTATCGTATGTGATTTTTATACTCATCAAACCGCTCATCCCTTGCATCTGAGGGTGTAATTATTATTATTATTTTTCTGTTTATTGATAATTCAATCTAGAAAAAAACTGACACCAAATTTAAATTCAAAAAGTCAAAAAGTAAAACCTTTCAAAGCTTTTTTTCTGGAGCTGGATTTGCACCAGCATGAAAGCAGTGCACCATTAGTCATTTCAGTGTTTCTGTATCGAAGCTAAACAAACTCAACACATATTGGTAAAATGAGCTATAGTTTTTAACAGTGTCTATTTGTCTGTTTGATACTTTGGTCAGAAGCTTATGTTTTTGCCAAGCATAGAAAAAATAAGCTCTGGAATTAGAATAATTCCTTATGTGGCCTTATGTTTAGTGTCAAACATACGTCATATTTGCCTTCGTAGTGAAAAACTTCAGAATCAAAGTAATTTTTAGATTGCTCTGAAGTGTGATGCACCCCAAAGCATTAATTCTTCTTGTTCTGTACACTCAATTCAATTCAGTTCAATTCAATTTTATTTATAAAGCGCCAATTAAAGTTCAACTCGTCTCAAGATGCTTGACATCTTGATGTGCCTGAACCCCTAGAAGAAAAAACTCCCTTTTAACGGGAGAAACCTTGAGCAGAACCTGACTCTTTATATGGGGCAATTCATCTGCCGCTTGCCAGCAGGCTGAGAGGGACAGAAGAAGCAGAGGGGAAAGGGGAAGGGGAGGGACGGGAGAAGAGGGGGCTGGGGAACAAGGAACATATAATACACAATTGGATACATGCATGATAAGCTAGATGATACATACAAAGTACAAGCTAACACTGAAACTGATTCATAAGTTTACTGCTATGGTGTATGGCTCTGGCATTAAATATACTACATCTATAGCTGGTAGTAAAATTCAAACAGTGTGTAGATGAGCAAATCAAGTATAGTGAGGGTGATGCAGAGTAGATTGATGGAAATGGGCAGCTGGAAGCAGTGGGCTGGAGGAACGTCAGCAGCAGCATCCCACAGTGGACATGATGGAGACTAGGACAGTTGGTGGGAGAACAACCACAGATCCAGCAGCATCCAGCTCTGGGATCAGGGACACTCGGAGAAAGGACACAGGGAGAAACAGAGCGATTGCAATGCAATAACGGTAGATATAGTAAATACATAGGTAGTTAGAGAAGGGCTCAGTGCATCCAGAGAGGTCCCCCAGCAGCCTAGGCCTATAGCAGCAGAACTAGGGGCAGAACTAAAGGGGTGTCAAAAGTCAGTTGTGTACATGTGGACTCCAACTGACCCCCTCAGGGTCACCCAGTCAGTCAAAAAGGAAGGTTTTAAGTCTGGTCTTAAAAATAGAGAGGGTGTCCGCCTCCAGAACCCAAACTGGGAGCTGGTTCCACAGGAGAGGAGCTGATAACTGAAGGCTCTGCCTCCCATTCTACTTTTAGAGATTCTAGGAACAACAAGTAAGCCTGCAGTCTGAGAGTGAAGAGTTCTGCTGGGATAATATGGTACTATCAGGTCTTTAATATACGGTGGAGATTGGTTGTTAAGAGCTTTGCATGTCAGGAAAAGGACTGTAAATTCTATTTGAGATTTCACAGGAAGCCAATGAAGAGAAACTAGTATAGGAGAAATATGATCTCTCTTGCTAACTCCCATCAGTACTCTGGCTGCAGCGTTTTGGATCAGCTGTAGATGTTTTAGAGAGCTATTGGGACGACCTGATAATAAGGAATTACAGTAGTCAAGGCTAGAAGTAACAAATGCATGGACTAGTTTTTCTGCATCACTCTGAGACAAGATGTTCCTGATTTTTAGAATATTTCTCAGGTGAAAAAAAGGAAGTCCTATAGATTCAATAAATGGGTCTTTGGCCCCTTTCCCACCAAGCTGGTTACAGTGCTGGTTCGGAGTCAGAGCCTGACTTAGCACCAGTTCTCTCTGTTTTCACCACCTAAGCAGTGGGGGGTATATCACAATAAAAATGTCAATGTCTCATGACAATTTGGATAGAACAGCATGCCTTCAGCTGAAATTCAATACAATTGTGTCCCACCAGTAGCGAGATCGCAGATATGACCAGGAAACAGCTGACCTGTGCCTCGCAATTAGCCTTAAGAGCATTTTTGAAGACAAACATAAATATTATTATCAACTTATTGTGTTTGTTCAACCGTTATGTCAAGGTCAAAGTACTTTATTAATCCCGAGGGAAATTAAAGACGGATGCAAATGTAGTCGATGCTAAGCAGCCAAGCAAAAGCTAACACAAAAATGTTTACTGTTAAGAATGAAAACATCTTTGACAATTACCTGTCTTCTCAAATGTAGTCAGCGTTGCCTGTGACTACAATGAAGACAGGTAGCTGGTAACAGTTTGATTATTTGTTTATGGATCACAATGTAGGCTTGCAAAGTCATGAACAGCACTTGCATGTTTATGGTGTGCGAATGTTGTTGAACGGCCACACATGCAGTGACATACTGACGTTTTACGGTGACGCAATGATGTGGCTCTAATTTGGCTTCTTGCCCATGGAAAAACAAACAGGTTCTTAGGAGGTGCGAGGTTTGAACCAACTAAGCACCAGCAGTAGCACCAGCACCGGACTAGCACCTGGTTCTTTTTGGTGGAAAGGGAGTATTTGATGCCACCATCAGGGTTTGTACGTGCTATAATCGAATTAATTGTGAGACCGTGTAATTCTTCACAAAGTCTTTATTGTGTTTATAGTACTGTCTCTAATCCAGGGACAGATGTCCCTCAAACCAAGAGTCAGTGATTCCTGAAGCCGACATTGAACGCTTCTGGCTAGTCTCTGCTTGGTTGCATCAGGAACTTCACCATATCTATGGTTGAGAATGCTACACAGTCAGTCGTTGGCCTGCCCTCCCTGATGTTAATGGTGAACCAATCACCATAACTCCATTGAGTGGTGCATACCTGTGCAACAGAGTAGCCCTGGACATCCTCACATTCTGCCTTGGGCTTCCCCTGGCCTGCAATCTATATCTGTCAGGATGGTGCAGTTAAATTTCTCAAAAAATTTTGTCTCAGAATTTGGAATTCCAGCTAGCAGCTTTCCAAGGACAGAGGGGGCAGAAAGCTTGCTGATGTGTTCATGAGTACTTATATATGTTGGTTGGTGAGCACTTGGTCTTTCTAACCTTTTGCTGCTCTGCTTGGTCTGCCATAGTACATATCACACAAAGATCTATTGAATGCCATCAGGGCATGTGATGTAAGAATAGTTTTTTAATTTGAATAATATTTAAATATGCATTTGAACTGACATTGATACTTTATGGTGGGGCTTTTACTAGTTCAGAATTGGCTAAAATATCTTCTGTTGTTGGCCTCATCCTCAACAGTTTCGTGATCTGGTTTTGTGCCATTACTATGCTCTGCTTCTCCAAACCTTTAATTTTGATATGGTAGTGAAAGCTCATATACATGCAGATGAAAATGGCCATACATTAATTTTGCTTTTCAAGACTCATGCTGAGAACCTGGAAGAAGCCATGAGGGATGCAGCTTGGAATCCTGATAAGCTAAGGCAAACAAGGGGCCATTACACTCGAGATCTTCAATGTGGCCGTTGTAGTTGAGGATAACATTGCGTTTCACGACATTAAAGATGTGGCACACAGCTTTGCCATGCTTATGGGCATCATCTACTGTCTGAATCCCGAGTATCCAGATGCCATGAAGTATCCCTTTGAGTTTCTTCAGAGTGGTGATGAAGGTCAAACCAGGTCAAGCCTCGGGTGGAAAAGCACTGTTAATAACCCACTTGATGGTTTTGATGGTTCTGTGCTTGGGCAGATGTTTTTTTGTTGTTGTTGATTTTTTTATTAATGGTATAACACATTTTAATGTGAAATGTAATTTACTTTAACTCTCCTGTGAAGGAAGGAAGGGATGGTGAAAGGAAAGAAGGAAGGAGGGAAACAATGAGGGAGGAAAAGGGTAAGAAGGAAGGAGGGAATAAAAGAATGAAGGAAGGGAAGCAGGAAAAAAGAAGGGAGGAAGGAATGAAGCAAAGAAGAAAGGAAGGAAAGAAGAAGGAACAACATAAGGCAAGGAAGAAGAAAGGCGAGAGGCAGGAGGAAAGAAGGACAGAAGAAAGGATAGAGTCAAAATAGGACAGAAGAGTTAAGTATTTTAACAGCTCAATCTTTGGGACTGATTTTAGTAAGACTGGCTTTTAGGACTCCCATCGGTCAAAATTGTATTCGACAGAGAACAAAACTGTCATTTGGAGTAATTCCAATAAATGTGTTTGAAGTCAAGTTGTAAATGTATTCAGTGTAGTTTTTTAGGAAACTGGTGAACTTGCCATGATTTTTCAAGACAGGAGACACATTGAAAACAGTAGTCTACTTAATTTGCAGTTCTCACCCCTGTACATATTGTAAATATTATTACTACTGTTCTATTATTATTTTATTCATATCACCAAGTAGCTATTGCTGCATAAGCTGCTGTAACAATGTAAATTTCCCCTGGCGTGGGGAGAAATAAAGGACTTATCTATCTTATCTTAAGTTCAATTGCTGCCTGAAAAACATGAGCTAACGTAACTGGAAAAGGCAATTGGTAGTTAAAGTTAAACTGAACATTTTGAGTTGAAAGGGTGTGTAATTGTTTATTCCTTTGACAAGACAAAGCAAATTTCTCAAATGGACAATCTAATATAGTTAGTAATTTCAACTCAGAGGATCAAGTTCAAACAATAAAAATGCATGAGTTTAGTAGTATAATTGAGTTTTGTGAGTTGAAATAAAACATAATTGTAGGTTTCTTTAACAAGAGAATGTAAATTTTTCTTAATGCATTATGTAATGTAGTAAGTTGAGTTTCAAACAATAAATGATAATTAATTAAGCAGCTTGTGGAACTTACCTTCCTGAGTTGAAATTAAGCTTTTTCACTTCTGTTTTTAAGGCAGCAACTGAACTTAATGTCTTCATTTTAAGCAGCGTACTATTTTTTTTAACAGTGCATAATGATCAGAAGCTTCTCAAATATTGAGTTTGGCTGTGTGAGGCTTGCCTTTCTTTGAACCTCTGACCTCCTCAACTTCACTGATTTTCCTGTGCTATAATCTGACAAAGACATGTAAAATAATGATTTTGGTGTGTGTTGGGTTTAAACCCA